>SJYX01000954.1:44200-167919 GCA_006410675.1 Oreotragus oreotragus
GAAACCATACTCACAGAAAACTAGCCAGTCTGATCACACAGACCACAGCCTGTCTAACTTAATGAAACTAAGCCATGCCATGTGGGGCCATCCAAGATGGAAGGGTCATGGTGGAGAGGTCTGACAGAATGTGGTCCACTGGAGAAGGGAATGGCAAACCACTTCAGTATTCTTGCCTTGAGAACCCCATGAACAGTATGAAAAGGCAAAATGATTAGATACTGAAAGAGGAACTCCCCAGGTCAGTAGGTGCCCAGTATGCTACTGGAGATCAGTGGAGAAATAACTCCAGAAAGAATGAAGGGATGGAGCCAAACCAAAAACAATACCCAGCTGTGAATGGGACTGGTGATAGAAGCTAGGTCTGATGCTATAAAAAGCAATATTGCATAGGAACCTGGAATGTTAGGTCCATGAATCAAGGCAAATTGGAAGTGGTCAAACAAGAGATGGCAAAAGTGAACGTCGACATTCTAGGAATCAGTGAACTAAAATGAACTGGAATGGGTGAATTTAACTCATATGACCATTATATCTACTACTGTGGGCAGGAATCCCTCAGAAGAAATGGAGTAGCCATCATGGTCAACAAAAGAGTCCGAAATGCAGTACTTGGATGCAATCTCAAAAACAACAGAATGATCTCTTAATTACTTATTACAGTGAATCAAAAGAATGTCTGAAGGTTGTAAAGACCTTACTAGACCCACTCCCATAATTTACATTTTAAGATAACAGGATTAGCCGTTTTTTCCAGAAACTGTCCTCAAGCAGGATACATTATTGTTACATAATCCTAAGGAATGCAGAGGAAAAAAAATGTTTGTCCTTTCCTCCTCCTTGAGAATTCCAGACTCCTCTCTCTTTGGGGACTCCCGGAGTTCTTATCAACCTGCCTAGGAACTGACTCTCTCAGTAGCAGAGTTGAGGTTCAACCTAAGAACCACAGCTTCTTAATCTGTCCTGTGCTACTATTGCTGTAAATATTAACACTTATTGTTACATTTTTGTATCTTTAACATAGAATAATGTCAAAATGATTGTTTCATTTAATGTTCCAGCATATTATGAGGATGTTCCTTTTTTTCTAATTTGGTGTAATATGTTTATCGATTTGCATGTGTTCACTGTTCTTGCATCCTAGGATAACTCCAACTTACAATGTCTTTTTTTGTTTTTGTTTTGACTTTCAACATTAACATTTTATTATGCAGGGACCTCAAATGTCACTTGTAATTAACATATATCTGAAGAAATTAACAGGTTATATGTATCTGTACCTGGCTCAAGATACAAACCTTGAAACATATCAGAATTTTTACAGAAAGGGAATCTAAACCACAGGTATTAAGTATACTTCTCAGGTCACATTTTTTAAATGATTCAATTTTTAAATGACTCAATCTGCTGAACAGAACAGGATACTATACTCAATATTTTGCAATAACCCATAAAGGAAAAGTAACTGAAAAATGCATACCTGAATTACTATGGTATATGAAGCTCAACACAGAACTGTAAATCAACCATACTTCAATTTTTAAAAATGACAATCTTAGGATGATAATCATATCTAGCTAGATGTAAGGAGAAAGGTTATTTTAATTTGTAATTCATTGTTCCAATTTATTTGTGAACACTAAAGTTACAGCAAGCCAATGGTTCCCAAGCTTGCATTTCATAGACTAGTTTAAAATTTTTTAAATTTTGTCGGAGACAGAAATGAGTCTTTGTGTGAAGGGGGATCCGGGGCCTCAACATAGCCAGATAAAGACATGGAGGGGAAAAAGACCGTGTATTCTTACCATTATACAGAAGAACAGATATTTTAATGCCAAAAGAAGGAAAACATTGCAATCAGATTTATCAGCTGTCCTGCACCATGAGCAGAAAAGCAAAACCCTTGCTCTGGAGGAGCCAAGAGCTGGAAGAAGTCTGGGTCTTTGGAGTTCATGGGGCTGCTGCTCTTCTGGCTACAGACTGCCTGCTTCCAACTTGCTTTTGCCTGAGGAGGAAACAAATGCCTATTGCTGTTATTTTGGGTGTGTGTCTCGGCAGCCAAATTTAATTTAGTAACACATTCTGTAAGACTTTATTGGGAAAATTACCACAAGGCAAAGCACCTGCTAGCAAATAACTTTAAAAAAATCTATTTATTTATTTCTGGCAGCACTGGGTCTTTGCTGCTGTGTGTGGGCTTTCTCCACTTGCAGCGAGCAGGGACTACTCTCTAGTGCATGGGCTTCTCATTGTGGCTTCTCTTGCTGTGGAGCATGCGCTCTAGGCCTCGCAGCCATCAGTATTTGTGGCGCAGGGGCCCAGCTGCCCCGAGGCACTGAGAATCTTCCCAGAGCAGGGGTCAAATCCATGTCCCTTGCATCAGCAGCTGGACCCACAATCACTGGATCATCAGGAAAGTCCAGAAAATAACCTTGCATCTAATGGAGGAGATAGATATGAATGATAAATAGCAAAACAAGGTGCAATGAAATCAAGGAAAATAATTGAGTCTTCACTTGTGCAGTCAGAGCTCTTTGGTTGTTTTCTTTGGTTGTTTCTCTGGGGAAACAAAAATGGAATTGCTAAGATTCCTTAAGAATAGAGCATATCACCAGTGAGCCCCTGACTAGTTAATATATAGACTCAGAAGACCCTGGTGCTGGGGAAGATTGAAGGCAGGAGAAGGGGATGACAGAGGATGAGATGGTTGGGTGGCATCAAAGACTCAATGGACCTGAGTTTGAGTAAACTCCAGGAGTTGGTGATGGACAGGGAAGCCTGGTGTGCTGCAGTCCATGGGGTCGCNCTGGGGAAGATTGAAGGCAGGAGAAGGGGATGACAGAGGATGAGATGGTTGGGTGGCATCAAAGACTCAATGGACCTGAGTTTGAGTAAACTCCAGGAGTTGGTGATGGACAGGGAAGCCTGGTGTGCTGCAGTCCATGGGGTCGCAAAGAGGTGGACACGACTGGGCAACTGAACTGACCTAAACTGATTCCACAGGTCAGTATCCAAAACTCAAAACTCATGGACTGTTTGGGACTGACATTGATAATTTACCCAAAAAGCTAATTTTGTCTCATGTAATGTTAACATTGGAAATGACCTTGGTTCAAGCATTTCTAGAGCCACTGAGACCCATGTGCTAATCTGATTTACCTAAATGTGACCAAACTAGTTTATGGAGCTGATCTATCAGTTAGTGATCTTTCAAACTAGCTAAAACAAAACAAAAAAGAGGGATGATTTATTGGTGCACCCAACTGAAAAGCGTAGAAGTAGAACTGACATTAAGCAAGATTATATTCAGGAACAAGAAAAAAAATGTTACCAGAATATTCAAGATTTTCTCCTACCTTCTAATTTTTCTCTCCTTAGTATATGTGTTTGAGTTTGAGGTTCTGTGTGGTGTAAAAGTTCAGTCTCATGTAATCCCCTAAGGAGATCTAGTTGGAAACTACCTACTGCTTTCCTAAAATCCTCAGGAAATATCTTATCGTATCCTACTCTCACTGAGTCAAATGCACATCCCTGGGCTTATCTCCATGGCCTAGAAGATGCTGTGCTCTCACTAATGACTTTGTTTTTCTGGAGCCAAAGCCCATGAAAGCTGAGAGTGGTAAAGGGAAGTGTCTGAGGAGAGATTCAAGATATTCTTACCAGACATTGGGGGGAAATAGATGGTAAATGATAAAAACAATAGATGTCAAATCTCAACACCTAATCTGTACTCTTTCCAACACCCTATTTTAATGCCTAGTATTACTGTCCTGCAATAGCTAACGTGGGCTTCCCAGGTGACACTAGTGGTAAAGAATCACCAGTGCAGGAGATGTAAGAGACGTGGGCTCGATCCCTGGGTCAGGAAGATCTCCTGGAGGAGGAAATGGCAACCCGCTCCTGTATTCTTGCCTGGAAAATTCCATGGGCAGAGGAGCCTGATGTGCTAGAATCCATGGTGTCACAAAGAGTCGGATATGACTGAGCTACTAAGCAGCAATAGCCAGTGAAGAAGTGCTTTCAGTTATATCCGGATTCTGCCTCAGTGAAGCTTTTTTGTTTTGGTTTGGGGTTTTTTTTAGGTCAATTTCAGATCTTATAAGGGGAAACTACGGCATTTTCCACTGTAATGTCTGACTCAACCTGGTTTATATTTTTACTGCAGCTCCCACAGAGAAACACTAGTGATTACTTTAGAAAACTGAAAAATCAAAGGAAAGTAGGAATTCTGCACTCTTTTGGAGCAAACAGGTCCATGTGAATAAAATTAAGGCAAAAATTAAAAGAAGAAGCCATACAACACTAACTTAGCCAAGAAACAAATGTTTCTTGAGTGTTTATTTAGCATAAATAGCTTTTAGTTGTCATGGTGAAAGTCAAAAGACAAAGTCCGCATCTAAGGGGAATAAAACATATAGAAGTGTAATAATTTGTGTGTTTAGTATAGTACACAGAAAATTACACTTGGGTCCAAATGTCACACTTGCAGAGGGAGTCATGGATCTTACTCAAATCCATGTGATCACAATGTCATATTCTTCCGTTTAAGTTGTAGTGAATAAGGACATAAATGTAGGAAAGGAGTCCCCAAAATTGTCAAAACCTACACATGTACATTATTATGATAAAACCACAGTACAGTGGTAAAACCTCAAGTGCCGTGACAATTCTTAAAACTAAATCTCAGTGGACTAAGAGATACTTTATGGAGATGATTTAGATAATAAGATTTTAAATAAATGGAAAAATTATGTAAAACTCAACAGCTTGACTGGAAAAAAATGTTATATACATGCCTCCCCCACACCCTAAAACATGACCATCTGCAAATGAATCAAAGATTTAAATGCAGAAAGAAAAAACCATGTATGTTCTAAAAGAAATTAGTGCATTCCTTTATTACCTTGGCTTGGGAGGACCTTTCTAATTAAGTCTCCAAATCTAGAGTCACTAAAGAAAATATTGGTCCAATTCAATCACAGAGTAAAAGAAAAACCTGCTTGGAAATATAATGCAAACAAAGTCAAAAAACAACATGCTGGGGGAAAATATCAACTAAAGTCTCAGGCAAAGGGTTAATATCTCTAATGTATGTGGACTTCTTAGAAACTGATGCTTTAAATGCCATAGGAAAAGAATCAAAGATAAGCATGAACAGTTCACAAAAAATAAAGAAAACGACTATGAAATATGTGAAAACATTCTCAGCTTCATTTAAGAAATTCAGGTTAGGGACTTCCCTGGTGGTCCAGTGGTTAAGAAACAGCCTTCCAATGCAGGAGATGCAGGTTTGAGCCCTTGTCAGGGAATTAAGACCCCGCATGCCACAGGGCAACTAAGCCTGAGCACTGCAGCGAAAGTCTGAGCACTCTAGAGCCAGCACTCGGTAACAAGTTAAGGCTCCCCCACGGGGCTTAACTAAAGAAAGCTGGTGCACCACAACGAAGACCCAGAAGAGCCAAACTTAAAGTGCAGGTTAAAAGTAAACTGATATATACCACTTTCCACCTACGAGGAAAAATCCCAATGTTTGCTCACACTCTGTAATAATAACGTGCCTATAGGGTGGGGAAGTGGAACTCATATACTGCTGGAAGGAGCATGAATTGATATAACACTTATGAGGGGCAATTGAGCAACCTCAATCAGGTTGCAAAAGCGAATGACTGACTCAGAAGGTCTGGTTTTGAAACTTGATCTTGCTTGTTAGCACAAGAAGGACACAATACATGTGTTAGTTTAGTCAGGCGACATTGTCTCTAATAGCAAAAGATGCGAAACAATGGAAGTATCTATCAACGGAAGACTGTTAAAGTACATTATTTCACTCAATGGAATATTATTCTACTGTGCAAATGAATCAACATCCTTTCCACATATCAATACAAGAAGATGAATTGATAGGTGAAAATAGCTTGCAGAAAAATGGAGGGAACAAAAGGACATATTTGATATTGAGTATATGTACATTAAGAAACTGTAAGGGAGAGAGGTAAATTAGGAGTGTGGGATTAACACAAATACACTGCTATATATAAAACTGGTAAACCACAAGGTATAGCACAGGGAACTGGACTTGCTATGTTGCAATAACCTAAAATGGAAGATAATCTGGAAAAGAATACATATAATTGAAGCACTTTTCTGTACAGTTGGAACTAAGGCAGCATTTTTCAGTGTTTATTTACTTGGCTCCCTCCAGTCCTGGCTGTGGCACGTGGGATCTTTCGTGGCAGCGAATGGACTCTTTAGCTGTGACGCACAGACTCAGTAGTTGGGGCTTCCAGGCTTAGTCTCTCCATGGCATGTGGGTTCTTAGTTCCCCAACCAGGGATCGAACCTGTGTCCCCTGCATTGCAATGTGGATTCTTAACCACTAAACCACTAGGGAAGTCCCAACACTGTAAATTAACTATACTTCATTTTTTAAAAAAGCTGTAAGGTTATAAAAAATATCCTATGTATCTTTACCGTTAACGGGTAATGGTTGGGGATGGGGAGAGGGGCTGTGGTAAGACATGGGCATATGAAAGAGCATTTTCGGGTATAATTTTTATACTTTTGTGGCTTTTGAATCAGATGAATGTATTGTTGATTAAAGTGAATTAAAGTTTTCTAAATAAAAAATTGTTAAAATTGGTTTCAATGTTATAAAAAATACAGCAAAGACATTAAAATCTTCAGAAAATTTTATAAATTAATTTTGTCTTATGTTTTCATCTTTTCCCCAGCCTCCTCAGTTCAGTTCAGTTCAGTTGCTCAGTCGTGTCCAACACTTTGCGATCCCATGAATCGCAGCACGCCAGGCCTCCCTGTTCATCACCAACTCCCAGAGTTCACTCAGACTTGAGTCCATCGAGTCAGTGATGCCATCCAGCCATCTCAGTCTCTGTCGTCCCCTTCTCCTCCTGCCCCCAATCCCTCCCAGCATCAGAGGCTTTTCCAATGAGTCAACTCTTCTCACGAGGTGGCCAAAGTACTGGAGCTTCAGCTTTAGCATCATTCCTTCCAAAGAAATCCCAGGGCTGATCTCCTTCAGAATGGACTGGTTGGATCTCCTTACAGTCCAAGGGACTCTCAAGAGTCTTCTCCAACACCACAGTTCAAAAGCATCAATTCTTCGGCGCTCAGCCTTCTTCACAGTCCGACTCTCACATCCATACATGACTACTGGAAAAACCATAGCCTTGACTAGATGGACCTTTGATGCCAAAGTAATGTCTCTACTTTTGAATATGCTATCTAGGTTTGTCATAACTTTTCTACCAAGGAGTAAGCGTCTTTTAATTTCATGGCTGCAATCACCATCTGCAGTGATTTTGGAGCCCCCAAAAATAAAGTCTGACACTGTTTCCACTGTTTCTCCATCTATTTCCCATGGAGTGATGGGACTGGATGCCATGATCTTTATTTTCTGAATGTTGAGATTTAAGCCAACTTTTTCACTCTCCACTTTCACTTTCATCAAGAGGCTTTTTAGTTCCTCTTCACTTTCTGCCATAAGGGTGGTGTCATCTTTACACTGTGGGAAAACAGCAAGAATAAGATAATCTTTTTGTAAAACTTTTAATCTTGTATTAGGGCGTAGTCAATTAACAAAAAATGTTGTGATAGTTTCAGGGAAACAGAGAAGGGACTCAACCATACAGATATATGGATCCATTCTCTCCCAAACCCTCCTCCCACCCAGGCTGCCACGTAACTTGAGCAGAGTTCCATGGCTATACAGTAGGTCCTTGTTGGTTCTCTATTTTAAAGAAAGCAGGGTGTACATGCCCATCCCAAACACCCTAACTATCCATTCCCCTATCGCTCCCCCCAGCAACCATCAACTCAAAGAACAATATAATCTTTTATGAAGTATTCTTTACAAACATTCTGAGGGCTCTAGTGATTTTTTTAAAAATAATGTTCTTGCCTAGATCATAAAGTAAAACAACCCATGATACTCAGGTCAGTAGACTGTAAGAGCTATTTGCTATTGTTTATAGAAATCAAAGTTCACAAAGCTTTTTCTAGATCTACCAATTTTCCTTGGGAAATTTTTAAGATTCTATAGAACATAAGGTGTTTTCATTGTAAGACAAGTTATAAGCAGTATTATAAGACAAATTCTGTGTCTCCTTTCAAGCCCAGGGAACAGGCTCATTTTGAAGACACTGTTTTTCAGAGTCTAGCATTGAGACTCTTGTTTTCTTATTTCTAGATTAATAGAGCTAATGGTTAAAGAACCACCGTTCTCTTTAAATATTCTGTATTACTTTACCTATGCTCAGATAATAAAGAACAAATTTTATCATCTTAAGTTAACAGATTTAACTGAATGATATGTAGGGAAAATGAATTCTAACATCCTTAGAAGAGAGATTTAATTTAATTTGAAACAACCAAGAAATTTTACTATTTAGAGATCAGAGAAATAAAACATATATGTGTATGTTGATATGACATTTTAATGTTTAGCCTAAGGCATACAACACTACAAGTGTGTTCAAATGTTATACTTCCAAAGCCATGGATCTACTACTTCACATCCATGTGATGATATTATTCTGAGATAAATCTTGTTTGGGGTAAAAACAGCTTTCTAAGAAATATAGAAAATCCTGAGGTTTTTAGAAGGGTTAAATACACAGGGAGTTTTCCTTCCAAGGGAAAAAAAATTCAAACAGAAGGTGATAACAACTCACTTTTCAGGTTATCTCTTGTTTATTCTACTGGCATGGTATTTGGCCGACCGCATTACCAAACACTCAAGGTTGCTGGTCACATCCTCTTAGCCATGAGGGAAAATTGCAACACCTACCTGATACCAGGCAGCTGGTGCTTTCAATTCTTGTTGAAGATGTATGTGGTCATTTCTAATCAATTACATAATTCTAGAACAATGCACAGGATATTTTTAACAGTAAACAAAAATAACACACATATATTAGCCAAGGGCTTTAAAAGGAAACATCATGAGTTTATTTAAAATTTAAAGATTTATTACATTTTGGTTTTAGCTCTAAAAATAATGTGAGGGAGGGGAGATGGGAGAGGAAAAAAGTGTGCTAAAAAATTTGTGCAAAAAGCTTTACACAAGCAGGATGAATGTTAGTTCACTTGTATATTTACAGGAAAGATTTTTAGTTTAAAAGGCCTATTTTATATACAAATGTTATATCTATGTCCATTCCATACAGATACATAAAAGACATGTATGTTTTTTCTGTATGTTAATTTTGGACACCTTGCAAACTCAGTAATATATTTACATCTCAGCTTTAAATTCAGATCCGTTCAGTTCAGTCACTCAGTTGAATCCGACTCTTTGTGACCCCATGGACTGCAGCAAGTCAGGTTTCTCTGTCCATCATCAACTTCTGGAGCTTGCTCAAACTCATTTTGAATTAGATGCCTATTGAATGGTTTCCTCCATGTTTCAACCCATACACTAGTCAGATCTTTTAAATAGTCAGATCTTTAAAATTTTAATAGTAATCATGTATTTGAATATTCTAAAGCATTTTAAAGAGAAAAAAATCTGCTAAGAAATTGGTTTTGCTTTTTATTTTGTAAGCATCAAGAATGGAATAAGAGATGATGCCTTGTTTTATGTGGACATATTTGAGGCTAAATTATACTGCAAGGAATTTTGTCTGCGATAGTAGCCAGTTTTCACTTTAGTCCTGAATATCCTTTATCCTCATTCTTAGTTTCTTTTCAATCCTACTTCAGAATTGTGCTACCTTCACACTATTATATGGATCATTGTAAGCCATGTGAAAAAATGTTTAAAAAACATGTCTAAACATGTCTAAAAAATGTATACTTTAAATAAGTCAAACTACACAAAAAACAGTAACAAGAAAAATCTTCAGACTTTTATTGACTGTCATGTTCCAGACATTGTGCCAGGGGCTGAGAATTAAAGGTGAAAACAGCACATTTCTACCTTTAACCATCTTATAAGAGAAGAAATAGAGGCAAACAGGAAGTTGCTATAAAATACAATATGATAAAGTAGCCAGGGATACACAGGGCATTAAAGAAACAGCTGGACCAAGGCTTTCTGAAGCTCCACTTTCCCAAGGTTTCCTTAGATATTCTTCCTTAAGGGATATCTTGAGGTCACTTAGAGGTGCTGGCTGGGGGCCCAGAATGAGCAGACCTCAGACTGTTCCTGGCAAAGGGGACAGTAAGTGCCCAGGGAGAGAATCAGGTCTAGGAGTTTTGAAATGCAGCCTGATGGCCCTGGAGCATCAGATTCTAGGTTCTGAGTGTTAGATGGTGAGGCTGGGGCAGGTGAGGGAAGGTGGCTATTTCACAGAGATTCCGCTACTAAAAGTGGCCACAAAACCCAGGGCATCGACAGTAGACAAAAATCTCCAGCATTGACTGAGCCCCATAACAACTGTTGCCATGAGTCTCCTGATCTAAACTGGTCAGTTCCCTGACTTTGGCAACCCAAACAAATCACTTACTGCCACCCTTCCAGCAGGCATTTTCTCTGTCTTGAGGCTATAAAAATTAGCTACCACCCCTTGCAAAGTGTGGGTTCTCCCTTGAGCTAGCCCACTGTTCTAATGGCGTCTCCTGCTCTAATAAACTCTATTACCCTCTCATTTTGCTCATGTCTGAAAATTTTTTTCCAACCCATGCATGGGCCACAATAGGCATTATTTAGACCCTGAATAATTATGGACTTTTGGCCTTATCGGGTTTATGAATAACGTATCCTTTAAACTCTAAATAAAGATATTCATTGATTTACATGTATTTTTATTTTTATTTTATTTTTTACATGTATTTTTATAAAGAAAAATGATCTCTTTCCTCTTCCTCCATTCCTTAACCTGAGAATGGACTGCAAGTACACATGGAGCTCCCAGACTCAAGTGAGAAACACATTATTTCCAAAGGAAGGATTTTCCAGGGAAGGCAGAGCTCCTGGTTCTTACCGAGTGCTAATACTTCCAATTCGTCTGTGTGCCAGTAGTGGCTTAGAAATATGGGTGCATCTCTGCGCTATCCTTTCCCCGCCTCTTTCCCTTGTTCCCTTAATCCATTCCGCATCTTCTATATTTTCCCTATTATTTTTTAAATTGTGCCATTTCAACATTTCACTCATACTTGATAACTGAAACTTTCCTGATTTTGCTTCTAGAAAGTGCCTAAATATGAAGAAAGCAGCCTAGGCTTCCCTCTAGAAACAGATTTATACATTCATGAATCTAACCATTAATTTCAAATGAGTACTTACTTCCCTTGTGATTCAGCTGGTAAAGAATCCACCTGCGATGCGGGAGACCTGGGTTTGATCCCTGGGTTGGGAAGATCCCCTGGAGAAGGGAACGGCTGCCCACTCCAGTATTCTGGCCTGGAGAATTCCATGGACTGTATAGTCCATAGGGTCACAAAGAGTCAGACCCAGCTGAGCAACTTTCACTTTCACTTAAACTAGGATGGTGATGGCAGATAGAGAAGCTGGAGAATTTTGGAGATATTTACCAGGCTGCATTGACAAGGGCTTAAGAAAAACAAGCAGAGCAGCTTCTAGAGCCAGACCTCCTGATGTAAGTCGGGGCTCTGACACCTGTTAGCTGTGTGACGTTGAACCAATCCATTAACCTTTGCCTCATTTTCCTCATGTGTAAAATGGGTAAAATATCAGTTCTTCCCACCCAGGGTTGTTGCGAGAACTAAATACTTAAGAGACATAAAGCACCTAGTCCATTGGCTGACACCAGAGCTCTAGAAATGTGTGATGCTCTCAGCCTAGATACAAAGTAGGTCCGTGGAGATAAGCGAGGTGCCCTGGAGGCTACTCAGAAATACATTCAGTGCATTCATATGTAACTTGAATTGGTTTAGGAGGAATCACAAAGGAACATGAAATTGTTAGCCTCTAAACTGGCAACAGTTTTGAGAAATGATCTGTGTTGTGCTCAAGGAGAGAAGCTTTTTTTTTCAGTTCAGACCCCAAAGAGGAAATTACTCTCCCTTCAAAAAGTGATTTAAAACAATAGAACTCGATTTCACTGAGGAATGTTGAACATCAAAGAGAAAAATCACAAGTGGGTACCCTTATTACCTTGGATCATAAGGAATTAGCAACAGCTTCCTTAGGAAGCTATTGACACAATCATCCACCCTTTCAGCAAATACTTCCAGAGTGTGTGCAACATGTCAGGCAATTGTGAGGTGCAGGACACAGAAGTGACTATAACAGACAGGGTTATGTCTGTTATAACCCTGTTACAACAGATTAGTGAAGATTAGTATGGAAGCATTAAGCAAATCCAAGAAATCATTTTAAATAAAACACTGTATCTGAAATTAACAAATTTAAAAAGGAAATAAAATTGATAAAGAAAAAATGAGGAAAGATAGGAAAAGTGACTAAACACAATAAGGGCTGTGTTTCAGAGTTCAAAAGCAAACATTCTATTAAAATATTAATACTTAGAGCAGTCTCATAAGAGTCACTGATAGACACTTGTCAAGATTATTTGGCAATGCTTAGTATATTTTAGCTCTTGCATTCAAAGAAAAATGAAATGTGCTATAAATATTAAGAAAGAATTACCATCTTGATATGATTGCCTACCTAAAAATATTCAAGAAACACCATTAAAAACCTATCAGTGCTAATAACACAATGTAATATGGCAGATACAGGAGAACTGTAAGCAACAACTACTTTTCTTTATACTAGAAGTTCAAACTTGAAATTCATTTCATATATCACACTAATGATAAAGAATTTAAAACAACACATGAAAAGATGCTCAACATCACTCATTATCAGAGAAATGCAAATTAAAACCACAATGAGGTATCATCTCAGGCCGGTCCAAATGGCTGCGATCAAAAGGTCTACAAACAATAAATGAGGGAGAGGGTGCAGAGAAAAAGGAAGCCTCTTACATTGTTGGTGGGAATGCAAACTAGTACAGGCACGATGGAGAACTGTGTAGAGATTCCTTAAAAAACTGGAAAAAGAACTGCCATCAGTTCAGTTCAGTTCAGTCACTCAGTCGTGTCCAACTTCTGCGACCCCATGAATCGCAGCAGGCCAGGCCTCCCTGTCCATCACCAACTCCCGGAGTTCACTCAAACTCATGTCCATCGAGTCAGTGATACCATCCAGCCATCTCATCCTCTGTTATCCCCTTCTCCTCCTGCCCCCAATCCCTCCCAGCATTAGGGTCTTTTCCAATGAGTCAACTCTTCGCATCAGGTGGCCAAAGTATTGGAGTTTCAGCTTTAGCATCAGTCCTTCCAAAGAACACCCAGGACTGATCTCCTTTTGAAAGGACTGGTTGGATCTCCTTGCAGTCCAAGGGACTTTCAAGAGTCTTCTCCAACACCACAGTTCAAAAGCATCAATTCTTCGGTGCTCAGCTTTCTTCACAGTCCAACTCTCACATCCATACATGACCACAGGAAAAACCATAGCCTTGACTAGAGAGACCTTTGTTGGCAAAGTAATGTTTCTTCTTTTTAATGTGCTATCTAAATTGGTCATAACTTTCCTTCCAAGGAGTAAGCGTCTTTTAATTTCATGGTTGTAGTCACCATTTGCACTGATTCTGGAGCCCCAAAAAATAAAGTCTGACACTGTGTCCACTGTTTCCCCATCTATTTCCCATGAAGTGATGGGACCAGATGCCATGATCGTTTTCTGAATGCTGAGTTTTAAGCCAACTTTTTCGCTCTCTTCTTTCACTTTCATCAAGGGGCTCTTTAGTTTCTCTTCACTTTCTGCCATAAGGGTGGTGTCATCTGCATATCTGAGGTTATTGATATTTCTCCCAGCAATCTTAATTCCAGCTTGTGTTTCTTCCAGCCCAGCGTTTCTCATGATATACTCTGCATATAAGTTAAATAAGCAGAGTGATAATATACAGCCTTGACGCACTCCTTTTCCTATTTGGAACCAGACCGTTGTTCTGTGTCCAGTTCTAACTGTTGCTTCCTGACCTGCATATAGGGTTCTCAAGAGGCAGGTCAGGTGGTCTGGTATTCCCATCTCATTCAGAATTTTCCACAGTTTATTGTGATCCACACAGTCAAAGGCTTTGGCATAGTCAATCAAGCAGAAATAGATGTTTTTCTCAAATTCTCTTGCTTATTTGATGATCCAGCAGATATTGGCAATTTGATCTCTGGTTCCTCTGCCTTTTCTAAAATCATCTTGAACATCTGGAAGTTCATGGTTCATGTATTGCTCAAGCCTGGCTTGGAGAATTTTGAGCATTACTTTACTAGTGTGTGAGATGAGTGCAATTGTGCAGTCATTTGAGTATTCTTTGGCATTGTCTTTCTTTGGGATTGGAATGAAAATTGACCTTTTCCAGTCATGTGGCCACTGCTGAGTTTTCCAAATTTGCAGGCATATTGAGTGCAGCACTTTCACAGCATCATCTTTCAGGATTTAAAATAGCTCAACTTGAATTCCATCACCTCCACCAGCTTTGTTCATAGTGATGCTTCCTAAGGCCCACTTGACTTCACATTCCAGGATGTCTGGCTCTAGGTGAGTGATCACACCATCGTGATTATCTGGGTTGTGAAGCTCTTTTTTGTACAGTTCTGTGTATTCTTGCCACCGCTTCTTAATATCTTCTGCTTCTGTTAGGTCCATACCACTTCTGTCCTTTATCGAGCCCATCTTTGCATGAAATATTCCCTTGGTATCTCTAGCTGCCATACAACCCAGCAATCCCACTGCTGGGCCTATACACTGAGGAAAATGAGAAGGTGAAATAAAAGTAAAATCTTATATGATGAAAATTATAAAGTTACTAATAATAAATCATAATAAAATAACATTATAATTGATAAAATTTATTAATGAAAGGATCTAATTTCAGAGAAATTTATATTTCTGGGTGGAAAGACAATATCCTAAAGATATCCATCCTTCAGTTCAGTTCAGTCACTCAGTTGTGTCTGACTTTTTGCGAACCCATAGACTGCAGCACGCCAGGCTTTCTTGTCCATCACCAACTCCCAGAGCTTGCTCAAACTCATGTCCATCAAGTCAGTGATGCCATCCAACTATCTCATCCTCAGTCATCCTCTTCTCCACCTGCCTTACCAATATAAAATCACTTGAATCCTAGGCAAAATCTGAATGAACTGATGTTTTGGTTCTTGGTTTGGTGGTGTGAGAGCTGTGAGGAGAGGGTGACTGTTTTGGGGGTGATGGATTCCTCCAAATGTAATGAAATTAGATGATACATCTAAAGTAAGATAGTAATATGGTCATAGTTTTATGTTTAAATGGCCACTTTTAGTGCTGAGTGGAAAATAGACTGTGTATATTTGTGGCAAGGAGGAGAGCTAGAGAAATGCCAGGAGCCTAGGTAGGAGGAGTAAGAAGGTCCAAGATGGAGGGAATATATGTATACATATAGCTAATTCACCTTGTTGTACTGCAGGAACTAACAGAATATTGTAGTGAGATTATACACCAAAAAAAAAGAAAAAAATAGAAGGCTAAGGCAGTTTAAGGGCTTCCCCAGGTGGCGACTCAGTGGTAAAGAATCCTCCTGCAATGCTGGAGATGCAGGTTTGATCCCTGGGTTGGGAAAATCCCCTGGAGAAGGAAATGGCAACCCACTGCAGTATTCTCACTTGGAAAATTTCATGGACAGAGAAGCCTGGCAGGCTACAGTCCAAGGAGTGGCAAAGAGTCGGACACAATTTAGTGAGTAAACAACAAATAATAACAACAGCAGAAAGGCAGCTTAGAGGTTAGAGTTAGCGGCAACATGTGCTGCAGTGGTGGCCAAGGTGGAGGAGAGAAATGGACTCCTTTGATACATAACTAGGAGAAAAAAACTGATAGGACTCAAGGTTTTAACTGTGAACATTTTCAGATGCAGAATGAAAAACTTGGACATATTATTAATAATCAGGATCCTGACATGAGATAGTGATTTCTAATAGGAATGTCATGAAACAGACCGATTGCCAGGAAACATTAGGGACAGCCCACATGGACATCTCAAAAAGACTCAGAAATGATGAGAGACTCTGCTCTCACCCGAATCTTGCTAATGCTGGGCTTTCAGTGGCTGCGTGGGTGCAGGAGGGCCGAGAGGAGCTACTCCACGTTCAAGGTCAGGAGGGGTGGCTGTGAGGAGATACCCCTAGTTCAAGGCAAGCAGCAGCAGCTGCACTTTGCTGGAGCAGCCCTGAAGAGATACCCCACATCCAAGGTAAGAGAAACCCAAGTAGGACAGTAGGTGTTGTAAGAGGGCACCAGAGGGAAGACACACTAACCATAATGACAGAAAACTATTCAGTCTGATCACACAGACCCCAGCCTTGTCTAACTCAGTGAATCTAAGCCATGCCTTGTGGGGCCACCCAAGACAGGTGGGTCACGGTGGAGAGGTTCTGACAGAATGTGGTCCACTGGACAAGGGAATGGCAAACCACTTCAGTATTCTTGCCTTGAAAACTCCATAAACAGTATGAAAAGGCAAAATGATAGGATACTGAAAGAGAAACTCCCCAGGTCGGTAAGTGCCCAATATGCTACTGGAGATCAGTGGAGAAATAACTCCAGAAGACTGAAGGGATGGAGCTAAAGCAAAAACAATACCCAGTTGTGGATGTGACTGCTGATAGAAGCAACGTTCAATGCAGTAAAGAGCAATATTGCACAGGAACCTGGAATGTCAGGCTCATGAATCAAGGCAAATTGGAAGTAGTCAAACAGGAGATGACAAGAGTGGACGTTGAATATCTAGGAATCAGCGAACTAAAATGGACTGGAATGGGTGAATTTAACTCAGATGGTCATTATATCTACTCCTGTGGGCAGGAATCCCTTAGAAGAAATGGAGTAGCCATCATGGTCAACAAGAGTCTGAAATGCAGTACTTGGATGCAATCTCAAAATGACAGAATGATCTCTGTTCGTTTCCAAGGCAAACCATTCAATATCACAGTAATTCAAGTCTATGCCCCAACCAGTAATGCTGAAGAAGCTGAAGTTGAATGGTTTTATGAAGACCTACAAGACCTTTTAGAACTAACACCCAAAAAAGTTGTCCTTTTCATTACAGGGGACTGGAATGCTAAAGTAGAACGTCAAGAAACACCTGGAGTAACAGGCAAATTTGGCCTTGGAATGCGGAATGA
This sequence comes from Oreotragus oreotragus, assembly GCA_006410675.1. NCBI lineage: Eukaryota > Metazoa > Chordata > Mammalia > Artiodactyla > Bovidae > Oreotragus > Oreotragus oreotragus. Next base: position 61,346 of record SJYX01000954.1, read on the forward strand.
AGCAGGGCAAAGACTAATAGAGTTTTGCCAAGAGAACACACTGGTCATAGCAAACACCCTCTTCCAACAACACAAGAGAAGACTCTACACATGGACATCACCAGATGGTCAACACTTCTAGATGTGTATAAGAGACAGTGTACAGATTGACTCAAAAGCCATGATTATACATTAGAAGGTACTAATATTTTACAATCAGAAAGATTCCAGACCCATGAAAGGAAACTGATAAGAATCAGTCTTATTGTTAATATATATGCATACACACACACACACACACACAAACAGAGCTTCCCCAGTGATACAGAGGTAACGAATTTGCCTACAATGCAAGAGACATGGATTCCATCCCTGGGCTGGGAAGATTCCTTGGAGGAGGAAATGGCAACCCACTCCAGTACCTTTGCCTGGAAAATCCCATGGACAGAGGAACCTGGCAGACTCCATGGGATCACAGAAGGGTCAGATGCAACTTAGCAACTAAACAACAACATCAACACATACACAACAGGTATTATATTAAATGTCAGGTGAAGGTATCTGTTCGTTTTTTTCCATGCAGCTAAATTTTGACATCACAAAACATACCTCTAACTGACATCATGGTTTCAAAGACTTAGAAAAATCCAAACACCCTAAGAAGTGTGGGGAAAAAGAATAGTTTGATTTGCTTGATTTCCAAGTTTAACCAATATTTCTGTACCTCCTACCACTCAAGTATACCCAATACCATCACCTTCTCATCCTATCTCAACAGAAACCTGGGGAAGACATTTTCTCTTTAGAAAGTTCCAAGAAAATGGGGAAATGATACTCTTATATAGCTTTGGAATATGGATTATTTTTTAAATGAGAGGTAAGATTTTTTAAAATATTTTAGAATTCCCCCCACAAAAAAAAAATCAAATAAAATGGCCGTACTGGAGTCTCCTCCCCTGTACAAAAGAATTAAGAAAGCTGAGGAGGTGTATCAAACAATGTAAAAGAAAGATTTCCTGTTCAATTGAAAAACATGTCAATTTAGAGATTTCTTTATCTGAAAAAAAAAATGAATAGTAACAGAGTGGTTTACATAAGTTGTTGCAGTGATTCCCTTCATCAACCGTAAAAAGGACAAAGATTCAGGAAGGAGCACAAAGCTGTACCAACATTAGGAAGACATGCTTCTGTGAGAGAGAGGGCACAGCTGAAGGAAAAGTTTTCTACTTTGCAGTTGTGACCAGGGCTACAATAAATCCATGAGTAAATATTTATTGAGCCTTCACGAGACTCTGAACAACGTGTGATGAAGCCCACAGCTACCAGAGAGTCTCTGGAGATCTGAGACAGTGAGACCACCACCCAGCCTTTGCTAAAGATTCTGCTTGGGGTTCTGCCACATGGTGGGAAAGACTGATGTCCAACCAGATCAGTATTTCTCTACTCATGTCGCTTTCTGGAGTAACACACAAGGAACCAACCAAAATGACATCTTACTCTGCTTTGCACCTTACTCTCTTCTTCCACATGACACTTCAGAAATTCCCCACAATGACAGAATCTGGGCCCCTCAGATAAACTTAATGATGCAGAAATAACTCGGGATATGAAAACCGAGAAAAGAAGGTGGTGTGCTTACTAAGTAGAATATGTTTAAGGAAAATATGGTTTTTGCTTTTGATCAAAAAATTTGATCACTTCAAAAATAGGATCATTTGCTTGTGTTTCTCATTGTACAATGGAAGAAAAAAAATAGGCTTAAGGAAAAATAAACAATTTTTAAAAACACAGTCTCAAGGTCTAACTTGGAAAACTAGAACATAAAATGATTTCCCCATAATGGTATTGTTACAACTTCCACTCTTGTGACAGACTACTTGGTAACTATTACTTCCCCAGTTCTCACACTAAAAATATTTTAATGTATGTTTTAGGGGAAAAAAAAAACAAAACCTGTTGGTTTCAATTTTTCTTAAACCAGCTATAGTTCAACAACCTGAAGTAATTAAAAGTAAATGGGAACTTAATGTTTGGTAACCCCATCATAGCATATGGCTTAGTTGTGCTAACCCGGGCAACACTAGCACCAAGTTATGATGAAATGAAACCATCCCACTGAAATATCCACCCCCATTCCCAAGACTCAGGATACAATGTCATGTCTCTCACTGGCCAGGAGTTCCTTCCTTCTTGTTACCACACACACTCCCCATCATCAGCAGAAGCCTGAGGGAAGCGTGAGGAAAAGAAAAAAAAAAAAAAAAGTGAACCTTTTTTTGCTCCCACAATGTTATAAAAACATATATGGTCACCTTCAGAAATTCTTTCCTAAACTCTTTAACCTTCCCCAGAATAATTTTTGGTGGGTTGAAGCAGGTAAAACCAAATAGCTTGGAGTTCTTCTCTTTCTATAGTAATTACGCGCTTCCCAACCAGAGGAAAGCAGTTCTAATGGCATCAGAAAAGAAGGTAAAAAAGTTCCAGTAGGACAACTGAATGGGTCTCGGTTGGCTCATTAAAATCACCTGGGACAGGAAAACAATTCCTCAGAGTTTCCAAATTGGCTGATCTGAGGGAGGATCCCAAGACATTTACATTTTATCAAAGATTCTTGGGTGATTTTTACTGTGACTTATAAGCAACACAATTTTTAATTTTTCACTTATTGTACAGGAGACAGGGATCAAGACCATCCCCAAGAAAAAGAAATGCAAAAAAAGCAAAATGGCTCTCAGGGGAGGCCTTAAAATAACTATGAAAAGAAGAGAAGCAAAAAACAAAGGAGAAAAGGAAAGATATACCCATTTGAATGCAGAGTTCCAAAGAAGAGCAAGGAGAGATAAGAAAGTATTCCTCAATGATCAGTGCAGAGAAATAGAGGAAAATAATAGAATGGGAAAGACTAGAGATCTCTTTAAGAAAATTAGAGGTCCAAGGGAACATTTCATGCAAAGATGGGCTCAACAAAGGACAGAAATAGTATGGAACTAACAGAAGCAGAAGATATTAGGAAGAGGTGGCAAGAATACACAGAAACTGTACAAAAGAGATCTTCACGACCCAGATGATCACAGTGGTGTGATCACTCACCTAGAGCCAGACATCCTGGAATGTGAAGTCAAGTGGGCCTTAGGAAGCATCACTACGAACAAAGCTAGTGGAGGTGATGGAATTCCACTTGAGCTATTTCAAATCCTAAAAGATGTTGTGAAAGTGCTGCATTCAATATGCCAGCAAATTTGGAAAACTCAGCAGTGGCCACAGGACTGGAAACTGTCCATTTTCATTCCAATTCCAAAGAAAGGCAATGTTAAATAATGTTTAAACTAGCACACAATTGCACTCATCTCACATGCTAGTAAAGTAATGCTCAAAATGCTCCAAGCCAGGCTTCAACAATACATGAACCGTGAACCAAACTTCCAGATGTTCAAGCTGGTTTTAGAAAAGGCAGAGGAACCAGAGATCAAATTGCCAACATCCACTGGATCATCAAAAAAGCAAGAGAGTTCCAGAAAAACATCAATTTCTGTTTTACTGACTATGCCAAACCTTTGACTGTGTGGATCACAACAACCTGAAAGAGATGGGAATACCAGACCACCTAACCTGCCTCTTGAGAAATCTGTATGCAGGTCAGGAAGCAATAGTTAGAACTGGACATGGAACAACAGACAGGTTCCAAATAGGAAAAGGAGTACGTCAAGGCTGTATATTGTCACCCTGCTTATTTAACTTCTATGCAGAGTACATCATGAGAAATGCTGGGCTGGAAGAAGCACAAGCTGGAATTTATATGCAGGTCAGGAAGCAACAGTTTGAACTGGACATGGAATAACAGACTGGTTCCAAATAGGAAAAGGAGTACGTCAAGGCTGCGTATTGTCACCCTGCTTATTTAACTTCTATGCAGAGTACATCATGAGAAATGCTGGGCTGGAAGAAGCACAAGCTGGAATTAAGATTGCTGGGAGAAATATCAATAACCTCAGATATGCAGATGACACCACCCTTATGGCAGAAAGTGAAGAACTAAAGAACCCCTTGGTGAAAGTGAACGAGGAGAGCGAAAAAGTTGGCTTAAAACTCAACATTCAGAAAACGAAGATCATGGCATCCGGTCCCATCACTTCATGGGAAATAGATGGGGAAACAGTGGAAACAGTGTCAAACTTTATTTTGGGGGGCTCCAAAATCACTGCAGATGGTGACTGCAGCCATGAAATTAAAAGACACTTACTCCTTGGAAGGAAAGTTATGACCAATTTAGATAGCATATTAAAAAGCAGAGACATTACTATGCCAACAAAGGTCCGTCTAGTCAAGGCTGTGGTTTTTCCATTGGTCATGTATGGATGTGAGAGTTGGACTGTGAAGAAAGCTGAGCACCGAAGAATTGATGCTTTTGAACTGTGGTGTTGGAGAAGACTCATAAGAGTCCCTTGAACTGCAAGGAGATCCAACCAATCCTTTCAAAAGGAGATCAGTTCTGGATGTTCATTGGAAGGACTGATGCTAAAGCTGAAACTCCAGTACTTTGGCCACCTGATGCAAAGAGTTGACTCATTGGAAAAGAACCTAATGCTGGGAGGGATTGGGGGCAGGAGGAGAAGGGATGATGAGAAGATGAGATGGCTGGATGGCATCACCGACTCAATAGACATGAGTTTGGGTAAACTCCGGGAGTTGGTGATGGACAAGGGAGGCCTGGCGTGCTACAATTCATGGGATCACAGAGAGTCGGACATGACTGAGCGACTTAGCTGAACTGAACTGAACTGCAAAGAGAAAACTAGAAGTTAATATTGGAACTTTCTTTCGTATCTGCTGCAAAGGTTATGCTGAAGTGTTTAAACATTGTTCATTTGATACTTGAATTCAGTCACAATCTAATCCTGCTGTCTTCATAAAATCCTAAATAATGAAATCTTCCAGAGGCTGATACACATTAAATATCTCAACTTGGTGGATGCTACATGAATTACACTCAAGCTTCTACCGTCCAGAGTAAGAAAACTGGGTGAGCAGTATCTCTCACAGACTTTTCTTTTGCCAGGTCCAATTCCTGTATGCTGTGTTGATTTCAGAGAAGTAATTTTTTTCCCCAGGGGAGGATTAATTCCTTTCTCTTGACTTCTCAGGCAGGTTTAAGGAGGTCAATTCTCCATGAGAATGTTTTTTTAAAGTATCATTTTGGCAAATAAGTACCATCACAAATAAGAATAAAAGCCTAGCCATAACAATCTTCTGAATCTCTTTAAAAAAATCAAAAGAGAAAGAAACAGATGCTTAGGACAGATAATAACTTTCTCTCCATAGCTCAATCGGTAAAGAATCTGCCAGCAATGCAGGAGACCTGGGCTCGATCCCTGGGTCGGGAAGATCCTGTGGAGAAGGAAATGGCAATCTACTCCAGTATTCTTGCCTGGAAAATCCCATGGACAGAGCTGCCTGGTGGGCTACAGTCCATGGGGCCGCAAGAGTCGGACACGACTTAGTGACTAAACCACGAAGAGGTTCTAGTGACTAGCTACATTTTCCCTCTTATTCTAGAAATTGCTCTGCTTCTCACTGAAAGAGGACATTTTTTCATTTTAAATTATATATTTTGGTAGATGTAAATTTTTAAAAGTCTGCACAATGAAGTTCTTTTTTTTTTTTTACAATGAAGATAAAGTTCTTAATTTCACATATATACTCACAGACTAGTACACATGTTCCAGGTTGTCTGCAAAGCTTCTTATAATAGTATTTGGATATCTTACAACTCCTAATTAAAATTTGTGTGATCTGAAACAAAATAAACCTTAAGAACAAGAGTCGAGGTCTTTTTCTATTTTTCCACAAGTGATCTTGTAAAAACTGTGTGCTCTATTCCTGAATCCAGGCTTTTTTTTTAGCTGCTCTGGGGTCTTCACTGGGGGTGTGTGGGCTTTCTCTAGTTGGGTACGCTAAGTTGTCCCACAGTATCTGGGATCTTTGTTCCCGGACCAGGGATTGAACTCACATTCCCTGCATTGGAAGGTGGATTCTTAACCGCTGGACCACCAGAGAAGTCCCTCAAGGCCTAATTTTAATGAGAGGCCAAGATGAGAAACTAAATGCTTTCTGAACAAGAAGTATCTTTGAACTTCCATCCAGAAGTTTATCTGACCTTGGACGGAAGGACTTAACATCAGTTTTTAATTGCAAAACTGTACCTAGTGCCAAATTGATTTTCTCATTCATTCTGGGAATTTGGCCACCTGCCTGAGACATAGTTCCCAGTTTTTCCAGAGATCAGGTATAGACATGGAAGTAATTTTCCACCAAAGGAAAATTAACCTAGATCAATCCTGAAGGAAATCAGTCCTGATTATTCATTGGAAGGACTGATGCTGAAGCTGAAGCTCCAATACTTTGGCCACCTGATGTGAAGAACTGACTCATTGGAAAATAACCTGGTGCTGGGAAAGATTGAAGACAGGAGGAGAAGGAAGGATGAGATGGTTGGATGGCATCACCAACTCAATGGACATGAGTTTGAGAAAGCTCCAGGAGTTGGTGATGGACAGGGAAGCCTGGCATGTTGCTGTCCATGGGGTCACGAAGAGTTGGACACAACTGAATGACCGAACTGATACTGAACCTAGTGTATTTTGCTCATCTCTCCCCTGAAGGTAAGAACTGCTAGGCTAACTGCAAGAGATGATAAATTGCTTTTAATTTTAACTCTTCCTTGGTTATCTTAGAAGACATTGCTTGCTTATATTCATTCTGATTATTCATTTCCTGAGCCTACCTGAGCGCTATCTACTTTGCATTGTAATTAAATTTTCTTCTCTGATTGGTTGATTATAAAATGTCATCCCTTACTATTCAGCTAATTATGATGTTATATGGTATATGTCCAAGAAGAAAAATTTTCATGAATTCTGGAATTTCCGAAAGTCTGGGACATAAATCAGTTCTGTTCACATTCCTTTGGTGGAAAATTACTTCCATGTCTGTACCTGGTCTCCAGAAAAACTGGGAAGTGTGTCTCAGTCAGGTGGCCAAATTCCTAGAATCAATGGGAATATCAGTTCTGCACACAATCTAAAAAGTAAGCTATCCGAGAAGTAAACTTGTGATTTTGCAAACCAAGCTAAAGTTTCTAAGTATTGTTGCAAAAAAAAGAAAGGAAAGAAAAATTTTTTTAAATCATAATCATGTTAACACATTCTGTGGATAGTAGAGACAACAGCATTACCTTTATCATTCACTGTCTTACTCATCTTTAATTTATTTATTCATATATGATTTTTAACCAGATAGCTATACATATGTTTGGTGAAATACTGACTTCATTTAAAACACCTGGGATCGTGCCTTAAAAAAAAAAAAAAAAAAAAAAAAAGGGCAACCTCAAAAATCAAACCCACACTCTTAATCACTAAGATACCAATATGCTGAAGAATATATATGCCTGCAACAATGCTTATCTTCATTGCCTTGCATGAGAAAGACCTCTGGAAACAAACACAGTACTTATTTGCCGTGTGTGGAAACATGGCACCTATGGATGGACTTAGAAAAAAAGCCTCTTGGCATTTTCTAATACCACTTTCCTCTTAAACTTTCAGTTTAGATCAACATCAAACAGCTTTGTGATCGTATCAAATAAGTGATTCCACGATATTCCTTGGGAACATTTCTGGGTCAGAAGAACAACTTTTTTTTCTAGTCGAAGTGCACATGCAATTGCCAACCACAAAAAGTAATAAATGCTGTTTCTCCTCCAAGTGCAGTGATTGAGAATTAGCCTGGTACTGATCTTGTGAAAGATATGATTCAAAAAAAACTTTCAATATAAACATATATATATATATATATATGTTTAGTATAAAATCACTATGTAAAAAGTTGTGGCCATATTTTATTTCCTGATTTGGGTGAAGAATGTCAGAAAAGTAAGCCTGTCAATTATTTCTAACCTCTACACCAGTGGCCTTGCATCCAAGTAGAGTAGTCTACCTGGCAGCCAACCAGTGGGCTCCTAAGTGGAGACTGGGGCAGAGGCAACTTTGCATCTTGGCCAACCACAGGTCAACTTCATGCATCAGGATTGCAGCCCCTGGGCTCTGAGCCAAAGCAGGATTTGACAGACCCTATGAGGTAAATGTTATTAACCCCATGTCACAGACTAGTGAGTAGTCCAGTTCTAATGGAAACTAGCCTGACTCCAAAGCTTTTTTTATTTTTATTTTGTTTTTACTTATTTTATGCACCTTGAGGCATGTGGGATGTTAGTTCCCTGACCAGGGATAGAACCCTCGAAATTTGCATTGGAAGTATAGAGTCTTAACCACTGGACCACCGGGGAAGTCCGCCAAAACTCTCCCTTTTTAAAAAAATTTCACTTTACTACCTCTCCAGCAATCTGATACATGTGCAGTCTCATCAGGCTTCGGTTTCTCCTCTTGGCAGATTTTGTCATCAACTTGACACACCTTTGCTTTGATTCTGATTTTTTTAACTGATATTTTTAAAAAGTGGTCATATTGATTCTATTAAAATTTTAAAAGGAAAAGAGAGGATGGGTACATATTGAAAAAAAAAAATCACAAAATTTGATTGAACATCTCAGGGTGACTTACTCTCTCCCCAGAGAGAAATCCTCTCTCTGCCTTCTGTCTTCCCCCAAATCCCATTCTCCCAGCTCTTCATTCACAGGAGCTAAAGCTCCTCCTCTGACTCTTCATCTTGTATAGTAGACTCAGGAAAGAAGAGTTTAAAATAAAGCCAGAGAAGAGAGCACAGTGAAGCAAAAGTTCTATTTCTAAAACAAATTCTGAGTGTCTAAGCAAAACTCCATTTATGCTCCCCCGACTAAGGTCCGTATAGTCAAGGCTATGGTTTTTCCTGTGGTCATGTATTCATGTGAGAGTTGGACTGTGAAGAAGGCTGAGCATCGAAGAATTGATGCTTTTGAACTGTAGTGTTGGAGAAGACTCTTGAGAGTCCCTTGGACTGCAAGGAGATCCAATCAGTCCATTCTGAAGGAGATCAACCCTGGGATTTCTTTGGAAGGAATGATGCTAAAGCTGAAACTCCAGTACCTTGGCCACCTCATGAGAAGAGTTGACTCATTGGAAAAGACTCTGATGCTGGGAGGGATTGGGGGCAGGAGGAGAAGGGGACAACAGAGGCTGAGATGGCTGGATGGCATCACTGACTCAATGGACGTGAGTCTGAGTGAAGTCCGGGAGTTCATGATGGACAGGGAGGCCTGGCGTGCTGCGATTCATGGGGTCGCAAAGAGTCGGACATGACTGAGCAACTGAACTGAACTGAAAATCATCTCAGTGATCAAGGTCAAAAATCTTTCTCATTGTCATCAATAAGCATGACATTGGGTATTGTCAACTTAGATTACAAGGTTAATTTTAGAATAACTTCTTCTTTCTTTGACCATTTCCTGATCAGCAACTCCAAAAGTGCACAGTAAAAAATAAAATTAAAAGCCTAAGATTCCTGTATTTTTAGGGAGTCATTTACAGTTAACCTAAATGAGTAAAATAGCACTGTGGAGACAAGGTAACTATGGTGATTGCTAAACTAAGACAGGTTTCTCCAGTTCCAGTGACTGGTGCTGTAAAGGTATGTAAATAGGATCTAGATTTTTCAGGAGAAAATAGAAATCCAAAGTTTTATGTTAAATTTCCCTTTTTTGAGAAATTATTACTCCTTTTATATAAGGACTAGGAATCTGCCTGCAATGTGAGAGACCCGGGTTCGATCCCAGGTCAGGAAGCTCCTCTGGCAAACAGAATGACTACCTTCTCCAGTATTCTTGCCAGGAGAAGTCCGTGGACAGAAGAGCTTGGTGAACTATAGTCTATGGGGTCACAAAAAAGTCAGACATAACCGAGCAACTGACACTTTCACTTTCATACCAAGTAAAATTCAAGGGACCGTATTGTGACTTCTGCCAGAAAAGCTGAATTTTCTGGAGCTCTGTTTTAGCACTCTGCAGTGCCTATTCCTGGGATCTTATTGTTCCTGTAAGCTCAGTTACCAGTTTTATGTCTGAGGTCAGTCCCCCGAGGTTCTGAGCAGGCAGTATATCTAACATTTTTTTGAACATCTGGCTGGTATTTCAAACTCACCATGGTTAAAACTGGTGTCGGTCTAATCTCTCAAGTAAATCTATTCTTCCCCTCAGTGTTTCTTATTTTAGTCCGATGCATGACCATCTGCACAGATGCCAGGCTGGGCACCAAGCTACCCTTCTCCACTGCCAGAACTCCAGGTCTTGTGATCCTGTGAAATCTCTTTTATTTATTTATTTATTTTGCCAATTGTTTCCACTATTTTATTATTTATTTATACTGACATATAGTTGCTTTCTCTTGGGTCCTGGCACACACAGGGTTTTGTTTGTGCCCTCCAGGAGTGTTTCCCCAGTCCTGTGTAAGTTCTGTAACCAAACCCCCCTGGCCTCTAAAGTCAAGTCCCATTGGGGTTCTTAGTCCATTTGCTGGATCCCCAGGTTGGGAGATCTGCCGAGGGTGCTAGGACTTTCTTAACAGTGCGAGCATTTCTTTGGTATAATTGTTCTGCAGTTTGTGGGTCGTCTGCTCTATGGCTCTATGGTGGGGCTAATGGCGACCTCCTCCAAGAGGGCTTACGCCACATGCTGTGTGACCCAGGTCTGCCGCATCCAGAGCCCCTGCCCCTGCATCAGGCCACTGCTGACCCGAGCCTCTACAAGAGACACTCAAACACTCAAAGGCACGTCTGGCTCAGTCTCTGTGGGGGCTCTGGGTCCTGGTGCACGCAAGATTTTGTTTGAGCTCTCTGAGCATCTCTGATGGGTATGCAGTTTGATTCTAAATGCGACTTTGTCCCTCCTACTATCTTGCTGGGGCTTCTCCTTTGCCATTGGACCTGGAGAATCTTTTTTTTGGTGGGATCCAAAATTCTCCTGTCGATGGTTGTTCACCAGCAAGTTGTAATTTTGGAATTCTCACAGAAGAAGATGAGCACACATCCTTCTACTCTGCCATCCTGTCTCAAGCAGTAACGCTGAAGAAGCTGAAGTTGAATGGTTCTGTGAAGACCTACAAGACCTTCTAGAACTAACACACTCCCAAAGATGTCCCTTTCATCATAGAGGACTGGAATGCAAAAGTAGCAAGTCAAAAGATACTGGAGTAACAGGTAAATTTGGCCTTGGAGTACAAAATGAAGCAGGGCAAAGGCAAACAGAGTTTCACCAAGAGAACACACTGGTCATAGCAAACACCCCCTTCCAATAACACAAGAGAAGACTACACATGGACATCACCAGATGGTCAATACCGAAAACAGATTGATTATATCCTTTGGAGCCAAAGATGGAGAAGCACTATACAGTCAGCAAAAACAAGACTGGAAGCTAACTGTGGCTCAGATCATAGACTCCTTATTGTAAAATTTAGACTTAAATTGAAGAAAGGAGGGAAACCACTAGACCATTCAGGTATGACCTAAATCAAATCCCTTACAATTATACAGTGGAAGTGACAAATAGATTCAAGGAATTAGATCTGATAGAGTGCCTGAAGAACTATAGACAGAAGTTCGTGACATTGTACAGGAGGCAGGGATTAAGACCATCTCCAAGAAAAACAAATGCAAAAAGGGAAAATGGTTGTCTGAAGAGGCCTTACAAATAGCTGAGAAAAGAAGAGAAGCTAAAGGCAAAGGAGAAAAGGAAAGATATACCCATCTGAATGCAGAATTTCAAAGAATGGCAAGATAGATAAGAAAGCCTTCCTCAGTGATCAGTGCAAAGAAATAGATGAAAATAATAGAATGGTAAAGACTAGAGAGCTCTTCAAGAAAATGAGAAATACCAAGGGAACATTTCATGCAAGATGGGCTCGATAAAGGACAGAAATGGTATGAACCTAAAACAAGCAGAAGATATTAAGAAGTGGCAAGAATGCAGAGAAGAACTATATAAGAAAGATCTTCATGACCCAGATAGCCATGATGGTGTGATCACTCACCTAGAGCCAGACATCCTGGAGTGCAAAGTCAAGTGGGCCTTCAGAAGCATCCCTATGAACAAAGTGGAGGTGATGGAATTCCAGTTGAGCTATTTCAACTCCTAAAAGATGATGCCGTGCAAGTGCTGCACTCAATATGCCAGCAAATTTGGAAAACTCAGTATTGGCTACAGGACTGGAAAAGGTCAGTTTTCATTCCAATCCCAAAGAAAGGCAATGCCAAAGAATGTTCAGACTACTCCACAATGGCATTGGTCTCACATATTAGCAAAGTAATGCTCAAAATTCTCCAAGCCAGGCTTCAACAGTACCTGAACTGAGAGCTTCCAGATGTTCAAGCTGGATTTAGAAAATGCAGAGGAACCAGAGATCAAATTGCCAACATCTGTTGGATCATAGAAAAAGCAAGAGAGTTCCAGAAAAATATCTACTTCTTTATTGACTACGCCAAAGCCTTTGACTGGGTGGATCACACCAAACTGTGGAAAATTCTTAAAAGAGATGGGAGTACAGACCACCTTTCCTGCCTCCTGAGAAACCTGTATGCAGGTCAAGAAGCAACAGTTAGAACTGGACATGGAACAACAGACAGGTTCCATATTGGGAAAGAATTGCCTCAAGGCTCTATACTGTCGCTCTGCTTATTTAATTTATATGCAGAGTACATCATGCAAAATGCCTGGCTGGATGAAGCACAAGCTGGAATCAAGATTGCTGGGAGAAATATCAGTAACCTCAGATATGCAGATGACACCACCATTATGGCAGAAAGTGAAGAAGAATTAAAGAGTCTCTTGATGAAAGTGAAAGAGAGTAAAAGTCAACATCCAAAAAAAAAATTTTAAACTGAACATTCAAAAGACAAAGATCATGGCATCTCCCATTACTTCATGGCAAATAGATAGGGATTTCCTGGTGGGTCAGACAGTAAAGTCTCTACCCGCAATATGGGAGACCAGAGTTCAATCCCTAGGTTGGAAAGATCCCCTGGAAAAGGAAATGACAACCCACTCGAGTACTCTTGGCTAGAAAATTCCATGGACAGAGGAGCCTGGTGGGCTATAGTCCATAGGGTCACAAAGAGTTGGACACGACTGATCGACTTCACTTTCTTTCACAATGGAAAGAGTGACAGACTTTATATATGCAAAAGTAGCAAGTCAAAAGATACCTGGAGTAACAGGCAAATTTGGCCTTTGCTACTTCAAAATCACTGCAGATGGTGACTGTAGCCATGAAATTAAAAGATGCTTGCTCCCTGGAAGAAAAGCTATGACCAACCTAGACAACATATTAAAAAGCAGAGACGTTACTTTGCCAACAAAGTCCATTTAGTCAAAGCTATGGTTTTTCCAGTAGTCATGTATGGCTGTGAGAGTTGGACCATAAAGAAAGCTGAGCACCGAAGAATGGATGCTTTCCAACTGTAGTGTTGGAGAAGACTCTTGAGAGTCCCTTGGACTGCAAGCAGATTAAACCAGTCAATCCTAAAGGAAATCAGTCCTGAATATTCATAGGAAGGACTGATGTTATAGCTGAAACTCCAGTACTTTGGCCACCTGCTATGAAGAACTGACTCATTGGAAAAGACCCTGATGCTGGGAAAGGTTGGGGGCAGGAGGAAAAGGTGATGACAGGATGAGATGGTTGGATGCCATCACTGACTCAATGGACATGAGTTTGAGCAAGCTCCAGGAGTTGGTAATGGACAGGGAAGCCTGGCGTGCTGCAGTCCATGGTTTTGCAAAGACTTGGACACCACTGAGCGACTGACCTGAACTGAGAGTTGCTTTACAGTGTTATGTTAGCTTTGAATTTATATATACATATATATATATATACATATATTCTTTTCCAGATTCTTTTCCCTAATAGGTTATCACAAAATTTTGAGTATAGTTACCTGTGTTATACAGTAGGTTCTTGTTGATTGTCTATTTTATATATCAGTCAGTCAGTTCAGCTGCTCAGTCGTGTCCAATTCTTTGCGACTCCCTGGACACACATAGTAGTGTTATATGCTAATCCCAAACTAGTCCATCCCTCCCTCTCACTTTCCCATTTGGTAACCATCGTTTATTTTCTATGTCTGAGGGTATGTTTCTGTTTTATAAATAAATTCATTTGTATCAGTTTTTATATTCCACATAGAAGCCATATCACAAGATGTTTGTCTTTGTCTGACTTGCATGATTTATTATGATAATTTCTAGGCCATGTTGCAAACGGCATTATTTCATTCTTTTTTTTACAGCTGAGTAATATTCCATTTTATGTCTGAACCACATCTTCTTTGTCAATTCTTAAACACATCCCACTATTCAGGTCTCTGAACTTTCATTGCTATCCCTCTAATACAAATTACCACCATCTTTTGCATAGATTTGGGCTTCCCTGGTGGCTCAGATGGTAAAGAATTTGTCCACAAGGCAGGAGACCTGGGTTTGATCCCTAGGTCTGCAGGATCCCTTGCGGAAAGGCATGGCAACCCACTCCAGTATTCTTGCCTGGAGAACCCACATGGACAGAAGACCCTGGCGGGCTACAGTCCATAGAGTCACAGAGTCAGACATGACTGAGTACTTGCATAGATTACATTGCAGTCAATTTTTTTTAAAACTGAGATTGGGTTTCCTAGTCAGCATATAAGTGGAACATCTAGGTCAAAATGTATGTGTCAACCCTCAGGTACATTACTGCTGTAGGAGTAATTAATACCTGTTTCACCTCACATAATTATCTTGGTTATAGCATTCAAGATCTATTACTTTACCAACATCAAGTATGTAATAGCATTGCTAACTATAATCATCATACTTTACATTTAACCCCCAGAACTTATTCATTTTGTAACTGGAAATTTGTATCCTTTGACCAACATCTCCCCATTTTTTCCCAGCCCCTAGCCCCTGGCAATCACCAATCAACACTGTTTCTGTAAGTCTGGCTTTTTTTAGATTGCACATGTAGTAATTGTGTTTCTCTGTCTGACTTATTTCACTTAGCATAATGCCTTCAAGATCCATCCATGTTGTTAAAAATGGCAAACTTTCCTTCTTTCTCACAGTTAATATTCCATTGCACACACACACACACACACATCACATTTTCTTTATCTATTCTTCCATCAGTGAATACTATGGTTGTTTTCACATCTTGGCTATGGTAAATAATGCTCCAAAGGAACATGAGGATGCAGTTATCTTTTCCAGTTAGCATTTCTGTTTCCTTCAGAAAAATACCCAGAGTGCAATTGCTGAATTATATGGTAGTTTCCAGTTTTTTGGACTGTTTTCCACAGTGACTACATTGATTTACATTCCCATCATCAGTGTCTGAGGATTTCATTTTCTCCACATCCTCACCAGGACTAGTCATTTTTGGTCTGTTTGATAATAGCTGTTCTAACAGGTGTGAGGTGATGTCTCATACTGGTTTTGACTTTCATTTCCCTGATGATTAGTGATGTTGAGTACATTCTCATGTACCTGATGGTCACCTGTATGTCCTTGAGAGAGTCATTTCCTAGGCAGGTTGATAAGAATTCTAGGGGTCCCCAAGGAGAGAGGGGTCTGGAATTCTCAAGGAGGAAGAAAGGACAAACTTTTTTGTCCCTCTACATTCCTTAGGATTATATAACAAGAATGTATCCTGCTTGAGGACAGTCTCTGGAAAAACCTTTTGGCTAGTCCTATTATCTTAAAATGTAAATTATAGGAGTAAGTCTAGTGAGGTCCTTAGAACCTCCAGACATTCTTTTGATTCACTGTAATAACTAGAGAGTATATAATTTCATTGCTAACACTAGCAAGGGGGTACTCTTTCTACCCCCTTCTGATGCCTATGTCAGAAGCTTTCTCTATCTCCTTTATACTTTAATAAAAGTTTATTACACAAAGTTCTGAGTGATCAAGCCTCGTCTCTGGTCCCAGATTGAATTCTTCTCCTCTGGAGGCCAAGAATCCCGGCGTCTCTTCCGTGGTTCAGCAACAACCTTTCATCCTCTTTGGAAAAATGTCTATTCAGATCCTCTGCCAATTTTTAAATCAGGTTGGGTTTTTTTTTTTTTTTTTTTGGTATTCAGTTATATGAGTTTCTTATATACTATCACATATATGATTTGCAAATATTTTCTGCCCTTCATAGTTTGCTTTTTTGTTGTTGTTGATGGTTTCCTTTTCCGTGAAGAAGCTTTTTAATTTGAAATAATCCCACTTGTTTATTCTTGCTTGTGTTGCCTTTGCTCTTGTTAAATCCAAAAAAAACATTGTCAAGACTGATGTCAAGAAGTTTATTTATTATGCTTTCTTCTAGGAGTTCTATGGTTTCAGGTCTTATATTTAAGTCTTTAATCCATTTGGGGTTAACTTTTGCGTATGATATGAGAGAGCAGCCTAGTGTCATTCTTTTGCATGTGGCCGTCAGCTTTCTCAACACCGTTTATTAAGACTGTCCTACGCCCATTGTTTATTCTTGGTTCCTTTGTCATAAATTTATTTCTGGATTTTATTCTTTCTGAAGCAATTGTCTTTAAAAACTATTTATGTATGTATCTACTTGTCTGTGTTGGGCCTTGGTTGTGGCGCTCTGGCTCTCCAGCTGTGGCACGCGGGTTCCACAGTGCGCAGGCTCAGTAGTTGCACTGCGTGGGCTAAGTTGCTCTCTGGCCTGTAGGATCCCAGTTCCCTGACCAGGGATTGAACCCAGGTCCCCTGCATTGGAAGGTGGATCCTAAACCACTGGACCACCAGGGAACTCCCTTTCTGATGCAATTATAATTGAAATTGTTTTCTTAACTTCTCTTTCTCACAGTTTATTATTAGTGTATAGAAATGCAACAGAATTCGGTATTGATTTTTTATCCTTCAGCTTTACTGAATTCATTTATTAGTTCTAACATATTTTTGGTGGAGTTTTTAGGGTTTTCTGTATATAATATCACGTCATCTTCAAATAGTGACAGTTTTACTTCTATTCTGATTTCCTTCTGTTTCTCTTTCCTGGGAACTCATTCTCAATATCTAGTTGTGTTAATTCTACTGTTCAGTTCAGTTCAGTCGTTCAGTTGTGTCCAACTCTTTGCGACCCCATGAAGTGCAGCACGCCAGGCCTCCCTGTCCATCACCAACTCCCGGAGTTCACTCAGACTCACGTCCCTCAAGTCCGTGATGCCATCCAGCCATCTCATCCTCGGTCATCCCCTTCTCCTCCTGCCCCCAATCCCTCCCAGCATCAGAGTCTTTTTCAATGAGTCAACTCTTCGCATGAGGTGGCCAAAGTACTGCAGTTTCAGCTTTAGCATCATTCCTTTCAAAGTTTATGGGAGAAAGTGAAGAGGAACTAAAAAGCCTCTTGTTGAAAGTGAAAGAGGAGAGTGAAAAGTTGGCTTAAAGCTCAACATTCAGAAAACGGAGATCATGGCATCTGGCCCCATCACTTCATGGGAAATAGATGGGGAAACAGTGGAAACAGACTTTATTTTTTGGGGCTCCAAAATCACTGCAGATGGTGACTGCAGCCATGAAATTAAAAGACGCTTACTCCTTGGAAGAAAAGTTATGACCAACCTAGATAGCATATTCAAAGCAGAGACATTACTTTGCCAGCTAAGGTCCATCTAGCCAAGGCTATGCTGTTGCCTGTATTTAATTTATCACTTTCAAAGTCCTTTAATTACTTGTTTCATACTGACTTTCCCTGCTAGAATGTAAACTTCATGAAGTGAAGGATTCTGTTTACAGTCCTTGAGACATTGCATTTAATTCTCTATTTTAATCTTATTTCTGTAGTGACAGCAGCAACCCATGCATAATAAGCTACAGACAATGGACAAGTGAGAGTGTAGAAGTGAACTACAGAAAGATGCCACCTTGGAAAGGCACTCTCTATACTTTAAGAAGAAAGAGATCAGATGTTAATACCTTGTTGAGAAGAAAATAGGTGATTATCTATGGAAAGGGTAAAGTACTACATTCTAGAATCTGTAACTGATAGGAAAGCTTCATAACATCAGGGTCCAAGCCTCTTCTCTTGCCCTTCTTGATATTCCTTTTTTTTGTTTGTTTTCTTTTTTGTAGAGAAAACTGAGAAATCTTTTCAGAGCATAAATAAGATCACATTGTTACCCTGCATAAAATCAGTCAATGACTTTCCAAATCAACCAGAATAAAAGTTTTCAACCAACATTTCTTTGATTGGTTCTCTGCTTTTGTCTCTTTTCCCTTTCAGACTTCTCATTCATTCACTCTGGGCCCTAAGCACATTGGTCGTTCTACTGCTGTGTGACTTAAAGGCATTACTCTCTCTTCTCCCAGATCTTCAAGTGCAGCTTCTTTTCATTATTTGTGTCTCAATTCATGTAACACTTTCTCAGAGTCATCTTCCTCGCCCTCTCCAGCTGAAGCACCCATTTCTATTAAATGGAACCCTCTACCATTGCGGTTTTTCTTCTTTGGAAATTTTGGCTTACATGATTAGTGTCTATCTATTCACACAGAGGCCGGAGAAGGCAATGGCACCCCACTCCACTACTCTTGCCTGGAAAATCTTATGGACGGAGGAGCCTGGTAGGCTACAGTCCATGGGGTCGCTAAGAGTCAGACACGACTGAGCGACTTCATTTTCCCTTTTCACTTTCATGCATTGGAGAAGGAAATGGCAACCCACTCCAGTGTTCTTGCCTGGAGAATCCCAGGGACAGGGGAGCCCGGTGGGCTGCCGTCCATGGGGTTGCACAGAGTTGGACATGACTAAAGCGACAGCAGCAGCAGCAGCAGCGGCGGCATTCACACAGAGGCAGGGACTTGTCTACCGTTTATAGAAAATACCTTCAGCTCCTACAATAGTAGTGCACAGTAGGTGCTCCATATGTGTGTTAATAGAATCCTTCTGGATAGGCAGGTGAGGGCTAATCAAGCCTTTGAAATCCTAAAGACTTCCAAGAAGATTGCAAAATTGCAAAGCAGATGCGTGGTTTTCTAAATGTATCTAGTGACCTCTGCTGGAATACTTACCAAGGAAACCAGCTAGGAATCCTTTTTTTTTCCTCTTAATTTCCCTCTGACCTCTCTCTTTTTGGTTATCCTCACAGTTATGGTTTATTACAGGGAAAACACAGAGATTAAAATCAACCAAGAGAAGAACAGCATAAGGCAGAGTCTAGGAAAAGTACTGTTGATAAATATGGGAGCTCGCATTGTCCTCTCCCCATGGAATTTTGTACTTGCTATTTTCCTGGGATCTGTGTGCAACACATGGAATATTGTCACTAGGGAAGCCCACCTGAGCCTTGTTGTTCAGAGTTCTTATTTGTTTAAATTCTTTTTAATTGAATGTATAGTTTTTTTTGTTTGTTTTGTGTTTTTGGCCAAGCTACACGGAGCTGCAAGATCTTAATTCCCTGGCATTGTTTAGTTACTAAGTCGTGTCCGACTCTTTCGTGACCCCACAGACTGTAGCCCACAAGGCTCCTCTCTCTATGGGATTTCCCAGGCAAGAATACTGAAGTGGGTTGCCATTTCCTTCTCCAGGGGTTCTTCCTGACTCAGGGATTGAACACATGTCCCCTTAACTGGCAGGCGGATTCTTTACCACTGAGCCACTGGAAAGCCCTTACTTCCCTGACCAGGGATCAAATCCCAGCCCCCTGCAGTGGAAGCACAGCGTATGACCACCAGGGAAGTCCTTGAAGAATAGTTAATTTACAGTGTTGTGTTAGTTTCAGGTGAACAGCAAAGTGATTCGTGTTATCTTTCTGAATCAGAGTTTTCTCCAGATACATGCCTGCTATTGCTACCGCTGCTAAGTCGCTTCAGTCATGTCCGACTCTGTGCGACCCCATAGACGGCAGCCCACCAGGCTCCCCCATCCCTGGGATTCTCCAGGCAAGAACACTGGAGTGGGTTGCCATTTCCTTCTCCAATGCATGAAAGTGAAAAGTGAAAGTGAAGTTGCTTCAGTTGTGTCCAATTATGTGCCACCCCATAGACGGCAGCCCACCAGGCTCCTCCATCCATGGGATTTTCCAGGCAAAAGTACTGGAGTGGGGTGCATAGGAGTGGAATTATAGAATTGTGGTAACAATTTTTAGCTTTTTAAGGAAACTCCATACTGTTCTGCATAGAGGCTGTGCCAGTCTACATTCCCACCAACAGTGTGGGAGTGTTGCCTTTTTTCCACACCCTCTCCAGCATTTATTTGTAGACTTTTTAAATGATGGACATTCTGATTAGTGTGAGATGATACCTCATTGTAGTCCTGGTTTGCATTTCTCTAGTTATTATCGACTGAGCATCCTTTCATGTAGGGCTTCCCCAGTGGCTCAGCAGTAAAGAATCTACCTGCAGTATAGGAGCCGCAGGAGACATGAATTCAATCCCTGTGAGGGGAGGATCCTATGGAGGAGGTCGTGGCAACCCCCTCCAGTATTCTTGCCTGGAGAATCCCATGGACAGGGGAGCCTGGTGGGCTACAGTCCATGGGATGGCAAAGAGTTGGACATGACTGAAGCGGCCTAGCACACATATGCATCCTTTCATGTACCTGGCAAAGTCGGACATGACTGAAGTGGCTTAGCACACATATGCATCCTTTCATGTACCTGGCAGAGTCGGACATGACTGAAGCGGCCTAGCACACATATGCATCCTTTCATGTACCTGGCAAAGTCGGACATGACTGAAGTGGCTTAGCACACATATGCATCCTTTCATGTACCTGGCAGAGTCGGACATGACTGAAGCGGCCTAGCACACATATGCATCCTTTCATGTATCTGGCAGAGTCGGACATGACTGAAGCGGTTTAGCACACATATGCATCCTTTCATGAACCTGTTGGCTGTCTGGATATCTTCTTTGGAGAAATGTCTGTTTAAGTCTTCCACCCATTTTTTTGATTGGGTTGTTTGGTTTTTAGATATTAAGGTGTGTATCACCTCTTTTTACCGAATGATAAAATGTTGGCGTGAGTGTAAAATTAGAGCTCAGGAGCTGTTGAGAGCCTTTCTCCCATCTTGGAGAAATCCCGCCTCCTTTTCTGTCTAGATATCTGTTCTCTTTTAGCTCCCAATTAATCAGTTTGTCCTTTTACCACAAGTCTTAAAGGAGAGTATTCAGGAATATAGGAAACAGAGAACTTTCTCTGATTCTCCTCTAAATCTTATTGCATAAATGACTGCATTCTTTTCATATATATCTGAAGGAAAGCAAATTCATCCCGATAAACATGGATTGATAAAGGTATTTTCCATGGACATATTTCCATGGAAGTATGTCCATGGGAAAAAAATATATGTATTTTTTTCCTGAAAGAGTGTAAAAGGAGCTGAGAATTCTGCCTTCCATTTGGAATTCTCTGGGAAGTCCATGAGATTTATTTCTGCTGGTTTACCTCATATGAGACTCTACCAACGCCTGTGATCTACCAGCTCTGAACCTCTGCATCCCTAACACACACCACTCCTAGGATTACAGTTCACCGAAAGAGGGACCGAAAGTTCCAGAGAACTGAAGGAAGAGTGCTTCAAGGTTGATCGCTATCTGTGACATCCCTAGGTGGGCTGCCTCAGTGGGAAAATATGGTTCATTTATTTCACTTCTGTTGACTCAGGGAGCAATTTTGAAAAAGACATTCACTGCTAAAAAGCAAAGAATTGACAACGTGTGTCCTCGTGTCAGGAATAATAGGTTCAAGGGTTATATTATTTGGAGTTAGTATTTACAAGGGTTAGTTTACTTTGAGGGATTGTTAGGAAATGAAGGGTTGTTGAGAGTGTTGGTATTTGAGGCAAACTCCCAGGTGAAAGCCAACAGCCAGGAATTTCAAAAATCCAAAGTAATGACAGTGAGAGTGAAATAATCAGGAGGTGATCTGATTGTACTTTCAAAAATTCTTTCTTTGTTCTGTGTATGGTATGACTATATGTACATGTGTTTATTGCAGGAAATTTGTAGGATAACAGTAAACAGAAAAGATCACCTACATATTAATCGTCATCACTACCACCTAAAGAAAACCATTTTAAGAATTTTGTTTACATTTATTCCAATCTTTCCCATCCATTGAATTATTCTTTATCAATTTGATAATATTTGAGGTAAACTGACTGAAATTAATTTCTACAACCTCATTAAAATTGATCAAAATTACATTCTTTGTATATTATACCTAAAGACATCCTGGTATTTCTACTTTTCCATAAGGAAATTTTTAAGAAAAGTAACCAAAGAAAGGGGAACCAAGATCAATGTTTATTATCAAAATTCAATTTGTCAATGTGGAATAAAACAACTAGAAATAATGTTTTTATTGATCTAAAAACGGGAATCAAAAGAAAAATAACCCTTAAGAAATCTAAAGAGATTTGAAGCTTAGAAACATGTCCTAGTCAATTCTATATGTAAGCTACGATGATCTGCATACTTTATAAGTGGAATTGCTATTCTTGGATCACTTTGAAGGTGATGAAATAAGTACCAGGGACTGTGTGAGTCTAGGAGTTTGTTCTAGAGGACAAGGGTTAAAGGTCCACGCTAACGTCAGGATGAGCCTGTAAAGATTCTGTTATCCTAAGAGTGTTTACTTAAGCCCTGAGCTGGTGGGGTTTACTTGTGATTGTTCTGGGTTATTTGGGTAGATATCGATCAGAGATGGTGTCCTCACTGGACCTCCCCAGAAAGAGTGTAAAAGGAGCTGAGAATTCCGCCTTCCACTGGGAATTCTCTGGGAAGCCCACGAGATTTATTTCTGCTGGTTTACTTCTCTGCCATCTCCCAGCTCTGAACCTCTGCGTCCCTAACACGCCTCACCCCTAGGATAGCAGTTCACCGAAAGAGAGACCAAAAGTGCCGGAGAACTGAAGGAAGAATGCTTCGAGGTCGATCGCTATCTGTGACATCCCTAGGTGGGCTGCCTCGATGGGAAGCCGGACTTCCTGTGGAGAATTTACTGCTCTTTGAAGTCTCTTGGGAAGTGACCAATAAAGGTTTGTACTGCCCCTGAGGCATCTGTTTGCCTGATCACTGAAGAATGTAGATTAGGAATTCACAGAAGGCACTCTAGTGAGAATGAACTGCCCTTGTGAGTGAGGAAGGTATTCACACCTAATACAGGTTTAGACGAGGTTTAACCTTGTTTATTTCAACAGGCAATGAAAACTTACACTGGTCTACGTGTTGAAGGGAGAGACAACTGAAAATACTAGTCTTGGTCAGGGAATGCACATTTAATTTAAAATTACAAATTCATGTTATGACAAACAGAAATATAGAATTAGTATTTACTTTTTGGGTTTCATGGTTATTTTTTTCAGGAACAAAGTTCAGTTTTGTAGTTTATTTTAGGAAGAATTGTGCCTGATCTGGACTAATTAGGAATTTTAACCCCTGTTAAAAGGATCTGAAATATACATGTGCTGTTAGCAAGTATGTGAAATATTTAATAACATTTCTAATAATTCAAGATTAGCTTGGAATTAAAGTTTTAACTTAGAAAAAGTTCTGAAGGTATAGTATTGACCTCCTATTAAGAAGAATGCATGTAGTTTTTTCTTCAATACTGTATAAGCATAGAAATTATAAGATAAAGGAAATCAAATTAACAAAATTAGAACAATTTCCTAGTAAGATACAACCTCTTTTATGCTGGATTAGAGAAGGCAAGGCAGAGAACTGTGGCCTAAACTTTTTTAATGATAAAGGTACTTGTAAAATTCTTAAAAAACAATTCCTTGTGGATTGATAATGTGTTGTTTAAAAGTTTCAAGACTATTACTACTAATATTGAGGGAATATTGGTAGAGAAACACCAACAGTTGTGAGGGTTGAGTTTTTCAAGATAAAGGAAAACCAGCCCAAATGATTGTTGGATGAAGGCAGTGATAATGTGTGGAATTTAAAGGATTTGAAATGAAAATATGTGATGTGATCTATTATATATTCATTTTGGGGGAAATTATATTTTTTGTTTTTGTTACTTATAACATGTTTATTGCAATAATTTAAAGGATCTGAAATATACATGAATGTGAAAATTACATCTTCCTTTTAGCTAATCAGAACCAGCAAAACCTCAAAAATCAAAGAAATTACATTTAGCATTTGTTCTGATTTTTACCTTATGCTCAGTTTTCATTCTCATGCGTATGCATTCATAAAATTCATAAACTCATAAATAAAAATAAATTCTTCCTAGGTAGAAATGCACAGAGTGAA
The DNA here is from genome assembly GCA_006410675.1 of Oreotragus oreotragus. Classification (NCBI taxonomy): domain Eukaryota; kingdom Metazoa; phylum Chordata; class Mammalia; order Artiodactyla; family Bovidae; genus Oreotragus; species Oreotragus oreotragus. Next base: position 85,554 of record SJYX01000954.1, read on the forward strand.
TGTAAAAGAACAAAGCACTGTTTTCCTCTCTGGGTTTACTGAGGAACAGGCCAAGAGGATAGAAACCTTAATATGGAAAAGCGAAGTGTTTTTCAATCAGCTTATTCCTAATGTTCTTTTTCCAGTCACAAGATATTTAAATATGCCCAAAGCTCCTGGGAGCAGAGCCATCTTTACTATACATAAATCCCAGACTGTGACTTGAAATAGAGATTTTCTCTGCCTAGCAAGCAGGCATTCAAGGATATAGCTTACTGGTGGAAAAGAAATGGGGTGGGGGGCCTCTTCTGCACCAGGAATCTGTTCAGAAGAGTGCTGTGTGGGTTCTTCTTGTTTGTTTTTAAATAGTTATTTATTTGTTTATTTTTACTACTTTCAGCTGTGCTGGATCTTCACTGTTGCGTGGGATTTTCTCTAGTTGCAGAGGGCGGAAGCTACTCTCTAATTGTGGTGCTTGAGCTTCTCTTGTTCCAGAGCACAGGCTCTAGGGAGCATAGGCTTCAGTAGCTGCAGCATGTGGGCTCAGTAGCTTTGGCTCCTGGGTTCTGGGGCAGAGGCTCAGTAGTTGCGGTACACGGGCCAAGTTGCTCCGTGGCATGTGGTATCTTCCTGGATAAAGGACTGAACTCATGTCTCCTGCAATCTCTGCCACTGAGCCAGCAAGGAAGCCCTTGCGTTCTTCTGAGCAGAATGCTTCCCTTCCCTCCTTTTCTCTCCTTTCAGCAAATGTTAACAGGGTCTGGCTTCCTGGTGCTGGGCACACAATGGGGACACTGATTGTTCCCCATCCCCCGCCCTGAATCTTCTAGCCTGGTGACATGCATGCTGCTCTCAGGGCCCGGAACAGTGCCTGGTGCATAGAAAATGCTCAGTGGATACTTTTTCTTTTGAAAGAAGGAATGAATACATTTATTTTTCGACTTCTAAGCTGCCTTTGATACTATTTTTCTTTCATTTCCCATGCAAGATAAAGGGAATTTTCTTGTCGAGAGGAAACCCATTAAAGTGATTTACCTAAGTTGATATTTTCTCCAACATAGCTTCAATATTTATTATAGTCTGTTTTTATGACATTTTTATATCAGTTCAGTTCAGTTCAGTCGCTCAGTCATGTCCGACTCTTTGCGACCCCATGAATCGCAACATGCCAGGCCTCCCTTTCCATCACCAACTGCCGGAGTTCACTCAGACTCACGTCCATCGAGTCCGTGATGCCATCCAGCCATCTCATCCTCTGTCGTCCCCTTCTCCTCCTGCCTCCAATCCCTCCCAGCATCAGAGTCTTTTCCAATGAGTCAGCTCTTTGCATGAGGTGGCCAAAGTACTGGAGTTTCAGATTCAGCATCATTCCCTCCAAAGAAATCCCAGAGCTGATCTCCTTCAGAATGGACTGGTTGGATCTCCTTGAAGTCCAAGGGACTCTCAAGAATCTTCTCCAACACCACAGCTCAAAAGTATCTTCGGCGCTCAGCCTTCTTCACAGTCCAACTCTCACATCCACACATGTCCACTGGAAAAACCATAGCCTTGACTAGACGGACCTTTGTTGGCAAAATGGACAGCTATTATGTGCATCTCTGACAAGACATTGACACTATAGTTTCTTTGAAAATTTTACTTTGAGTTTTTATTTCCCTGCTGTTCATAGTAGTATAGGAGACATCTTCAAGATCATGAATCCAACTTCTCTACTTCATAGATGAAAAGGATGCTTACAAGGATGCATTAAATGGTCAAGCACATAGCAGGGTTGGGACTAGCATTTTGGTCTCCTGAGTGCACTTCTCTTTTTTTATTAGCATGCAAGAATAAAAAATTAAATGTCATTGTCTAATGAATATCCTGTAGGTATAAGAACACAAGAGTTGCCATCCAAAGAGCTCAGGGTTTTCTGAGACTTAGAAAAAAATCCCTTAAACTGCCTGAACATCAGTTTCTTCATGATGAAATGTACATAGTACCTCTGCTCCAGCCATCTTACAAATGTTTCACGGCAAACAAGAAAACATACTTATATCCAAGAAAACAAAAGATTTTTTAGAGAAGGGGAAAATTCCTTACTGACAGAATTTTGCCTGTAAACAATGGAAATGTGTAAAATATAACAAATGAGAGAGTCATAGTTAAATTATTAGGTGTTGATTCTCAGACTTCAAAATAACCTTTTCTACTTTAATAATTAACCTTGAAATATATTGCTTTTATGTATTCATTCATTCTTATTCAATAAAGATTCATCAACTATCTATTGGATATCAGACACTGGGAAATGAAGGGCATAGAGTTCAACAACACAGAATCGATTCCCAATCTTGAATTTACAGACATTAAACATGCAATTGTAGTCAACTGTAATGAGTGTAAGAATGAGAACAAGGTTCTTTAGAACTGTACAGGCAGACCTGATTTTATTGTGTTTTACTTTATTGTGCTTATCCAATATTGCATTTTTTTGACAAGTTGAATGTTTGTGGCAGTCTTGCATCAAGCAAGTCCATTTTTCCAATGGCATTTAATCATTTTTTGTCTCTGTGTCAGATTCTATTAATTCTCATGATATTTCAAACTTTTTCATTATTAATGTATTTGTTATGGTGAGCTGTGATCAACAATTTTTTATATTACTATTACAAAAAGGTTATAACTCACTGAAGGCTCATGTGGTAGTAGCCTTTTAAACAATAATATATTTTTACATTAAGGCAGGTACATTATGTTTTTAGACAAAATACTATTGTATACTTAATAGGCTGCATTATAGTATAAACATAACTTTCATATGCACTTGGGAAGCCAAGAAATTCATGATTTGCGTTATTGCAGTTTCATTTTATTGGGATGGTCTGGATAAGAACCTGTCATATCTCTAAGGTCAGCCTGCGCTTTAGTCTGGGAAAGGGAGGTTTCTGTCTAACTGGAGGCTTGGGAAAAACCTTTAACAGAGAGACACTTGAGAGCTGGTTCCTGAAGGATAAATAGCTGTTGGGTAGAGATGAGGAGGTGGTAATAAAGACCAGTGTTCAGTGTGTGGGAACTGTATATACTGAGATGCAGAAGTGAGAAAGTGAACTCTGTTCAGGGATCTGAGGGAAGCTCAGAAAGGGTAAGGAGTGGAGCCTGAGAGGAGATGGGAGACACCAGCAAGGGCTGGATTGTGAAATGCAGAGCGAGTTAATAGCCTGAAGGGGTGACATTTCCAACCAGGAAGCGTGGGAAGCCGTTGAAGTTCTAGATAGTGGAGCAGGGTAAGGAGTGAGATGTGTCTTCTAATTAATTTTTTTTTAAATTTCTTTTGCTGAATGAAAGATTCTTTAAATTCTAGCGTGCTTTGTAATTTTCAAGTCTCACACGTGTGATTTCATGTAATCCTACAATAACTTTCCCCCCAGCCCTACATTGCTCCTCTTCCCCTCTCTCCCCCCACGAGTAACCACTGATTTGTTCTCTTTATCTGTGAGCCTGCTTCCTTTCTTTTTGTTCACTAGTTTTTTGTAGTTTTCAGATTCCACATATAAGTGGTATCATACAGTACAGAATTTGTCTTTTTTTTTTTGTCTGACTTAATTCACTTATCATGATGCCTTCCAAGTCCATCCATTTTGTTGCAAATGGCAAAATTTCTTTCTTTCTTTCTGGCTGAGTAAGATTCCATTACGTATATTAATGCTGTGCTGTGCTGTCGCTCAGTCATGTCTGACTCTTTGCAACCCCAAGGACTGTAGCCTGCTAGGCTCCTCTGTCCATGGGGATTCTCCAGACAAGAATACTGGAGCGGGTTGCCATTTCTTTCTCCAGGGGATCGTCCCAACCCAGGGAACAAACCCAGGTCTCTCTCAATGCAGGTGGGTTCTTTACCATCTGAGCGAGGAGGGAAGCCTGTATATATTAATATACACCACAAAAAGCACTATAACTAGCTGGGGGACAGGTGAGCAAGAAAGTAACAATAAGAGATTGTCCTGTGGTCTAGGAAGGAGGCTTTGCCCAAACACTGGAAATAAGCTTTACTTTCAGCTTCTCTGCTACAATTGTTTCTTTTGTACAAACTTGCCTAAATCATTGAAAACTGTGGACCAATGATCATGTTGAGAATTTCTGGAGTCATTAAAAAGAGTTCAATGAATGTTATCAAAAATAATGTATGCTAACTTAATAAATGTGAACCATTCTGAAATGTAGTCACTAAGTAGATGCTTCCCTCTAAAAACTGACTAAAAACAACTTGTCTTAGCCTTAAGTCAGTGTTGGCTGGAAAAAAAAAAATTGCACAGTCTTAAAGTTGAGAATTGTGTTTTATTCAGTGGACTTTCTGAGGACTATAGCTTGGGGTACAGCCTGTCGGATTGCTCCAAGGGACTGCTCCAAAGTGGTAAGAGAATAGCCAAGATATATAGCAATTTTTGCTCATTATATATATGTGTGTTTTTTCAGAGTCAAGATCTAAGTGATTTCATTATATTTCCAAAGGGCTCTATGATAAATGTGAGAACCACTGCTCTGAAGTTCCCTTAACCCAGGTTTTTTTTTTCTTTTTTTTTAGACCAGAATGTTTAGAGCCAAAGGAAAAAAGCCGTTTCCCCTAAGTGTTGTTTTCCCGATGGGCCTTCTCTAAGGCAGAGCAGAAATGACTGCACCCTCTCCAAGACCTAAAGATTCTTGTCCTGGCTTGACCCTGCTCACTTTCTCCTTCTGTCCCTCCCACCACCACTTACAAAGATTCATCAATATGTTGCTCCATAGACTTAAAGGCAGCCCTCCATGCCTGTGGTCCGTATCTGGATTGAACCAACTTTGGATCACAAATAGTTGAAAAAAAATTCCGGAAAGCTCCAAAAAGCAAAACTTTAACACACACCAGCAGACTGACCATACCCCATTTACACTGTGTTAGATGTTACAAGTAACCTCAGTTCAGTTCAGTTCAGTTCAGTCACTCAGTCGTGTCTGACTCTTTGCAACCCCATGAACTGCAGCACGCCAGGCTTCCCTGTCCATCACCAACTCCCAAAGTTCACTCAAACTCATGTCCATCAGGTCAGTGATGCCATCCAGCCATCTCATCCTCTGTCGTCCCCTTTTCCTCCTGCCCCCAATCCCTCCCAGCATCAGAGTCTTTTCCAATGAATCAACTCTTCGCATCAGGTGGCCAAAGTATTGGAGTTTCAGCTTCAGCATCAGTCCTTCCAATGAACACCCAGGACTGATCTCCTTTAGAATGGACTGGTTGGATCTCCTTGCAGTCCAAGGGACTCTCAAGAGTCTTCTCCAACACCACAGTTCAAAAGCATCAATTCTTCAGCACTCAGTTTTCTTCACAGTCCAACTTTCACATCCATACATGAGCACTGGAAAANTTGGAGTTTCAGCTTCAACATCAGTCCTTCCAATGAACACCCAGGACTGATCTCCTTTAGAATGGACGGGTTGGATCTCCTTGCAGTCCAAGGGACTCTCAAGAGTCTTCTCCAACACCACAGTTCAAAAGCATCAATTCTTCAGCACTCAGCTTTCTTCACAGTCCAACTTTCACATCCATACATGACCACTGGAAAAACCATAGCTTTGACTAGACGGACCTTTGTTGGCAAAGTAATGTCTCTGTTTTTGAATATGCTATCTAGGTTGGTCATAACTTTCCTTCCAAGGGAAGACCCCAAAACCTGTTACAAAGCTACAGTAATCAAGAGTGTTCATACTAGCAGACATACAGACATATACACTCAGCTAGATAGAATCGAGCCCCCAGAAATTAAACACATATATGGTCAAATTTTTGACAAGAGTGCAGACTGTTCAGTGGGGAAGGAACAGCCTTTCTAATAAATGGTGCTGAGAAAACTGAATGAACACAGGCAAAAGAAAAAAGTTGGACCCTCCTAACACTATATGCAAATATTAACTCAAAGTGGATCAAAGGCCTAAATATAACACCTAAAACTATAAAATTCTTAAAATGAAAAATAGATCTTCATGATACTGGATTTGGCAATGATTGCTTTAATATGACACCAAAGGCAATGGCAACAAAATAAAAAGTAGACAAATTGGACTTCATATTTTTAAATGTGTACACCAGAATATTAAGAGTAAAAAGGTAACCCACAAAATAGTATAAAATATTTGTAAGTCATATATCTGATAAAGGATTTATACAACCAGTATATACAGAACTGAAACTCAGGGACAGGGGAAAAAAAAGAACGAAATGACCAAATTAAAGCATGAACAAAGGGCTTAGATAAAGATTTTTTCAAAGATTTACAAATGGCCAATAAGTTCAGGAAAAGATCCTCAAAGTCACTAATCATTTGGGAAATGCAAATCAAAACTACAAGGAGATACCACCTCACACTGATAAGGATGGCTTCTATCAAAGAAAAAAAAAATGTTTGATTTGGGTATAAAAAACTAGAACATTTATGAACCTAAATGTCTAGAACCCCAAAGACTGGGTTCAGACAGGGGCTGCAACTTAAAAGATTCTGGACAGTTTGATTTCAAGTCTTTTTTACAAAGAACAACATTAATAACACTGCTCAAGATAAGAAGTCAGGAGCAAACCTGAAGCCTCTTGAACACATACCTACTTTAGAGGGAGACAGAAGGATTTTAAAAGATTTCAACTGAATTTAATTACCATAAAACTTATCATAATACCTACTTGCAATCAGAAAGTATAATGTGAGCTTCTGAGGATTTGTATTCAACTAAGAACATGAAAGATCAGACATAAGGTGAATGCAGTAATTGGCACAGTAGTGCAGTAATAGCAATGAAAGAATTACTTAAGTGCATGAGTCAGAAGGCCATACAGAGCAAGTGAGCTCCTCCACAATAATATCATTATATCACCATAACATCATAACAGTAAAATAAAACACAGTAACAGTGTAATGAAGAGAAAAGGCTTCTGAACAAATCTTACCGACCTATGGTATTTAAATATTATACATGGGAAATGACTGTGGCACAGTATTCTGCACTCCAAACTGCAGAACTCTGGTTATATCCATAAATCAACTAGATGCCTCTCTGTGAAATAATGTTTTAAACACATTTTCATATACCTTATTTTCAAAACCATCCTTTAAGGTAAGCCGACATGGCAAAGACAGTTATGTATCCTCTAACACAAACTGTTCTCTTCCTTAGTAATATAACCCCCAAAATACCAGCTGCTCAAAATGAAGACCATAACAAGCTAATGTTTCATTAATTTGTTATTCATATTTTTATTAAATAAAATCATTTTTCCTTAGGTTTAGACCTCATGTAATCTTCCCAGCTGTATACTTCAACATGTTTAAGCTGAATCATTTCCCAAGCATACTATTAGTCCTTTGAATTTTTCCTGTCACTTACACAGGTTTTCATAATACCAAATGTCCTCTGCAAATTTAATCAAGATGTTATGTACTTCTTCTCACATCTCATTAAGATGTCAATGTAACAATGTTGCTTATCAGCCACTGTAGCCTATTCCTTTCACTTCATATTATCCTCAAGCAAGGTTTTAGTCTAGAGTCTATTTTACTGAGACAGACTGAATTTTTACATCAAACGCCATATGATTACACAAAATATTTCTAAAAATACAAATATTCATTATCAACTTTATTCTCTTTACTAATACATTCTACAAGGATGAAAATACATCTAAAGTTACTCTATACAGCAGGAGAGTCCCCTTTTCTCCCCCATCAGTTCAGTTCAGTTCAGTCGCTCAGTCGTGTCCGACTCTTTGCGACCCCATGAATCGCAGCATCTCTTCTTAATATCTTCTGCTTCTGTTAGGTCCATACCATTTATGTCCTTTATCGAGCCCATCTTTGCATGAAATGTTCCCTTGGTATCTCTAATTTTCTTAAAGAGATCTCTAGTCGTTCCCATTTGGTTGTTTTCCTCTATTTCTTTGCATTGATCGCTGAGGAAGGCCTTCTTATCTCTCCTTGCTATTCTTTGGAACTCTGCATTCAGATGCTTATATTTTTTCTTTTCTCCTTTGCTTTTTGCCTCTCTTCTTTTTACAGCTATTTGTAAGCCCTCCTCAGACAGCCACTTTGCTTTTTTGCATTTCTTTTCCATGGGGATGGTCTTGATCCCTGTCTCCTGCACAATGTCACGAACCTCCGTCCATAGTTCATCAGACACTCTGTCTATCAGATCTAGTCCCTTAAATCTATTTCTCACTCCCACTGTATAATCATAAGGGATTTGATTTAGGTCATACCTGAATGGTCTAGTGGTTTTCTCCACTTTCTTCAATTTCAGTCTGAATTTGGCAGTAAGGAGTTCATGATCTGAGCCACAGTCAGCTCCCAGTCTTGTTTTTGCTGACTGTATAGAGCTTCTCCATCTTTGGCTGCAAAGAATATAATCAATCTGATTTCAGTGTTGACCATCTGGTGATGTCCATGTGTAGAGTCCTCTCTTGTGTTGTTGGAAGAGAGTGTTATGAACAGTGCATTCTCTTGGCAAAACTCTATTAGCATTTGCAAGTAACCTAGAGATGATTTAAAGTACATGGGAGGATGTCATAGGTTATATGCAAATATTATGCCATTTTATATATAGGACTTGAGCATCTAGGATTTTGATATCTAGAGTGGTGGCCAGGGAGTTGTGTCCCAAACTCAACCTGCTATGGATAGTAAGGGACAATTCTACTTACAATCCTGCTGTCTAAGGCTTGTAAGTCTGGAGTCAGACTGCCTGGATTGGAATCCCAGCTCTATCATTACATGTCTAATATTGGATCCATCTCACAGCCTCTATATCTCAGTTTCCCCACCTTAAAAAAAAAAAAAAAGATAATAATAGTATCTTCCTTAACAATGTGATGAAAACTGAAAGAAAATACCAACTGTGAATCACTTAGAACAGTGCTTGGCCCTTACTCTGTTAGCTTATTATTATTTCTTACAAAATTTATTCATAAAATGGGGACCTCGAATCATTCATTTTCACACCAACTCTCAGTTTGAACAATTGCATGATTCTGTTCTTAAATGCAAAAGCAGGAATAAGGGAAGAAACACATGGATCAGGATTACTATAGTCATGAGCAACACTAGAATTAGAGGCTGGGGTTGCTTTGCCTCCTGTGAATATGCACAGCCATGTCATCTCAAAGGCACCCCAAGTCACACCACATGAAACACACAGTCCCTGTAAGAACTAGATTTGGCACACACATAGGTTCAAGAAGAGCACTTGTCTCCCCACTTTCCTTTCATTTAGATTGCCACGACTAAGCCCTTCTTGCATAACGCATTCAGATCTGCCACTGTGGAGAGAATCAGGGAGGTCATGCCTGTGGGCTTTCTCCAATCTGTCATCTCCCACTGCCCTGGACTACAGTTGCTCTGACTGGAGCCACAGACCTAGTTGATTGCCAGGCACACAAACAATTGGTGACCATCGTCACCAGTAGCATTTAGTTTCTTTCACACCAGACCTGCTGCCTCAGAGAATGGTGTCTAACTCTGTAATGACTGTCCCTGCTTCTGCAACTGTGTCTTTGGATAGGAGTGAAATGAGTAGCTATGCACACTGAAATCATAGACTTCTAAATTCTCTGACTTTTAATCACTTAAAAACAGTGAAGAGTCTCTTTGTATACATACTTATATATTATTATATGTATCTCCTTTTTATAACTTTCCTGGTGGTTCATTGATAAAGAATCTGCCTGTCAATGCAGGAGATGAAGTTTCGATCTCTGGGTCAGGAAGGTCCCCTGGAGAAAGAAACCCGCTCCAGTGTTCTTGCCTGGGAAATCCCATGGAAAGAGGCATTTAGTGGGCTACATACAATCCATGGGGTCAGGAAAGAGTTGGCCATGCCTTACCGACTCAACAAAAAATCCTTTTTATGACTGGCTCCCACCTTCCATATGCCTTGGAGTTGGGCTTTTAACAATGTCGGCAGTACTTCTAGATGATGACTTGAGATTTTAGCTACTTCACTGACACATGTGTTTATGAGACCTCATCTTTTCTTTCTTTACTTTGCCCTCACACGAGAAATAGCTCCCATGTTGTTTCAGCAAAGTAGAGATCAATAAAATGCAAAGTACATGTTTGAAAGTGAAGAGTCAGTCCAAACTCAATGACCTATACTGTGGGAAAACAATAATTCATTAAAAAATAGATTTTGGTGAACCCTTGGTCTATACTCCAAATTTAAAAATAGGAATGACCCTGTTTCTAGGCTATCATACTCATCTTTAATTAGCATGCTGGGTGGGGAGTGGGGTTAAAGATGGTAAATAGAGTGAGAACTAGGGAGAGTAGTTGGCATATAAATCTGGGAAGGACAGAGAGGGCCTGAAATGAAGCTTTACAATTAGCAGTAAGAGCATCGCCTCACAGAAAGACTGTAAAGGGAGAAGTCTGGGGCGTGGGGGAAAATTTATTTACAATCAGGTCTCAACCAATATGGGATGAAAAACATTTTCTTAGCTTTATGCTTTTATTCTTAAGAGACTGAAATAATATAGTCATAGTATTTATAAGCACTCTTAAGGCTATTTGGGGACTATTTTATTTCAAAACTGAAAGCCTTGAATGGGAAAAAGAAGTAGCAAATTAATTAATTGTGTTTATCTTTGCATTTCAATTCTCAAATCCTACCTTTTTTTGAAATAAAGAATTCCTCTTCTCCCTATATCCTTTAGCAAATAAACATGTTTTGTTGGCATTAATGCAATTGTATTTGAATTTGCAACACAAAATCTAACAAACAAGGAAGGATGTTCTAAAATCTCTGGTCAAGATACATAGTTGCAAATAAAAGAGAGTGTTCAAGGGGCTTCCCTGGTGGTGCAGTGGTTACGAATCCACCTGCCAATTCAGCAGACACAGGTTCAATGCCTGATCCAGGAAGATTCCACATGCCGCAGGCCAACAAAGCCAGTGGACCACATCTGTGGAGCCCTTGCTTAGGGCCGGTGCTCTGCAACAAGAGAAACCACCATGATGAGAAGCTCAAACACCACAACGAAGAGTGGTCCCTGCTCCCCACAACTAGCAAAAGCCTGCGGCAGCAGCGAAAATCCAGCACAGCCAAAAACAAATGAACTAATTAATTTTTGTTAAGTTTATCATTAAAAAAAGATTGTCCCAGAATAGAAATGTAAGACATTTAAGAAGTCTATGCCATCAGAACCTGAACGTATCAGTCAGTTCAGTTCAGTCACTCAGTCGTGTCCGACTCTTTGCGACCCCATGAATTGCAGCACACCAGGCCTCCCTATCCATCACCATCTCTCGGAGTTCACTCAGACTCACGTCCATCGAGTCCGTGATGCCATCCAGCCATCTCATCCTCGGTCGTCCCCTTCTCCTCCTGCCCCCAATCCCTCCCAGCATCAGAGTCTTTTCCAATGAGTCAACTCTTAGCATGAGGTGGCCAAAGTACTGGAGTTTCAGCTTCAGCATCATTCATTCCAAAGAAATCCCAGGGTTGATCTCCTTCAGAATGGACTGGTTGGATCTCCTTGCAGTCCAAGGGACTCTCAAGAGTCTTCTCCAACACCACAGTTCAAAAGCATCGATTCTTTGGCGCTCAGCTTTCTTCACAGTCCAACTTTCACATCCATACATGACCATAGGAAAAACCATAGCCTTGACCAGGTGGACCTTAGTCGGCAAAGTAATGTCTCTGCTTTTGAATATACTATCCAGGTTGGTCATAACTTTTCTTCCAAGGAGTAAGCGTCTTTTAATTTCATGGCTGCAGTCACCATCTGCAGTGATTTTGGATCCCAAATCTCAGCTTTCTTCACAGTCCAACTTTCACATCCATACATGACCATAGGAAAAACCATAGACTAGTCGGACCTTAGTCAGCAAAGTAATGTCTCTGCTTTTGAATATACTATTCAGGTTGGTCATAACTTTTCTTCCAAGGAGTAAGCGTCTTCTAATTTCATGGCTGCAGTCACCATCTGCAGTGATTTCGGAGCCCAAAAAAATAAAGTCTGCCACTGTTTCCACTGTTTCCCCATCTATTTCCCATGAAGTGATGGGACCGGATGCCATGATCTTCGTTTTCTGAATGTTGAGCTTTAAGCTATTTTATATTTTTATCCATATAGTGATATATGTCAACTTTTGTGTGTTGTATATTTAATATATCTGCCCGTTCTTCCTGTATGTTTTTTAATATCACAGTTAAATTGAAAAAGAACAAATCCAGAGTTTAAAGCAAATATTTTGAAAAGAACAAAAATCAGCACATATTCAGGGAAGCTCAGCATTCTTAAGTAGAAGTGTAATACGATGTACAGATGTGAGAGTTGGATCGTAAAGAAGGCTTAGCACCAAAGAACTGATGCTTTTGAACTGTGGTTCTGGAGAAGACTCTTGAGAGTCCCTTGGACAGCAAGAAGATGGAACCAGATCAATGCTAAAGGAAATCAACCTGAATATTCATTGGAAGGACTGATGATGAAGCTGCAATACGCTGGCCACCTGACTGGAAGAGCTGACTCACTGGAAAAGATCTTGATGCTGGGAAAGACTGAGGGGAAGAGGAAAAGGCAGCAACAGATGGTCGGATGGTATCGTTGGCTCAGTGACGTGAGTTTGAGCAAACTCTGGGAGATAGTGACGGACAGGGAAGCCCAGCTTGCTGCAGCTCATATGGTTGCAAAGAGGCAGACACCACTTAGCAACTGAACTACAAGAACATGAATTCAAAAGTTCTAAGAAACTAGAGAAGAGGGAGGGTAAATGCAAAGGCACATTTAACTGTGCCATTTACTCTTAAAAATTGTGAATTGCATCCATATTGAGGCTGAAGGTCTTTCTTCCACACAGAGACACTTTTTCCTCCCTTTGCTCTCATGAGTCTCCCATCCCTTTTGGGCTCTGTGCACATCGCTGCCCCCACCAGGGGATTTGCATGTGGTTCCCCAGGGAGGACCTTCCCTTGCAAGTCTGAGATAAAAGCTCAGCTCTGGTCTTGCTCTGACTTACCAGGACTCCTCAGCTCACACTTCTGAACATGGGGTTCCCTGCTCAGCTCCTGGGGCTCCTCCTGCTCTGGGTCCCAGGTAAGGACGGAGGGGGATGAGAAGGAAGATGGAGGGTGAGCTCTGGGGGCAGCAATGCCCTCCATGTGTCTTTGCCCCCAAGTTAGATGCACACCTCGCCCTCTGTTAAGGGCATGTGATATTCAGTAATATGAGAATGAGGGTAAATACAGAGGAAACAAGTAAGTGTGCTCTGGCAAACCCTGTGAGATACAACGTGTGGGAGACCTCTTTTTACATTGTGGATCGTGGGTTATCTTGAAACTAGAAATTTTGGGTATTAATCAGAAATAAAATGAAATAATAATTTAGCCCGAAGTAAACTGGGAAATTCTGAAAATAACTTCTCAATTTTGTCTGAAATCTTGTACTTTTCTCTGATTATTTTAGGATCCAATGGGGCTATTGTTCTGACCCAGACTCCACGCTCCCTGTCTGTCATCCCTGGAGAGACGGCCTCCATCTCCTGCAGAGCCAGTCAGAGCGCTCAAAATAGATATGGAGACAATTTTTTGCACTGGTATGTGCAGAAGCCCAGCCAGTCTCCACAGCTCCTGACCTATGCAGCTTCTAACCGGGCCTCTGGAGTCTCAGACAGGTTCACTGGCAGTGGGTCAGGGACAGATTTCACCCTCAAAAGCATCAGGGTGGAGGCTGAGGATGCCAGAGTTTATTATTGCCAGCAAATAAAGAAACTCCCCCCACAGTGATTCAGCCCCGAACATAAACCCCCTCTCCTGGTGGCCCAGCTGCTCACATGTGTTGACTGTATGGTGAGCAGGCGGGCAGAGTCTCTGAGTCTGTGTAGGAGGAAGATGCTGGAGAACCAAGGGAACAGAATGTGTCTGAGGGCCCAGGAAGGTGATGAAGTGTCTTTGCTCAACTTCAGACAACACGGGTTAAGGCCATGTGGGTTCTTGAGTGACAGCACCAGCAGAACAATGGAGGGTCTAAGTGTCCTCTGAGCCAACAGACCTGAGGAGGGAGAGGTGAGTGAAAGGTCATCCTACTTTCTCCCTCGTGTACAGTGATGTGTAGAATCAATACAGTTAGTATATCAGGGAGACAATGAGGCAGATTTGTAGCAGAATAGGTGGTGGGATTTTTAGGGAGATAAAGTGTCATAATATTTAAAAAAATAGTTTTTTCCACTTTCTGCACTTTCTGAATCTCCTTTTTCCTACATATTTTCCTATTTCTTCATCATGTGTCAGATCACAGTCTCTACAAGCTGTCCCCAGACAGAATTAGTGGGAAAATTTTAGTGAAAATTTCGAGTTATGAATGTTCAAATTTTTTCTGAAATGATAAGAAGCACAATATCCTAATGCTAACATTAATTGTCTCAATTAACTTTCAGAGAAAAAAAAATATGACCTGGGTTAAAAAAATTTTTTTTGGTAACATAAACTGGAAGGGGTAGGGTATAGAATTTATACCAAAGAACATTGGAAGGATACAGAATAATATGCCAAGTTCTTTTTCTCAAAAGTTAAGAATTGTAAGCTGTGGGGAGATTGCAGGAATAGAAACGTGAATGGAATCGAGTCGACACACACAACTGAGTTTACTGCTCTTTGGCTTCTATTCAGTGGGATTAAAAATGGTGGTGCTGTTGAGGACTGATAGGAAGAACCTAGAGAGAAAGCCCAGTATGTTCCTTATGGAATCACAAGGAGGAAGGGCCATCTGCCTGGTTTCCTGGGTTGTGCATGCTGCTGCCAAGCCACTTCAGTCATGTCCAACTCTGTGCGACCCTGTGGACTGTAGCCTTCCAGGCTCCTCTGTCTGTGGGATTCTCCAGGCAAGAATACTGGGGAGGTTTGCACGCTCTCCTCCAGGAGAGCTTCCCAACCCAGAGGGTGAAGCCATGTCTCTTACGTCTCCTGCATTGGCAGGCGGTTCTTTACCACTAGCGCCACCTGGGAAGCCCCTGTTGTGTCTCAGCCACTGCACACGTCACAGGAAATGAGTGTGTGGCCAGGGACTGAGATCTTCCGTCATCAAGGGCTCAGTGATGTTCCTGTGCAGAGACCCGGGGTCATCTCACCTAGTCACTGTCACCTTAACTGTTCTTTACCACTAGCGCCACCTGGGAAGCCCCTGTTGTGTCTCAGCCACTGCACACGTCACAGGAAATGAGTGTGTGGCCAGGGACTGAGATCTTCCGTCATCAAGGGCTCAGTGATGTTCCTGTGCAGAGACCCGAGGTCATCTCACCTAGTCACTGTCGCCTTAACTCAGCCGAGCAGTCTCCAGACGTACTTGCTCCTGAAGGTGGTCCAGCAGAGGCCATGTGATTGGGTTGGGGAGGTGCTACCATCAGTGACAGAAAATGTCCAAAGGGTGCAAAACCTGGCAGATGCCGAGGAGATGGAGACCAACTTCCAGCATTCAGATAAGTATTAAAGATGCACATAGCAGCCTTGAGTAAAGAAAAAGACAATGTCTGAATAAGTAGGAGGTATTTTCTGACCCAGCACCCCTAGCCTGCCTGCTGACTCAGATTTCAGGACTCTCCTCTCTCATGGAAGTTACCTTATGAGGCCTCAAATCCCAGGTGGATTTATGGTTTCCAGCTGGATTGGTGCACTTGACCCAAGTCAGAGCTTCTGTCCTCATGAAATTTTGGAAAACAATATAAGAGCAAAATGTTGGGTAAACATTGGCCCAACAAGAAAGGAATGTTTTTTACTTTGTTATTTCAAGTCATCTAATTCTTATACTTTCCATTTTCCCCTGATATTATACAAATATGAATTTTCCACTTTACATTTCCTTTATTGGTAACTTTTTCAGTGGCTAGATTTCCAAATTGTCCAATATTCATGGAGATTTTGGAGAAGGAAATGGCAACCCACTCCAGTACTCTTGTACTCTTGCCTGGAAAATTCCATGGACAGAGGAGCCTGGTAGGCTACAGTCCATGGGGTCACAAAGAGTCAGACACAGCTGACTGACTTCAGTTTCACTTTTTACTTTCATGCATTGGAGAAAGAAATGGCAATACACTCTAGTGTTCTTGCCTGGAGAATCCCAGGGACGGGGAGCCGGTGGGCTGCTGTCTATGGGGTCACACAGAGTCAGACACGACTGAAGTGATTTAGCAGCAGCAGCAGCAGCATGGAGATCTATGTCACGTTTTTATCAAGATCACTTTATCAGGAGCTTAGAAACATGGTATCGTATTGTCATGAAAACAAAAAGTTCAAACAATAAACAAATACTTTGGGTTCACATGAATGTTCATTTCCTAAAAGTGCATCTGACTCCTGTTTCTAGTGATAGATGTATAGAATGTGAATACTTCAAATAGATTCCATTTTTAGAAATCCTCTAAAAATACTTCTGAGTTTATGACAGGCATACTAGTCACATTCTCTGACATGGTGTGGATTGCATTAAATGATTTCAAATCCACCTGGACTACATAATACTATTTCTGGTTAAGGGGATAAAACTTATTAGAGGTCATTCCTTTCCAGATAATGGATTTCATGGTAAGTGCAATTAAAGCTGGATTCTTGATTATAATAGNTTTTTTTTTAAGGTACACAATGAAACACTCAACAGCAGTGAGAACAAGTAAACCATGACAACATACAGCAAACTGAAGAGTGTCGAGTGAAAGAGGCCACACAAGCGCACATTGCTGTGTGATTTCATTTATGTAACACCCCCCAAGAGGCAACCTGAACCCACAGAGCCACAAGTCAGGAGAGCGGTTACCCTTGGCGGGCTTAGTGACTGGAAGGGGGACAATGGTAGGCTTTCTAGGGGGCTGGTTGTGCTCTGTTTCCTATTCTTTCTGTGAGTTTATCAAACTGGACACTTAGGATTTGTACACTTTGCTTTAGGTACATTATAATCCTGTTAAAATTTTTCGTAACCCAGATGAACCGGTGTTGTCCAGCCACCTTCCTGGTCTCTCCCGGGTGAATCTCACTTGCAACATCTGGAGAGGCCCAGAGAAATGCCACTGGCCAGTGCCCTGCCCTTCATCAGTCTATTCCTCCCTGTCGCCTGTGGGCGATCAGACTTGGCCTTGGCCACCTGTCAGATGAGCCTGAGACATCTAAGTTCAAGGTGCCCTCTGCCTATTTAATCCTCTTCCAGTTGGGAAATTGTATGGGCCCCTCCCAAGAGGAATCCCAGTCTTACGATGTCCTCTAGGCTTCTGCTTGCATGCAGGGAGCAGGGAGAAGGGTTGTGATGGAACCGTGAATTCTCTCCTCTCTCTGAGGTCTGTTAGAAGGCAAAATGGATTCAGAACCCAGGCCTGAGAAATTCCAATTCCCCACTCAAAATGGGAGGGGAAGGGGCATAACTATGGCTTGTGTTAAAGGGACCCAAATACACATTCCTTTCTCTCTCTCTCTTCTTTAACATTTGTAATTGTATTATTTTTTTTAAACTTTAAACTTTTTATTTCGTATAGAGGCATAGCTGATTAATCATGGTGTGACAGTTTCAGGTGAACAAAGAAGGGACTCAGCC
This sequence comes from Oreotragus oreotragus, assembly GCA_006410675.1. Lineage (NCBI taxonomy): Eukaryota > Metazoa > Chordata > Mammalia > Artiodactyla > Bovidae > Oreotragus > Oreotragus oreotragus. The sequence goes on from SJYX01000954.1 coordinate 103,090, forward strand.
ATACATGGATACACATGTATCCATTCTCCTCCATACCCCCCTCTATCCAAGCTGGCACAAAACACTGAGTAGAGTTCCCTGTGCTATACAGTAGGTCCGTGTCGGTTATCCATTTTGAATATAGCAGAAGACACATTCCTTTCTTGTTTAAAAAACAAAATTTGTTGAGCAGTTAAGACAGTTTTTTTTTTTTTTTTGCCAAGCAGCACGTGGGATCTTAGTTCCTCGACCAGGGATCTAAAATGCGTCCCTGCATTGGAAACACAGAGTCTTAACCACTGGGTCACCTGGGAAGTCCCCAAGAGAGTCTTTATAATATACTTTTATTATATGATTTGAACCACAAGTTTAAAAAAATTTCAAATTCCACATGTCAATTACCTCCACAAAGCTAGACAGTTCCTTAAAGGTAAAGGCTCTAGAGGGAATCTCAGCCTGGAATTGAGGAGGATTTTATGTCACCATGTATAAATGCAGCTATGGTTATCAAGCACAGTAGTTAAAACAAAACAAAATGGTGAAATCACTCACGTTTGCTTCCCTAGCAGTGTCTTATATTCCCAAGCATATTTTTGCCAACTTAGCAACACTTCAGAGGTATTTCACTACTAATAAATAAATCTCATGATTTGCAAAGGAGCTTTATATATTTCAACACACAAGAATCTCCCAAACATAACACGGAGAGAAGAAATGCAAGTTCCAGTAGATACAAACAGTGTGATAAAAACAAGAATGTGCACTGACTGTGGACACACATATGTTTAGGAAAAGGAAAATCTCACATGGAGTAACACTCAGCAACTTCAGGACAGATGAGGGAGGAAGTAGGGAGAAAAGAGGCTTTTTAATTTTATCCCCTAATAAAGGTGGAAAAACCCAAAGCAAGTAGGGCAAAATGTTCATCTCTATTAATTCCAAGTGGTAGGTGGGTATTTGTTACATTATTTTCTCTATGTCTGCAATATGTAATGATTAAAAGTAAAAGATTACAGACTTCCCTGGTGGTCCAGTGGCTAAGACTCCAGTGCAAGGCTAGGGTTCGATCCCTGGTCAAGGAACTAGATCCTGCATGCTGTGGCCAAATAAATAAATAAAAATCTATTAAAAGTAAAAGATTATTTCAAAAAAAACCCCATATATATATATATATATATATATAGCCATTTGGGGGCAGGGGAAGAGATTTTGATGAATGCACAGTGATAGAAATCAGGTCACTGGTTCCCTGAGGGCAGGGGTGGCCAGAGGGATGGACCAGAAAAAAACACAAGGAAATTTGGAGGATGATGGAAATATTTTTAACGGTAGTGATTTTATGGCAAATACCCATGATAAAACCCATCACAATGAACACTTAAAATAAGCACAGGTTACTGCATGTAAGTTATACCTCAAAAATGTTGTTAAATAAAAAAGGAATTTTACATTTTATACGATTATGAAAGTGAGAAGGCAAGCCATAGACTGGGAGAAAATATTTGCAAATCATATATTTCATGAAGGACTTGTTCCAGAACACATAATGAGCTCTTAAAACTCAACAACAGGAAGATAAATAATCCAGTTAAAATGGGGGAAAGATTTGAACAGACCCTTCATCAAACATGATATGCAAACTGTTACTAAGCAAGTGAAAAGATGCTCAATACATTAGTCAGCAGAGAAATGCAAATCAAACCCCCATGAGATTCCATTTCACACACACTTTGTTGCTGTGTCCAGTCACTTAGTCGTCTCTGACTCTGCGACTCTGTGGAATGCAGCACGCCAGGCTTCCCTGTCCTTCACCATCTCCAGGCCTTTGCTCAAACTTATGTCTATTGAGTCGATGATGTCATCCAACCATCTCATTCTCTGTCACCTCTTTCTCCTCCTGCCGTCAATCTTTCCCAGCATCAGGATCTTTTCCAATGAGTTGTCTGTGGAATGCAGCACGCCAGGCTTCCCTGTCCTTCACCATCTCCAGGCCTTTGCTCAAACTTATGTCTATTGAGTCGATGATGTCATCCAACCATCTCATTCTCTGTCACCTCTTTCTCCTCCTGCCGTCAATCTTTCCCAGCATCAGGATCTTTTCCAATGAGTTGGGTCTTCACATCAGGTGGCCAAAGTATTGGAGTTTCAGCTTCAGCATCAGTCCTTCCAATGAATATTCAGGACTGATTTCCTTTAGGATTGACTGGTTAGATCTCCTTGCTGTCCACGGGACTCTCAAGAGTCTTCTCTAAGCACCACAGTTTGAAAGCATCAGTTCTTCGGTGTTCAGCCTTCTTTATGGTCCAACTCTCACATCCATACATGACTACTGGAAAAATCATAGCTTTGACTACACGGACCTTTGTTGGCAAAGTGACGTCTCTGCTTTTTAATATACTGTCTAGCTTCGTCATAGCTTTTCTTCCAAGAAGCAAGCATCTTTTAATTTTGTGGCTGCAGTCACTGTCCGAAGTGATTTGGGAGCCTAAGAAAATAAAGTCTGTCACTGTTTCCATTGTTTCCCCATCTATTTGCCATGAAGTGATAGTACTGGATGCCATGACCTTAGTTTTCTGAATACTGAGTTTTAAGCCAGCTTTTTCACTCTCCTCTTTCACATGCATCAAGAGGCTCTTTAGTTCCTCTTCGCTTTCTGTCATAAGGGTGGTGTCATCTGCATATCTGAGGTTATTGATATTTTCCCTGGCAATCTTGATTCCAGCTGTGCTTCATCCAGCCTGGCATTTTGCATGATGCACTCTGCATATAAGTTAAATAAGTAGGGTAATAATATATACAGCCATGATGTACTCCTTTCCCAATTTTCAACCAGTCTGCCATTCTATGTCAGTTCTAACTGTTGCTTCTTGACCTGCATACAGGTTTCTCAGGAGGCAGACAGGGTGGTCTGGTATTCCCATCTCTTTCAGAATTTTCCACAGTTTATTGTGATCCACAGTCAAAGGCTTTAGCATAGTCAATGAAGCAGAAGGAGATGTTTTTCTGGAATTCCATTGCTTTCTCTATGATGCCAATTTGGATGTGGGCAATTTGATCTCTGGTGCTGAAACTAAAACCTGACTCAGCCAAAAAAAAAAAAAGACTGTACAATGGTCTCATATGGAATTGGAGGGGAGGGGGATGCTCTGGAGCCAGGGCAGGCCAGCCCCAGCCCTGTTCTGTGACTGTCCTAGCCGGCAGGACACCCGTAGCTACTGCCTCTGCCCCTCCCACTCCCTGAGCTACCCTCACTGCAAGAAGAATCCACCTGCCAAAGCAGGGCACTTCAGTTCAGTACATGGGTTCAAAGAGCCCACATGCTTCTTTGGGACAACTAACTCCGCTCAGCACAACTACTGAGCCCACTTGCTGCAACTACTGAAGTCTGGCACCTAGAGCCGGTGCTTTGCAACAAGGGAAGCCATCGCAGTGAGAAGCTCAGTTCAGTTCAGTTCAGTTCAGTCGCTCAGTCGTGTCTGACTCTGCGACCCCATGAATCGAAGCACGCCAGGCCTCCCTGTTCATCACCAACTCCCGGAGTTCACTCAGACTTTACTAGCATGTGAGATGAGTGCAATTGTGCAGTAGTTTGAGCATTCTTATGCATTGCCTTTCTTTGGAAGAAAGGCAATTTACCATGGACTATAGTTTTTCCTTAATCTTATACCTTCTTATCTCCTCCAGGGAGTGCAAATGTTATCCTATTTATAAGTACATATGTACTTATTTATCCTATTTATAAGTACATATGTACTTATTTTTAATATCTGATTCTTATTCTCTCCTTGGTCTGGTAACTGTTTTAAAGAAGCAAACATGCAAAGTTCTGGAAACACCAAAAGATGGGGTCAGCTAATGCTTCAGAGAGCGTTTGGACTTCAGTCCTGGTCTTGGTCAAAGTGACTAGGTAGACGTGAACTTCATGGCGGAGAAAAACCACGCTCACTTACTCATGAAGGCTATGTATTTTTATTTTAAGATGAGGAATGGCCACAAAATTCATCCCTTGTGTCTTTCCTGTTCAGAACCTTTCATTTGAGTTAATGGGAGATGAATCTAATGCTTCAGAGAGCGTTTGGACTTCAGTCCTGGTCTTGGTCAAAGTGACTAGGTAGACGTGAACTTCATGGCGGAGAAAAACCACGCTCACTTACTCATGAAGGCTATGTATTTTTATTTTAAGATGAGGAATGGCCACAAAATTCATCCCTTGTGTCTTTCCTGTTCAGAACCTTTCATTTGAGTTAATGGGAGATGAAAAGAAATGGTTACAGAGAATTCAGTTGATTTTAGATATCAGTTTAAGCGATTTAACTTGATTTTTTCCCTACAATATTTTGAATATCCCTTCTGTATTAGGACTTGTACACTCCTGAAATCATGAATATGCTTAAAAAAAGGCATTAAATTTGAGAATTCTCAGCTTATAGTTTCCTTTTTTTCACATACATCTGCTTATCTGGATGAAAAATTGGAGAAAATTATTTCCTTTGCAATCTTGGTATACCATACAAATTCTCATTCAGAGGCAGCTTCAACTAAAACTTAAGGGACTAAAATCTGCGATTTGTTGCCTAAAATCTTCCAGTGTTCTCCACTCCCCATTTCTCAAGTGAACTAGAGATTCTTAGAGGTCAAAGGAAAAATATACATGTAGACAGTGGAAAAATATTAAACATTCAGAGAATCTGTGCCTTTTTAGGAGAATATATTTTGAGTACAAGGGTGAGTTTTGAGTGAAGATCCCAGAGGACATGAAGAGCTTATATGCCAGAGAAAGCTTGGGCGTGCAATGAAATGGAGTTATTGTCTTACTTTGTCCAGTTCGTCTATGGGTGAGTGGGATACAGCACATAGTGTAACTTTTACAGACAAAGGCTCCATCTCCAGCACATGATTTCCTCTCTTATCCTATTGATCAGTTGTGTAGATCTACAGAATTTTTTACTTATTTTAAGAGAAAAAAAACAAAAATGAGTCAAACATTTAGATACCGATTCTATCATGACATGAAAAGTAAGGTCTTAATGATGTGAAACAGATGGACATGGCATCAAACCTGTTTCACCTGTGTTTTGAGAAAACTTATACAGTCATGTTAGGGAAGCACACTGATTGAAACCGCCCACCCTGGCCAGGCACCATAGCAACCATTTGCAAGAGTTGCTTCATGACAGGATATCCTGATAAGGAATAGGGAACCAATACGCCACCACCAACCGAAAGAGTTCGGGAAAGGTCGAAAGGAGACACTGCGTGTCCGTCCACTTCCCAGAATCCCTCTCGCTAGCATCCATCTTGGCTGAGCTTCACCCGGAACTCATGGAGGCTATACATTCACCCCTGAAAAACTCTCCTTGTTGCTGGGTGGTGTGACGTGACTAGTGTGGGCTGCTATTTAGTTCTGCTTACAGGCCTCAGCCTGGTTTGCTAACATACATGAGGCAGAGAGTGTTTTTTAGAATGAGAAACCTTACACTTTCTGTCTAAACTAGGAGAGGAATATTTTAAAGACTTTTTCCCCAACAGAGAATCAATTTTTAAGAGATTTTTACATTTTCTGTAGATCTTAGGATAGTTGACTATGAGATAAGACAAGCATTAATAGAGACCTTTAAAAGTTCTCTAGTAATTTCACAAAAGACACAAATTCTCTCTGAAATTCATCCATCTTAAAGAATATTTTGTAAAAGGAGTTTCTGAAAACTTAACTTGTCATAAAAGAAAACACCACAGAATTCTCACTTTAATTCTTTTCCCCACAACTTATGTTTCGATTCTCAGGACAGGATTTATTTGTTTCTTAAGACTTCTATAAGAACGTACTAGACATTGATGGGCTAAAACAACAGAAAGATATTCTGTCAGGACTGAAGACCCGAGGAATGAAACCAGGTATTGTCCAGGCTGGGTCAGCTACCCTCTGAGGTGAAGGCACTCCTCACCTTTTTTCCCTTTCTTGAACCCCAGGTTTTCCTTAACCATTGGCACCATACGTCCAGTCACCGCGTCTCTCTTTCTTTTCCCCACAACTTATGTTTCGATTCTCAGGACAGGATTTATTTGTTTCTTAAGACTTCTATAAGAATGTACTAGACATTGATGGGCTAAAACAACAGAAAGGTATTCTGTCAGGACTGAAGACCTGAGGAATGAAACCAGGTGTTGTCCAGGCCAGGTCAGCTACCCTCTGAGGTGAAGGCACTCCTCACTTTTTTCCCTTTCTTGAGCCCCAGGTTTTCCTTAACCATTGGCACCATACGTCCAGTCACCGCGTCTGTCTTCACATGGTCTCCTCTGAATCTCTGTCTTTGCGTCCTTTCTCCTCTCTTTAGGAGGCCACTTATATTAAAGGCCCACCATAGCACAGTATGGCCACATCATGATCACCAAATGATATCAATACTGGCTATTTTCTAAATAATGTTAGGTTCAGAGGTCCTGGAGTCTACAAAGTCACTATAATTTTTAGGGGAACAGAATTCAACCAGTAATAGTACATAAAAACAATTCTTACTTTAATAGACGCTAAAGGATTCATATAAAACTAGCATTAAAATTTCTAATAGCTTCTTCACTTTGTTTCGTATTTGTTTGCTTTTCTTTCAGATGCTTATCTTTTGACTTCATTCACTGCATGTATGTACATATATATATATATAGTCAAAGAAGTTCTTGAGGAAAAACTTCACTTATGATGGGACAACATGAAAAATGTATGAGGGCTGGAATTTTCAAAACAGCAGCCTGCCACCTGCTAGAAACCCCTATTTGTCTTGGTAGATTCAGAAAGCAGGAAGAAATCCCAGGATAATTTTTTTTTTAAAAAGACAAGATCAAAGAAAGCAAAAACTTAAAGAAGTATAAATAAATAAAAGGGTGAGGTACACTTTGGTGAAGTGCTGCTGCTACTGCTGCTAAGTCACGTACAACATGAAAAATGTATGAGGGCTGGAATTTTCAAAACAGCAGCCTGCCACCTGCTAGAAACCCCTATTTGTCTTGGTAGATTCAGAAAGCAGGAAGAAATCCCAGGATAATTTTTTTTTTAAAAAGACAAGATCAAAGAAAGCAAAAACTTAAAGAAGTATAAATAAATAAAAGGGTGAGGTACACTTTGGTGAAGTGCTGCTGCTGCTGCTGCTAAGTCACGTCAGTCGTGTCCGACTTTGTGTGACCCCATAGACGGCAGCCCACCAGGCTCCCCCATCCCTGGGATTCTCCAGGCAAGAACACTGGAGTGGGTTGCCATTTCCTTCTCCAGTGCAGGAAAGTGAAAAATGAAAGTGAAGTTGCTCAGTCGTGTCCGACTCTTCGCGACCCCATGGACTGTAGCCTACCAGGCTCCTCCATCCATGGGATTTCCCAAGCAAGAGTACTGGAATGGGTTGCCATTGCCTTCTCCGTTGGTGAACTATGGAACATATAAAATTCTTTATCTACCTCTACACCATGGTTTTTTTGAGTGAATGAGATTTTTACCATAAAGTTCAGAGTTGAAAGGCAAACATTATTTTTGCTCAGTTATCAAAATTTTTTTCTTGAGTATTTCTCAGAGAATATAAAGACCAAATATTATTATGGAATCTTGCAGGATATTGTATTAGTTCATTTGTCTTGATTAGTTTAGTCTGATTTTGGATTTAAATTGTCCAAAGTCTAAGAAAGCAAAGTCTACTTTTATAACTGCCAAGATTCTGTTTTCGGGACAAAAGGAATTTGACATTGTCATTATTTTTCAGGAACTGTTCAATTCACCATGACCTGCATCAGGCTGACCCATGAGAATAGTCCTGTTGTTTCCCTATTTAATAAAAGCTGGTGTGACAGACTGACCCCCTGAGCACTGGTGGCCTGGAGCTTGATTCCATAAGGACTGGACTTAAATAAAAGCCCAGAAAGCTGACAGTGATAGACACAGGCCACCCTGAGACATTCAAATAAAGAATCCAATCATTGCTCTTCTCACAAACACCATCTCCTTTTGAAATGCAGGCTCATGACTGTGGCTTCCAACATACAGGCAGTGAGAGTCTTAGTTTTTCACACAGAACTGACAAGAACCAGGAAATCCTGCGGAAGCTGGTTCTACTTGATGAGAGTTAACAGAGGAAGAGTTTTCTTTAAGCACCACTGGGAAAAAGAGAAAACACAGTCATACATTTTTCATGTTGTCCCATCATCTCAAGTGAACTTTTCCTCAAGAACTTCTTTGATTATATATATATATATGTATTACACACATATATATATGAAATGATATTTAGAAATTGGAATGATAATTAGAGCTTATAATATTTGTATGTAACTTGAAAATTTTTCTGTCATTTCTTTAGGATCCAGTGGGGATATCGTGTATATGTATATACATACATATATATGTGTGTCTTCCTGGTCGGGAAGATCCCCTGAAGAAGGAAATGGCATCCCACTCCAGTATTCTTGCATGCGAAATCCCATGGACAGAGGAGCCTGGAGGNTGTATTGTGTGCCATTTATACCTCAATAGAGCTGCTTTGACAGAAATATCCACGGGAAGGCAGGATAAGAACTTAGGAACAGAGAAAAAGGACTGAAAGAGTTTGCGGCAGGCGAGGAGGTACAGAGTGGGGGGGTGTGGCTGAGAATTGCTGCTTTTTACGAGGAGCCTTAGAGAATGCTTATTTATTTTTTAAGATTTAATTGACTATTTGTTTTGGCTGCCCTGGGTTCTCATTGGTGTGCTCGGGCTTCCTCCAGCGGCGGCAGGCGGGGACTGCTCTCCAGCTGCGGTGCGCGGGCTTCTCCCTGAGGGGGCTGCTCTGGATGCAGAGCTCGGGCTCTAGAGGCGCCGGTTGCTCCTGGGCATGTGGGATCTTCCCGGAGCAGGGATCAAACTATGTCCCCCGCATCAGCAGGCAGACTCTTAACCACTGGACCACCAGGGAAGCCCCAGGAATTTGTATTCTTTAAACTGAGGATTAAAAAATAAACGTTTAATGTAATTACACTACTGAGCAACTGAACTTGTGTAATTACACACACGCGTTGGCACAGACACAATATTCATGGGACCTGAGCACTGCAGCTTCTGTCCTCACCCACCTGCTCTGATTGGTCACCAGGCCTGATGTATCGCAGTCTCTGCCCCTTGGCACCCCCTGCAGCTCCCCACCAAGAAGTGATCATCCCAGAAAATAAAAATACAGTGTTAAGCCACAGCCCTCTTCTGCAGAAAACCCTACTACAGTGGTCTCTACTTGCTCACAGAAAATGTCCCGACTCCTTAAAATGGCCACAAGATCCAATGGGATTTTTTTTTTTTTTTAATTATTTAAAAAATTCTGGCTGCGCCAAGAAGCTTGTGAGATCTTAGTTCTCCAACTAGGGATCAAACCCTGCTCTGGGAGCACAGAGTCTTAACCACGGGATTGTCGGGGAAGTTCTTTCTCTTTTTTTCACCCAGGTGTTATTCTTAAGAAGAATCTTCTTGTTTAATCACTACGTCCTGTCAGACTCTGCAACACCATGGACTGTAGACTGCCAGGCTCCTCTGTTCGTGGGATTTCCCGGCAAGAATACTGGAGTGGGTTGTCATTTCCTTCTCCAGGGGATCCTCTCTACTCAGGGATCGAACCCGCACCTTCTGTATTGGCAGGTGGGTTCACTGGCATACACAAAGACGGAGTCCAGGGTCCCTGTGGACACCTTTCTGCCCAGCGTGGCTTTTTGGGAAGTTCCTTCCCTTCTAGTCACCAAGGTGTCCTGATGCTGCCTTTCAGATCAAGTAGTAGTGGAGCCGCTGTTTGCTGTGTGACATGTCCATCTTCCAAGCTTAAAACTCAAAGCTCATGGGAAACTTAGAAGAACAGAACAGCAAACTCTGGGGTACCTTATACACTGTCTCTTGGAGGGGTCCCTGCAAGGCTGAGCCCCAGGTACAGGAGTAACCTGCTCACTAACATATCCTATAAAGACTTCCTTCCTTTTCGGTCTCACCTCCCTCTCCAGGCACCCCTTGTACCTACCCTTCTAAGAGTCAAAGAATAGTAGTCATTTATTATTCCCATAGTTACTTTCTGAAGAGGTAAAGATGCATTTCTCTTGCATCTCCTGCACTGGCAGGTGGATTCTTTATTGCTGAGCCACCAGGGGAAAATCGTGTATATCTTGCCACAATTTAAAAAGAAAAGGTAACCTGGTAATGAGAAATTGGTTTCGGTGCTACTCTATTTCACAGCCAACTGGTCAGCACCAACTGGGTGTATTGCAATATGACCCGGATTATGATCACCCAGAGTTAGTGCACACCGCACACTGTATGGGCTCACTTCCAGGAGACTGCCCCGACTCCAGACCTCAACCACAAGTGGGGTTCCCAAGCCATGTGCACTTCTGACTGACTGGTTACAAATTCGGGGTGCCCACAATTCTCTCAGGTTCAAAACTGTCTAGAATAACTCATAGATGCCCTAAAAACATTAAAAACATACTTGCAGTTATGGTTTCATTATAAAAGATGCACAGAGGGTGAGATTTAGGAGAGTTTCCTGGCTCTCTCCCTGAGAATCAGAACAGGAATCACGTTGCCACCCAGGAAGCACTGTTCCATCAAGAGTGATGAAATCTTCCGCCAAGTGATTGAACTTGATGGTCTCAATATGGCTAGTTTAAAGTCACAACCCTCTGGGGGTCTGAGGTAGGGAGAGATAAATTAGGAGTTTGGGATTCACACAAACACACCAATATATATAAAACAGGTAAATAAGAAGGACCTACTTTACAGCACAGAGAACTCTACTCGGTATTTATAATGGAAAAGAACCTGAAAAAAACACATATGTATAGTTGAATACATATGTATAATTTAACACAACATGGTAAATTAACTACATACTCCAATAAAATAAAATCACAACACTGTAAATCTTCTATCTATACCTTATTCATAGGTCTTTCTGGTGACCGGCCTAGCCTGGTTTGAGTAATCTCATTAGCATAACAAACACACACCCATCCTTTAGGAATTTATGGATGATTCTTAAATGCTATTAGGAGTTGCGAAAACATCTGCATATATTCTTTATTATTAACACTAAAGGAATTTACTTGATACACTGTCATCACTGGTGACTGACTTTGCAGGGCAGACGGCCGGAGACAGAAGCTGTCTTCCCCGGGTGCTGCTGGCCTCCGTGACATGTGGCAGCCAGCAGCAGCCAGAGGCAGGCCGGAGCCCAGGGCCAGAGTTGGCAGAGGGTCCCGACTGCTCATCTTCTCAGGTACAGGCCTCTCCCCACCCTCCTCCTCCGGCCCAGCTCCCCGGCTGCCCCTGGCCCTCACATCTCTCTCTCCTGCAGCTCTCTTCTTCCTGCTGTTCCCATGCCTGCAAGGCTGGCCCCACGCCTCCAAAGGTGAGCAGGGGTGTTGTGGGGCAGGGAAGCCAGGCTCCTCTGGGGTGGCCGGGCACTGGGGAGGGGCCCAGCTTCCACCTCGGTGCCCCTGCTCAGCTGAAATGCCAGCCTGAGCGCGAAATTCTGACCCACTTTCCATCCTCGGGTTCTGGGATTGCCTCTGGGAGGATCCCCTCTGCCAGCCCCTTGTGCTGGGGGGCAGGGGGCTTCCCAGGAGGGAGGAGAAATGGGGCTTGGAGGGAGATAGGGAGGGGTCAGCTAAGTCAAGTAATTGTAACCGTGCTGCGCTCAGTCATGTCCAACTCTTTGCAACCCCCTGGACTGCAGCCCGCCAGGCTCCTCTGTCCATGGGGTTCTCCAGGCAAGAATACTGGAGCGGGTTGCCATGCCCTCCTCCAGGGCATCTTCCCAACCCAGGGATGGAACTCTTCTCTCTTTCCTCTCCTGTACTGGTGGGCAGGTTCTTTACCGATGTCCCACCTGGGAAGCCCAGACGAGTCATGGTCAAAAGTCCCTTTCTACAAGAAGCTCAGCTGGGGAAGCTTCTCTATCATCACTGCCCAACAGCCACTTTCACTCTGGTGACACCCCCACGAAGCAGACAATCCCATTTTAGGGATGGGGAAAGTGTGGCTCAGAGGGATGAAGTTAATTGCCTGAGATGAGGGGAAAAAACAGGGCTTAAACCTTGACCTGGCAAGTCCTCTTTCCTCTACTTAAAAAAAACAAAACACAACTTAGTTTTTCATTTTCGCTGGGTCTTAGTCACTGCACATGGGATCTAGCTCCCTGACCAGGGATCAAACCCACCCAGGCCCCCTGCATTGTGAGCATGGAGTTTTGAGTCAGTGGACTGCCAGGGAAGTCCTTCTCACTGTCCCATTCTCTTTCTGGAAACTGAGGGAGGCTGATCAGCACTTTTTTTTTAATGACCACTGGGTCTATGCACTTCTTTTGCTGTGACGAGGGACCCAAGGTGAGTGGCTGTAACTCTGCCCACTGAGGGCCAGAGAACTCAGTACAGAAGCCATGCCCCTGGGCCAGGAGGAAGGCAGATGAGGAGGTAGCGAGAGGAAAGGGGGCACGTGTGCTCTGGGGACAGAGGTGACCTGGACATTGGACCTCAGTGCTGGGTAAGGGATAAATGGATGCAGGGAAACACAGATCAAAACCACAAGGAGATACCGCTTCCCACCCACAAAGGAATGGCCATAATCAGAGACTCAGACATCATGGACCGGCAAGGACGTGGGGAAAGCAGCACTCATATACTGCTGGTGGAAATGAAAAATGGGGCAGTGTCCAGAATAGACAGCAAGTAGACTGGTGGTGGTTGCCCGAGGCTGGGGCGTGTGGGGAAGTGGGCGGAAGAGAGGGGCGACTGCTGATGGACACGGGGTTTCCTTTAGGGTGACTAAACAGCTTCTAAAATAAATTGTGGTAGTGACTGCACAACTCTGAAAATATACTAAAAACCATGTATGCTTGAAATGGATGAATTGTATATGTGAATTCTATCTTAAAAAAAATTTTTTTTTTATTTATCTATTTGGCTCTGCTGGTTCTTAGTTGCTGTAGGTGGGATCTTCATTGTCAAACGTTGTGCATGGGGGATCTTTTAGTTCGAGTATGTGGGATCTGTTTTAGTTATGGCCACTTAAACTCAGTTGCAGCCTGCGGGATTTAGTTCCCTGATCAGGGATCGAACCCCGGCTCCCTGCACCTGGAGCTTGGAGTCTCAGCCACTGAGCCACCAGAGAAGTCCCTGAATTCTATCTCTTTGTTGTTGCTGTTGTCAGTGTCTCTCTTTTTTAGTACTTACTAATGTATTTGGCTGTGCCGGGTCCTGGCTGTGGCACATAGGATCTTTGCTGCTGCAGCGTGCAGAATGGGTTAGTTGTGGCATGTGGGATCTAGGTCCCTGTTGTTGGTTAGTCGCTCAGTTGTGTCTGACTCTTTGTGACCCCATGGACTGTAGCCTGCCAGGCTCCTCTGTCCCCATGGACTGTAGCCTGCCAGGCTCCTCTNATAGGATCTTTGCTGCTGCAGCGTGCAGAATGGGTTAGTTGTGGCATGTGGGATCTAGGTCCCTGTTGTTGGTTAGTCGCTCAGTTGTGTCTGACTCTTTGTGACCCCATGGACTGTAGCCTGCCAGGCTCCTCTGTCCCCATGGACTGTAGCCTGCCAGGCTCCTCTGTCCCCGTGGACTGTAGTCTGCCAGGCTCCTCTGTCCATGGGATTTTCCCGGCCAGATTGTTGCAGAGGGTTGCCATTTCCTTCTCCAGGGGATCCTCCTGATCCAGGGATCGAACCTGCGTCTCCACGTCTCCTGCATTGCAGGCAGGTTCTTTTACTGCTGAGCCACCAGGGAAGCCCCAATAGTCCCCTGACCAGGGATCAAACCTGGGTCCCCTACACTGGGACCTCGGAGTCCTAGCAACTGGACCACCAGTGAAGTCCACTGGATTCTATCTTAATAAAGGTATTCAAGAAAAAAACACAACAAGGGAAGAGGGAACTCCTTGGTGGTCCCGTAGTTAGGACTCCGCGCTTTCACTGGCAACGTCTCGAGAGCAAGCCAAAAAACCACACAAAAGACAAAAAACACCCCCTACCCCCAGAAATGAATGGATGTGAGGGCAGGGCCCCTGGACCCAGGCCCTCCCACTGAGCTGAGTCTGGCCCACAGGTGAGGTGCTGGTCCTGAGAAAGGAGCGCTGGCGGCTCTGCGGCAGCCTGGCGCTGGACCCCAAGGACCAGAAGTGGAGCTGCTGCAGAGGCTTCTACCCTTTCCACCGCCCCACGCAGAGGTGCTGCCAAACCTGGGGAAAGTTCCTGGTCATCCCCATGGACCCGGAAAAGTCAGAGGCTGAAGACTGCAGGATGTACACCCAGAAAGCTCTAGGTAGGTCCTGACCCCGCTGGTAGCCTCTCTGTCTGCTCTGGGAGTCAGAGACCCTTTTCTCTCTCCTTCCTTCCCGGGAGCTCTGCCCTCCTCTGAGGGGCTTGTCTGCTACCAGACAAGGGGTCTGTGCCAAGAAGTTAGTTGCGTTCCAGCTCCCTGCTCTGTGACCTCAGACAAGTGTTCTGCCCTCTCTGGGCCCAGTCTACCTGTCATCAGGGTAAGGGGATGAACTTCTCTTCCAAACAGAGTCGGGAGTGGGGCCTTTCAAAGTCGTTGGAAGTGACATCAGGGGCAGTCCCTCTTGTGTTCTGCCCTCCTCTGAGCCCCTCTCCGTCCCAGGTCCCAGATCCCCACATGTGTGTGTGTGTGTGTGTGCATGTGTGATGGGACCCTGGGTGTCTCACAAGCATGGCCGACTCCAAACATAGGCAGGGGTGGGGGCTCCTGGTTTTTGGAGGTTGCCACCAGGTGGAAATCACCCAAGGGCCACTACACTGCAGTGGGGCCTGCTGCCTCGAGGGTCCCACAGACACTTCCAAGGTCACAGGCGGCCCTGTCTCTGAACTGGGCTGGTGGTAACCTGTGTGTTTGTTTTTCTCTTCCCCGTGTATTACACAATAAAAGAAAGACTGATGATGAGATCTGTGTGCATTCTCAAACAAACATGTCCTTGACAGAACAAGCCTGATACTGATGGGCACCCATTCTGATCTGGCTTTGATGAAAAGCAAACCATTGTGTTAACTGGCTAGAAATGCAGGACGTTCTTTTCCTTCTGGCTGATTACATTTCACGAACAGGTGTTACAGAACAGGAACAACAAGAGCAATCTCCCTTCTTGGGATTGGAACCTCTATGGATCCAAGTGAACTTCTCCCAGGGACATGAGCCCCACCGGCCCCGTGAAAGGAGGTCCCCTGGGAATCGGGCACTAACCCGCAGTCATGCGTAGTATTCTGTGTTGCAGGGCAGCCTGTCCACCTGCCTTCTGAGTCACACTTGGGGAGGAAGACAAAAACCTTGGAACCAACTCCATGCTTCGAGTGTGACTCACCACGCCCAGGACCTTAGGTCTCACTCTGCAAGATCATACCAGGTAACTAACGGCACAGAGGCTGGGCTTAAATATACAGCAAAAACGTGATGGGTGAGGGTCCGCCCGAGTGTGGACAGCTCAGATGAGCCGTTGATATCAGTGGTCTTGGTCTCTGCTCACCTGGAAAGTTGGGGAATGATGGGGCCACCATACTTCCCTCTGCTCCCAGACCCCCTCTCCCCACTTTTGGCTTCCCTTCTCTGCTCCTGGAAGCTCAGTGCCTCTCCTCTGTTTCTGGTGGACACTGACTTTGGGCAGTGCCCTCAAGAGAGGAGGGGATAGGGACCTCCCTGGTGGGCCAGTGGCTAAGACTTTGCCTTCCAGTGCAGGGGGGCATGGGTTCAATCCCTGGCCGGGGAGCTAAGATGGGCTCATGTGCCTTGGGCCGAAAAATCAAAACATAAAATAGAAGCAATATTGTAATAAAACTTTAAAAATGGTCCACATCAAAAAAGCTTTAAAATAAAAAATAAAAAGAAGGTGGGCACAGGAGAAGGTGGAGGTGGGGTCTGTCTCCCCAATCCCCTCTGTGGCTGGGCTGCAAGCTCTTACATCTGCCCATCTAGGTCCTGCTTCTGGTGCTCCCCGCTTCTTTTAAAGACATTTACAAATATTTATTTATTTTGGAGAAGGAAATGGCAACCCAGTCCAGTATTCTTGCCTGGAGAATCCCATGGGCAGCCTGGAGGGACACGACTGAAGAGACTTAGCATGCGTACCTTTGCCTCTTTCTTAGGGCTGGGTCTTCACTGCTGCAGCAGACTTTCTCCAGCTGCCGTGCGCAAGCCTCTCACTGCGGTGGCTTCTCTTGTTTCAGGACGTGGGCTCTAGGCACGTGGGCTCGGCAGTTGTGGTGCAAGGACATAGTTGCTCCGAAGCATGTGACATCTTAGTGCCCGGACTAGGGATCAAACCCGTGTCCCCTGCATTGGCAAGTGGGTTCTTAACCACTGGAGCACCAGGGAAGTCCTCCTCGTGCCTGTCTGACATCTCCGGACAGTGTCCGGTCCCCAGGGACCTTAGCCCCCTGCTGGATCCCTCACCATACCAGCCCACACTTTGGTCCTGCATGTGCTTGAATAAACAAAACCAACAAACAAACACGCAAGAAAAACTCACACAGTTGCCAGGAGCTCTCCGGGAGAGGCCCCTGAGGTCCTGCACAAATCTGCCAGCCCAAGCTCATCTTGCCCCCACCCTGCTCCAGCCACTCCCACCGCTCCCTGCAGCCACCAAGATACTTGCGCAAGCTGTGTCCTTTACTAGATCATCCTTCCCTCCCACACTGCTGCTAGTGCCTAACAGAGGCTCATAGATCCATCCACCTTCACCTGGCCAAGGGGACCTGACGCCTTCTCCTCCAAGACTCCTTGGTCACTTAACATACAGATACAGAGCATTTTATAGAATGATTCCCAGTTTATATTAATACATATGTGCATATCTACCAATGGGGCTTCCCAGGTGGCCCGAGTGGTAAAGAACCTGCCTGCCAATGATGGGGGTTCGATCCCTGGGTGGGAAGGTCCCTGGAGGAGGGCATGGCAGCCCACTCCAGTGTTCTTGCCTGAGAATCCCAGGGACAGAGGAGCCTGGCGGGCTACAGTCCACAGGGTCACACAGAGTCAGACACGACTGAAGAGACTTAGCACGCACCAATATATACACAATGCACAACTTTTTTCTGTACACAGAAGCGCGCGTGTGTGCATTTAGGATCATGAAATACAGCTAAAAGTTAACAATGATCATCTCTGGGTAGTGGGATTACAGATGATTTTTTTCATTTCATTGTTTTTCAGTTTTCACTGCTGTTTCTATAATGAACTCTGTTGTCTCCTAAATATGATTGGGAAATAACGTGATTGGAGTGAAATTCCTTTCTGTACTGACACCTTCAACTCCAGACCACCACCCAGTGCCCTCAGCTCGCAAGTCACGAAAGGCCATACCCTCCTTTCCATGGCCCCAAGCCTGCGTGATCTGGTCTCCCACCTCTCGTCCTGCCCGCTAAGCTCCATGACTAAGCCATGGAGTCATCCCTTCTCACTCTCATCTTTGGGCCTCTGCACAAGCTGTTCTCTTTGCATCTGGACTTCACCCCATTTACGTTTTCCCTTTGTTGATAAGAATCTGTATCCTTTCACTGTAAGGCTATGTCGGCTGTTCGGAGTCCTTAGCGAATAAATAAATCATCAGGTGTGAGGGCGGTTTGGAGGACCCGTGACACAGGGAGATTCAGGGATTCAATATGACTCTTGCAAAATCCTTCTCGCGGTGCCTGGAACCTAAGAAATGTGAACTGGAAGAGGTTATGCCCTTCTGTGTCTTAGTTTCTTCTCTGTAAAATGAAGGTTATTACCATTCTGCACCCTTAGGGTGGGGATGCTTCTAACCTGGGGCAGGGACGCTCTTCCCAGACAAGGGAGGAAAAGGGAGAGCCATAAAGGAAAAGACGGGAAAACCTGTTTATTAAAGTTGAAAACCTTTTCTAAAGGACAGAAGACCTCACAAACAAGCACCAAGGATGAGCAAAGCAAACATTCTTCTGGGGGCGGGGAGTGGGGAGCTGTGCCCATGTGGCTTATGGGATCTTGACCAGGGACTGAACCGAGGCCCTCGGCAGTGAGAGTATGGGGTTCTAAGTACTGGACCGCCAGGCAATTTTCCAACGCAGGTATTTCTCACAGAATTGAAAGGTCCGATAAACAGCTGAAAATAAATATGCTGAGCCCCTTAGTGATCATCTGGGAAGCACAGACCACAGCCTCATGTCAGCCTNCTGAACCGAGGCCCTCGGCAGTGAGAGTATGGGGTTCTAAGTACTGGACCGCCAGGCAATTTTCCAACGCAGGTATTTCTCACAGAATTGAAAGGTCCGATAAACAGCTGAAAATAAATATGCTGAGCCCCTTAGTGATCATCTGGGAAGCACAGACCACAGCCTCATGTCAGCCTTCTCACTCCAAGGCTCTAACAAGAGGTTTGCCAAAAAGTACCCCCATCTCGGGCTTCCCTGGTGGCTCAGTGGTAAAGAATCCACCTGCCAATGCAGGAGACACGGGTTCGATCCCTGCTTCAGAAGATCCCATACGCCTGGGAGTAACTAACCCCAGGCACAACTACTGCGCCTGTGCGCTAGAACCCCAAAGCCCACGCACCTAAAGCCGGTGCTCCGCAACAAGGGAAGCCACTGAAATGAGAAGAAGCCCACACGCTGCAATTAGGAAGCCCCGGCTCCACGCAGCTAAAGAAAAGGTCCTGGCGGCAAAGAAGACCCAGCACAGCCATAAACAAGCAAATGAATTTTTGTTTTTAATGTCCCCATCTCAAATGAAGGGGCAGTATGCAAATTCTGTGTAGAGCACTTAGTAATCAGAACAGAACAGCCTAAAAATGGGGGATGTGGTATATTAAATAGTGGGTCCCGATCCCCGGATCTCGTGAATCTTACTTTATGAGGCAAAAAGGACTTTGCAGATGTGACGGAGTTAAGGATTTGAGATGGAGAATGATCCAAGATTATCCAGGTGGGCCCTAAACGCAACCCAAAGGGTCCCTGTGTGAGGGAGGCAGGGGGAGATTTGACCACTGGAGTAGGAGGAAGGGATGAACACACCCAAGTCCCTAGAACATGTGACTGTTGCCTTATTTGGCAAAAGGATCTTTGCAGATGTGATTAAGGTTAAGAATTTTGAGGTGGTGTCATCCTAGCTTACCCAGGTGGGCCCTAAATCCAGTGACAAGTGTCCTTAAATGAGAGGGAAGAGGAAAAGAAAACACAGACATACAGGGGAGGGGGCTATGTGAAGAAGGAGGGAGAGAGTGGATTGACGCTGCTATGAGGCAAGGAAAGCCTGGAGCCACCAGAAGCTGGAAGAGGCGAGGAACGGGAACCGGTTCTCCCCTCAAGCCTTTGGAGGGAGCACAGCCCTGCCAACATTCCAGCCCAGTGATACTGATCTCAGTTTTCTGGCCTCGGGAATTGTTAGGAGAATAAATGTGTACTTCTGTTTTGAACTTTCTGTATTAGGGTATAGCCGATGAACAATGTGGTAGTTTCAGGTGGACAGAAAAGGGACTCAGCCATACACATACATGTATCCATTCTCCCCCAAACCTTCCTTGCCCATTCGGCTGGCACACAACATTGAGCAGAATTCCCTGTGCCATACAACAGGTCCTTGTTGGTTATCCATTTTGAATATAGCCGTGTGTACATGACCACCCCAAGTCCCTAACTGTCCCTGAACAACCATAAGTGTGTTTTCTGAGTCTGAGTCTCTTTCTGTTTTGTTAGGTCTAAACGTGTATTCTTTCAAGCCACCAAGTTTGCGGTAATTTGTTACAACAACCACAGGAAACTAATATGGCTGGCTGATGACTTGAACAGATCTAATTATTATCGAATAATGGTATTAACAGATGCAATTATTATCTTTGCCAAAGAGGATGAGCATGGCCAATAAACACATATAAAGATGCTCAACATCATATCTCATCAGAGAAAGACAAATTAAAACCACAATAATAACACAAGGAGCTCAGCTTGGTACCCTGTGATGACCTAGAGGGATGGGATGGTGGGTGGGATGGGAGGGAGGCTCAAGAGGGAGGGGACATATGTATACTTATAGCTGATTCATTATGCTGTGTAGCAGAAACTAACACAACATGTAAAGCAATTATCCTCCAATTAAAAAACATTAAATTAAAAAAGAAAAAAACACAATCAGAGGAACTTCCCTAGTGGTCTGGTGGTTGAGAATCTGCCTTGCAATGCAGGGGACATGGGATCGATCCCTGGCTGGGGAAGATTCCACATGCCCTGGAGTCACCAAGCCCTTGGGCTATGACTAGAGAAAGCTCACATTTCACAGTGAAAACTTAGGGCAGCCAAAAAAAAAAGAAAGAAAGAAAGAAAGAAAAGGGAAACATGTAATGGGAAAAAAATGGCCCAAGGTTAGAAACAGAGTTTTGAAAATGTGGAAAAAATTAACTGCTCAATAAAATGTGAGCTAGTAAAGACATCTCTACTCTTTCACCATAGACTACTAAACATGCTATCAAAATACCCATGTCCAGTCGAGGAATTATTTTCTCTCCAGCAACATAGAGGAAAGCCACGAGAAGTCTCTGGAAAATCCAGGCCCTCCACACCCCCAGCAAAATGAAGTAGGCTTGTCCTGTCTTTGAGAGGCCAGGGTTACTCGGGATGAGCCATCAGACAGACTGTGGGAGTGGATTAACTTCCTGTGGCTCCCGTAACACATTACTATGAACAGGATGGCTTAGAACAGCAGAAGAAAACGGAACAAAGCAACCACCACCCAGAAATTTACTCTTTCACAGTTCTGAGGGACAGTTCAGAATTGGCATCACCGGCCCCACAACCAAGCTGTGAGTGGACTCCACTCACGCTCAGAGCCTGAGGGGAGAATCCATTCTCTTTTTCTGTTTGTCTTCATCATGCCCTGAGGCACGTCCTGGTCATCTATCACCTGTTCTTCAGGTCTGCCTCTCCATTAAAATAAATGAGGAAACTGGGGTTCTGAGAATAACTTTCTCTGGGCCACACAGGGAAAGGGCTAGGGCCAGAACATGTCTCTCTTGCCTCACAGTGCAATGTTCACGCCACTACTGCCACACCATGCTTTGAGATCAGCTCTCCAGATGTTAACTATAAAATAGCCCAGTGTTAAAAAACAGTAAAATCCCAACTGTTTTTTTTTTTAAGTTCATGTTAAATATATCAACTTAAATATTTTCAGCTCAAAGACCATGACAATTGTTCATGGAAGATCCAATCAGAAACCTTCTTTGGTATGACCCTTGATAAATACAGAAGGTCTTTCATGTGCCTTGTCAACCTTAATGAAAATTATAATAATCATTTTTTTAATTGGTTCAATAAAAACCTTTTTATTTAATTTATTTCTTTCTTTATTGGCCCTGCCAGACAGCTTCTGAAATCTTAGTTCCCCAACCGGAGATTGAACCCATGCACTCTGCAGTGGAAGCGTAGAGCCCTAACCACTGGGCAGCCAGGGAATTCCCCGTGGTCGAATTTTTATTCTATGTTAGAGAGATGCTGAATTTAAGGAGAAAGAGTTTATATAATAAATATTTTGTGACACGTACACAAGAAAATTCAGCTAGGTGAAGGAACGTTTTCAAATGTCTTTCAGATTTAACGTTGTTCAGTCACTCAGTCGCTAAGTCATGTCCGACTCTTTTGCGACTCCATGGACTGTAGCCCGCCAGGCTCCTCCATCCATGGGATTTCCCAGGCAAGAATACTGAGGTGGGTTGCCACTTCCTTCTCCAGGGGATCTTCCCAANCACTCAGTCGCTAAGTCATGTCCGATTCTTTTGCGACTCCATGGACTGTAGCCCGCCAGGCTTCTCCATCCATGGGATTTCCCAGGCAAGAATACTGAGGTGGGTTGCCACTTCCTTCTCCAGGGGATCTTCCCAACCCAGGGATCAAACCCGCATTGGTAGGCAGGTTCTTTACCAGAGTCACCTGGAAAGCCCGGAATACTGCTGTGCGGCTAGCCAAAGGGGAGAATCTACTCTCTGCCTCTTCCGGCTTCCGGTGACTGTTTCATTCCTTGGCTTGTGCCTGCATCCCTCAGTCTCTGCCTCCATCTTCACATCACCTTCTTCTCTGGGTGTGCAAACTCCCTCTGCCTGTCTCTTATGAGCACACTCTAAAATCTCTTTGTCACAGTATCTTTAATTTGATCATGTCTGCAAACATTTTTCTGGGATGAGATCACATTCGTGGAATGCAGGGACTGGGTCCGAGGCTCTTTGGGGGCCACCACTTGTCCACTGTAGGGTGGGAGGGCCTGGAGGCTACAGGTTGGCTGGGGTTAGACCAGGTACGTTGTGACTCATGGATTCACTGACTCAGCAAATGCAGGAGTGTTGGTGGGTGACAGAGGTCTCATATCACACAAGACTATGGAGACAGTAAAAAGATCAGTGCTGCAGGGGGTCAGGGTAGGAGAGGGACCAATGGATAAGTAGAGCACAGGGCGGAAATTTTAGGGCAATGAAACCATTCTGCATTTTATAACAGTGGACGTCATTATAAACTTGTCCAAACCCATAGAATATACAATACCAAGAGTGAACCCTAATGTAAACTATGGACTTTGGTAATATATCAATATTGATCCCTCAATTGTAACAAATATACTAAAACAAGATGTTGATAACAGGGGCAATTATACGTGTGTATGGGGGGAGAGGATATGTGGGAATTCTCCATATTTTTAAAAATGCGTTTTATTTATGTATTTGGCTGTGAAGGGTCTCAGTTGCATCATGTGGGCTCTTCATTATGGCGGGCAGGCTTCTCTCTAGTTGTGGTGTGGGGGCTTATCGCCAGCAGGCAAGTCAGATCCTTGACCCCGCATCCTGAGTTACAACCCAGATTCTTAACCACTGCACCACCAGCGAAGCCCTTTCTGTACTTTCTGCTCAATTGTCCTGTAAGCCTTCCTGTTGTTTAGCCACCAGGTCATGTCTGACTCTTTTGTGACCTCCATGAGCTACAGCCCATCAGGCTCCTCTGTCCATGGGATTCTCCAGGCAAGAATACTAGAGTGGGTTGCCATGCCCTTCTCCAGGGGATCTTCCCAACCCAAGGATCGAACCCTTGTTTCCTGAATTGGCAGGCGGATTCTTTACCACTGAGCCACCTGGGAAGCCCTTCTGTAAGCCTAAAACTTCTCAAAATATAAAGTGTATTAATTTTGGAAAATGTATATCAAGGAACAGATGTACTCAGATAAGTCTGAAAACAAGGACGAGGCTACCAGTTTGCCCTGAAAAAAAAACAAAATATATTTTCAAGCTCCTGGCATTCAGAAGACCTGGTGTTGGTGCAGGACGGACAAACGGTCGACAGAACAGGATCAAGAAGGAGGTACTTGTGTCTGGGAACGTAGCGGACGCTGCTGTCCAGAATCAGATGAGGAGGGAAAGGATGTGCCGTTCCACGCACCCCGAGACGCCAGCCCTCATACATCTGGAAACTGAAGATCGCAGACCGCACCCAACCTTACACTCAACAGAAACCAAAACGCAACGCAGCACAAGTTCAGTGAATGACAAGCACAAAGGCAACATTAACACAAATATGAGAAGAAGGGAGACGTTGAAGATATAAATTCTTAGGGTAGAGAAGCCCTTCTCAAATAAACACAGAAACAAACAAAACAAGTGCCCGAAAGGAAAAAGACTCATAGATTTGGTTACTTTAAAACAAAAAAGTTCAGCAGGACAAAACACACTAGAAATGAACAGTAATTCACAGACAATGAAAACAGGCATCTTTCAAAAGCAGTGTAAATGTCCAATAAGTGGCGGAAAAGATGTTCATCCTACGGGTTAAAACAAGAAAGTGCAAATTAAAAGAATAATGAAATTCCACCGTGCACTTGTGTGGGTTGAAAATTTTTGTACTTTGATCCCTGCAAGTGTCGACAGTTCCCCTGACACTTCGCTGAGATTTTAGGGGGCATACTTTTTTCGGCCGTGCCACGCAGCAGGCAGGATCTTAAGTTTCCCAAACAGGGCTCGAACCCATGCCCCCTGCAGTGGAAGCACAGAGTGCTAACTACTGGGCCACCAGGGAAGTCCCTACGAGGCATTTTTATATTAACTATAAATGTCTTTGTCTTCCCTGGTGGCTCTGTCGGTAGAGAGTCCACCAGCAATGCGGGAGACCTGGGTTCGATCCCTGGGTTGGGAAGATCCCCTGGAGGAGGGCATGGCAACCCACTCCAGTATTCTTGCCTGGACAATTCCATGGAGAAGGGAGCCTGGCAGGCTACAGTCCATGGGGTCGCAAAAAGTCAGACACGCCTGAGTGACTGAGCACAGAGCCCAGCATAAATGTCTTTAAGGGTATTTCCTTCTTTCAGCTCTGGGCATCTTCCTGAGGAAACGCTGATGCTGGCCACAGAGGTGTGGGCAGATCCCTGACTGTCACAAGAGGGAAGAGGGAGACAGCACCCGGGCCCACAAAGGGAGATCTTTCCACGGCCAGACCACTCCCAAAAGGGTTCTTGCCAACGTGCTCCCACCACCACCGGAAACAAGAATCCTTTTAGAGAGGGAACTTTGGTCTCTCTGAAGTGCCCGAACTTTAGGACGACACTGTGCAATTTCCAAATATAAATATCGAGGTACAGGAATGTGACCCCTGAGTGAGACAGAGCCCACTGCGCTCACACACCCCCCCAAACCAGGTCCATATGAGCCCTGACTTGGTGGAGGCACTTTTGGGGAGCCCGGCCTGAGCACTGCTATTCTAGGGGTGAGGAGAGCCCTAAAACCAGAGTCCCAAGTCCAAGCCCACCACCTCCAGTTGCCTCCTTCCTCCAGGGTGTCCCAAATGGACCCCAGGAGCGTCCCCTGATGGAGGCACGCTGGAGATAATGTCAGTTACACAATGTGAGGAGAGCACCCAGGACCAGCCCCCACCAGCTACAATTCAAAATAACCGAAGCCTGCCAGATCTGAGACGACGGTGGGGAAGGGGGAGGGGAAGGCTATCCACATCTACTCACACTGGTTCTCCTGCAGCCTCAGACCCTCGGCAACAACATGTCCCTTCTCGGTACACAGAGCAAAAACCTTGAAGCCATCAGTGACTCGCCATCTCCCATCCCTGAGCACATTCTGTCTGCTCTACCTTTGAAATATTAATCTGCCCAGAATCCCACGTCTCCCTACCCCCACTGTCTCCACTCCCTGGACAATCACAGTCGCCTCTTCACTGGGCTGGCGTGCCCTGCATTCCTAGTGTGTACAGGGCTCCTGTTAAAACTAAGCCAGCTCACATCCTCCTCCACTCAGGGCCCTCCCTTGGCTCCTGCTCACCCGACAGTAAAAGCCAAAGTTTTCACCATGGCCCAAGGCAGCCTGCTTTATGGAGGTTAGTGTAATCCATACCTGTGTGTATGCTTTCCCTAAAAAAAAAAAAAAAAAAAGTGAATAGAAAGTAACAGAGTTCATCACACACCAGTAAGGGCCATTATTGTTTAGCGAAAGTTTGTTCTAACAAGGTATGTATGATATTAACATTGTTGTCATTCCATCACCCAGTCATGTCCAACTCTTTGTGACCCCATGGACTGCAGCACGCCAGGCCTCCCTGTCCATCACCATCTCCCAAAGTTTGCTCAAGCTTCACGTCCATTGCTTTGGAGATGCCATCCAGCCATCTCATCCTCTGACGCCCTCTTCTCTTTCTGCCCTCAATCTTTCCCAGCATCAGGGACTTTTCCAGTGAGACAGCTGTTCCCATCAGATGACCAAAATACTGGAGTTTCAGCTTAAGCGTCAGTCCTTTCAATGAATATTCAAGGTTAATTTCCCTTAAGATTCACTGGTTTGATCTCCTTGCTGTCCAAGGGACTCTCAGGAGTCTTCTCCAGCACCACAGTTCAAAAGCATTAACATACATGTGTTTTATGATACGATGGATTTTATGTTTATGATACATATTAGGTATATGATACATATTTATCTGTAGTTTTTCTAAATGCAACACAATAAAACAGGAGATATCAGACTACACGCACATATTAAGGGTAAATTACTGAATTGTTCATTGCAATGATAAATTTACACACACACAACATATATGATGTTATGACATATTGCATAAAATGTTTTTATATTCCATTATATACTATGTCACATAATGCCAGAATTACACAATGTATATCCAACATGGAGGGTGAGTTATGAATTATTATACATATATATGGTGGATTATATAAAATATAGGTCTTATTTCACCTTGCTGCTGTAGATTGAGATGGAGACTCTGCAATCTGCGAATGGCAGGGTTATTGCGGCGTCTCCAGGAAGTAGCTCCCGTAGGTGGGAATAGAGGAGTGACGGAAGCAGGACCAGGCAGTGGGGCGTAAGAGCTGACCTGATGGGTGTGTCGGAGCTGGTTGGCCCCTCAAGAGTTGTGCCAACTGAGGCAAGGGAGCCAGCCTTTGTCCTCTTGAGCCCTTTGCCCATCTTCTTCCCTTGCTTACTCTGTTCCAGGGGTCAGTAAACTCTTTTTATGTAAAGGGCCAAATAGTAAATATTTGCATCTTTGAAAGCAAAATGGTATTTTTCACAAATGACTCAACTCTGTCATTGCCGTGCAAAAGCAGCCATAAAAAGACATAAACAAATGAGCGTGGCTGGATTCCAATAAATCTTTATTCCCAAAGACAGGCAGAGCCAGGCCCTTAGTCCACTGACTCCAGCCCTGTTCTCATAGCAGAGCCTCTTGCAGGCCCAGGAAGAGGCAGACCCCACACCGTTGCAGGGCCTGCTAACTAACCCTTTCTCACTCTGGAGGCTGCCAACAGGGCTCCTCACATCTCCTCCCTGACCAGCTGATCTACATCCCCATCTCCATTACTCCTGAACTCTTTCTTCTCAGCCCTCATCACCCAGACCCGGGTTAGTTTTTCTTCTTTTCTTCCTTCCTGTTTTTGGCTGTGCTGGGCCGTCAGCTGCGGTGCACAGCTCTCTAGCTGTGGCACGTGGGCTCAGGAGGCGTGGCTCGAGGGCTTAACTGCCCCAAGACATGTGGGATCTCAGTCCCCACCCCACCCCCAGGGATCGAATCCACATCCCCTGCATTGGAAGGTGGATTCTTTACCACTGAGCCACCAGGGAAGTGAGTGAGTGAGTGAAGTCGCTCAGTCGTGTCTGACTCTTTGCGACCCCGTGGACTGTAGCCCACCAAGCTCCTCTGTCCATGGGATTCTCCAGGCAAGAATACTGGAGTGGGTTGCCATTTCCTGCTCCAGGGGATCTTCCCGACCCAGGGATCGAACCCAGGTTTTCCGCATTACAGGCAGACGCTTTAACCTCTGAGCCACCAGGGAAGACCCTAGTTTTTTCCTTTACTGTCCCTCCCTGCACTAGCTGGTGGCTCCGTGGCGACGGCAACCTCGTCTAGTTCCAGGTTGACTCCCAGCTGCTAGATAGAATGGGGCCAGGAGCTCAGTAAACATTTGTCCAGTAAGCGGGTAGATGGTGCCCTCTCCACCCTCCTCTGGACATGCTTCTCCTCTACTTCTGCCTATGGGGACTAGGGGATCCCAGCCTGGCCCCGCAGCATCACAGCAATGGCCCAGTGGGTCAGGTGGGGGCTTTAGGAAGTCCATTTTCTCCTGGGGTGGCTCTCCCCAGGCAAGGGCCTGCCCAGCGGGGAAAACATGGGGGCCAACAGGGCCTGCCAGGAGGTGACAGAGGTAGAGTCCTCAGGACACCGGATGAGGCTTTTGTGAGCTACTGTTGAATTTGCTTCTGATGGCTTACAGCCCTCCTCCGGAGTCCCGCCTTCCCAAATAATCACAGGGCAGACAACACTGGACTGTAAGCCCCCTGCGGGTAGGGCTGGGGCTGTCTCCTCCACCGCTGGGTCACCAGCTCTGCACAGAACACGGTGAGGAACATGGTGGGCACCTTGGTGACAGTTTGTTGGTTGGTTGGCCAGGCGAGGCAACACCCAGGGATCAAGCTCCTGCCCCACGCAGTGGATGGCGCAGAGTCCGAACCACTGGACCACCAGGCAATTCCCTTGGTGACAGTTCTTTGAATGAAAGAATAAACGAAGGACAGTTTTTCTAAGGTTAACAGGGATTTTTAAATGTGGGGAAAAAAATACACCAACTTGAAGACAGCCAATTTGAATTACAAATTTATTCTAACCCCTTTTCCCAAGTCACAAATAGATACAAAATTTTAGCTAGCAGGAAACCAGAGCGATGAGCCATCCTCTGGTCTTGTGCGTTTTGGGGGGGGATTCTTTCCCCTCACATGCGCTGACCCCACTCGCACGCAGCGGGCGAAGCGGCTACATCCCACGAAGTCTCGCTGCACATGAGAATGCGTCAGGGCTGAGTTCTGAGTCCGAGATGCGAGAGCAGCACTATGTCAGGATCAGGGAGGTGCAGGGGATAGGAGCTCCAACCTAGACTGCCCGTCTTATACCACGTCTGCTTCTTCCCCTCCCGTGTGACCCTGCGTAGGTGACGTTCCCTCTCTGTGCCTCAGTTTCCTCATCAAGGAAACAAAGAAAATAATGTTATGCCAACTATATGAAGCACTTAGAACAGTGTCCCGCGCCTAACTGGGATTCAATAATTAACTCCACCAGAGGCTTCCCTTGTAGCTCAGTTGGTAAAGAATCTGCCTGCAATGCAGGAGACCCGGATTTGATGCCTGGATCAGGAAGATCTCCTGGAGAAGGAAATGTCAACCTACTCCAGTGTTCTTGCCTAGAAAATCCCACGAAGAGAGGAGCCTAGCAGGCTACAGCCCATGGGGTTGGAAGAGCCGGACGTGACTTAGCAACTAAACCACCACCACCACCACTCTGATAATGACAAGAGGTCCCCGACATTGATGTCATTGACACTGACGTGATGTGGGGGACAATTACAGTCCCTGGCCTCCAGAAACCCTGATCCAGAGATGTGTCAGTGCCAGAGTGGACCCACCCCCACCAGAGGTAACCATGGAAACAGGTACTGAGCCGGCTCACCTGGCTCCATCAACCACTCCATCATCCTGTGGCAGCTCTGTCTCTTGCCTTCATCATTAACCCACTCAAGTCACTTCCAATTTTAAAAGTATCCCTACCTGGGCCCGCCTCCTCAGCTCCCTCTGTATCAGTGGAGGCTCTTCTAGAAGGAATTAAGACGCTGCCTCAGAACCCCAGTTTCTTGGTTTTCTATCTGGGTACGTCTTGTGTCCATATGGTTTTCACTCCCCTGGGGAAGGGAGGTGAGGGAGGAAGGGAGAGAAAGCTGGCCCCTCCCACTCCACCTACAGCTGCTGGGAAACAGATGTGGAATGGGTCTCACCTCATTCATCAAACGCTAAGATCCTGAGTGTAATGGGGGGCTGCTCTGATAGAGAACTGCACTCCCTCCTTTCGCTACTGTGTAGAGATCTCTGCCCCCTCCCCAAGTAGTCCACTTCCCTCTCATCTTTCTTCTTGCTCCTCTCCTAATTTTAATAAGCCTTGTACCCGTTTTGGAGATCAGCTCATGATTCTCAAACACATCCTTCAGCTGACTTCCTCGCTCCAGGGCTCCTTTAAGTAAGCAACATCTACAGCCTGAAAAGGGCTTCCCAGGTGGCTCAGTAGTAAAGAATCCGCCTGCCAATGCAGGAGACACAGGTTTGATCCCTGGGTCAGGAAGATTCCCTGGAGAAGGAAATGGCAACCCATTCCAGTATTCTTGCCTGGAAAAGCCCATGGACAGAGAAGCCTCGTGGGCTACGGTCCATGGGGTCGCGAGAGTCAGACACGACTTAGCGACTAAATAACAGCAACAGCCTGAAAGACAGAATGCTGACTGGTGGGGCCCAGACCCCTCCCGCTTCAGAGGTGAGTCTTGGAAGAGAAGCCACGTTGTGAAGGATGCTTCCTGGACTGTTCCTCTCACCCTTGTGCTTCCCTAAATGTCCCACGGGGTTGGCAGGAGTCCCAAAGTACTCCTGGGCTGCCTCACCCAGGAAGTTATGGGAGCTTCTTTGATGTAATTAAGTCAAGGATCTTGACGTGAAATCATCCTTGATTTAGGGTGAGCCCTAAATCCAATGACAGGAGTCTTCACAAGAGACAGGGAGGAAGAGAAGGCGATGGGAAGATGGAGGCAGAGGCTGGGGACATGTGGCCAACAAGCCAAGGGATGCCTGAGGCCACAGAAGCTGAAGAGGCAAGAAAGCTTCCTCCCCTAGAGCCTGTGGAGGGAGGGAGATCTGTGAACATCCTCGTTTCAGATCTCTGACCTCCACAACTCGTGTAGCTGTGGGGTTTTGTTTTTTTTTTTTGGTTTGTTTTGGCCGCCCTGCAGCATGTGGGATCTTAGTTCCCCAACCAGGGACTGAATCTGCATCCCCTGCATTAGAAGCGCAGAGCCTTAATCCCTGAACCACTAGGGAAGTCCCTAAACTCCTGTTGCTTTAAGCTACCGAGTTTGTGGTAATTTGTTATGGCAGTCCCGGAAACTAATAACAAAGGTAAGACCCAACTGGTAGCTAAGCCCAGTGGGACGGAGGTAGGACTTGGGGATTGGAGGCAGGAGGGTAACGCTGCATGAAGGGGGGCTGCTGGACCAGAGCCCCATGAGAGGAGGGCAAGGGCACACAGATCTACAGATCTGACGGACACAGGGATGTGGTCATCTAATCCAGGGCAGTCCCCTGAGCAACGCCACTGAAGAAGACAGTGGGAAGGCAGGAAAGGCCTGGGACTCTGAGGACAGGTAACCAGAGGGCTGAGGCTGCAAGACAGATCAGACTAGCCATTGGCAGGACCCAATTTTCCACCAGAAGGGCACTGCTGGAAGACCCTGCACAGCCATTCCTGTGGGTTGTGCCCTAGACCAAAGGAAGCGGGTGGCGGCTGGTTCTGTTGGAAAATTCCATTTGAGTGTCTCGGGGGAAGAGACCATGGATCAGGTTAAGGGGAAAGATATAATATTTGACGGATCAACTGTAAGCCAAGATTCCCCCGTGTTTTCCCCTCAAAGAGAGAAGTGATGCCCAGAGAGCCCGCCTTAGAAGGTGAGGGAGGCAGAAATGCGTTGAAAGACCCTGCATTCCCTCACAATGGCCGGCGCCACCTGACAACATGAAGGAGGCATTCTGATGTCAAGGATGAGCGTCCCAGGGAAACATAACACTGATCATCGTAAACGGGGAGCTGGCAGGCTGGTCTGGCTCAAGTCCGGTTCCAGGTCTTCTGCCAGAGGAGTGAGCCTGCTGTCCTGCTGGCTGGGCCCGGGGTCTGCGGTTTGGAGTGGGCGGGAGGGGTGAGCACTGCGGACTGCACCACCAGAGTCAGAGGCCGGAGGCCGCATTGTAACGCTTCACCTGCCGGCCACTGGTCACAGTAGGAAAGTATCACGGGTCAGCAGCAGGGTGACCTAGGCCAAGTTCCACCCATCCACACCCTGGTGGTTTCCCTTGGGCCAGCACAGGCAAGGGTAACGCAGGGAGAAGGCCACATCAGGGCACACAAGGCCGCGTCCAAGTTCAGGCTTCAGCAAGCTCCTACTTCTTGGGTGAGGGCGCTGCCTGGGACGTGGACGTGGCCCCGGGGGTGGACGGCGGGTCTCCGGCGCGCAGCTGGGTGCGCACCTCTCGCATCTGCGCCTGCAGCTCCTCCAGGGTGCCCGGTGGCGGCGCCGCCTGCACCTGCGCCTGCAGGGCCTCGAGCGCCAGCGCCAGGTGGCCCACCTCGGCCCGCATCGCGTCCCAGGCGGCGTGCTGCTCCTCCTCCTTGCGCCGCTGCTGCGCCTGGTGGCGCCAGTACTCCAGCACCAGGCAGCTGCCGCCCACGATGAAGATGGTGGCCTCACCCAGCAGCTCAGCGCCCAGCTCGGCGGCCGCCTCCTCGTTCAGCGGCTTAATGACCGCGCCCCGGAAGCCCATGATGCGCATCTTGGTCCGCATCTCCACCCAGTGGTACACTGCGGGGGAAGAGAGGGGTCAGGTCGTGTGCTCAGGGCCCCCAGCCACCCCCGCCCCTCCACGCTTCGGTGTCCAGGTCAGAGAACACAGCAGCCAAAATCACCAGGGGGGTGCTTTAAAGAAGACCCTGCCCCTGGCCTGGTCTGAGGAACGCCAAGTCACCCCTCTTGGGGTGACCCTGAGGGCATCCTTTAAATCTTCCAGAAGATTCTGGCAAGGGGCCAGGAATGAGAAACTGTGCCCCAGAGGGGAGGTTCTGAGACTGGGGACCAAGCTCCTGGAAGGTCACTAGGAGCTCCCAGGGCTCAATGTCCCAGGAGGTGTAAAGAAAGGGTCAACTGCTGAAAGCTTAGCTCCTCCTGCTTGTCTCTCAAGCCACCTCCCTGGGTTCCATCACCCCACCCTCTTGAGAGAGGCAGAACCCTTTCTTTCCAGATCTTCCCCAAATGCAGTGGCGGTGGTGCGGGGCGCGGGGGAGCACCTCCTGGATCCAAAGAAAGGGCAGCTGAAATGTGGGAATGCATGCTAAGCGACTGTGAGCACAGGGTGCCTGAGCCTCTGCAAGTCTGGCTCCCAGCCTAGATCTTCATCGACTCTGAAGATGGAGCTCCTCACAGTAAGATTCTGGGCACATATCCTGGAAGAAACTCAGAGCTGACTGATGCTGCTGGAACAAAAAACTTCCTTGCCTAGCTGTTTCTTTGTGAAGGAAGATTCTCAGCGTTTGAGTCTTAGAAACCAAGGTAGAATGGATGCTAAACCCCGACTCACTCATATGACAGTTAACATTCATCCAAGGACACTTGGGATTATTGGGGGTGATGTCCTGTTTTCTGGCTCATCTGGAGATTCATTTTCCTTCCTCTCATTTTCCTTTTAATGTTTAATAATTATCCAGAAAATGTAGAACACATAAAATGTTTTAATTAATTGTGAACTACTAATTTTAGTTTCTGGACCAATAATTTTAAAGGCAATTCAAACCAGAAGAAAATTCTAACATTTAGAACCTTACACAGGAAATTAAACAGATTCAAATTTGAATTTCTGTACATATTTTGGTTGCTGATACATCATTCATTAGACAGAATTCTTCGGGGAATGAAACTGTAAGTATAATTTCAAGGACAAAAAGGGACAACATAAAATTTGACTGTAAAAGAGGAACTTGCTCTTTTTTTTTTTCCTTATAAACCGGGTAACGATAGGCACGAAATCACAAGAGTATGTGGATTTCGGTAATCCACAAAGAATCCTTCAAAGAAAGAATGCTCCAGGTGTTTGAAAATGTTGTATTCCTAACACAACAGAAATGATATCTTTTGTATTTCCTATTGGTCCCCCAGCTACACCATAAGAGATGAGCACCTTGTCTTTCCCTGACCCCTCTGCTCCCCATTCCTACAAGTGATTTGTAATATATATTTTATTCTTATATTTACACTCTTCTCACCATCTCCCTTGGCTCCCAACATGGCCGAGGAGGAAGCTAGCAACCCCTCTTCCCCTCTCCACTTCGCACCCCGCAATCTCCTTAGGCCAGACCATTCTTTCTCAAGATCAAGGTTTAACACACTGGCTGTTCAGGGGCTATAGTACAGTCCCTCACACTCTGTACATCAGACAAGTCAGAAAAATGAAAATAAATGGCACATACAAGGCAACAATCATGGAGACACTGTTCGGTGTGGCGTGACTACGCTAGAAAGGAGCCCCTGTGATGGGTGGTGTGAGGGCGGGGGCCGCCTGGCAGAGGGGTCGGGATGCCTTGATGCGTCCTCAGGATCAAGGTCAGCCAGCTTCTCTACTCTTACTCCATGGAGCACATGTCAGTTTGCTCTCAACTGGATGATGATTTTCTAGGATGACTCGATTTTCTCTTGCATGACAATTCTCAAACTGCATATCTCATCCCATAAGTGGGTCATAAGGTCAGTGTGGTTGCACAAACTATCATTAAAAATATAAGCAAGAATGTAATTTTTAGGGAGCTGGTGATTGACCCTGGTCAGGTATGATGATAACCACTTGCATGACCTGTGTTGCAATAGGAGGTCCTGATAAGGAATGAGGTACTGCCTCCAAATACTAACCTGGAGAATTCAGAAGGGACCAGGAGAGAGGATACACCCGCCCACAGCATGTCCTGTAAAATTAGCCCAGAATTCAGGAGGAGCCCAAGGAGGAGGGTGAGTGCTAAGTCACTTCAGTCGTGTCTGACCCTTTGCAGCCCCGTGGACTGTAGCCCACCAGACTCCTCTGTCCATGGGATTCTCCAGGCAAGAATGCTACAGGGAGTTGCCGTGCCCTCCTCCAGGGATTCCCAACCCAGGGACTGAATCCGAGTTGCTTATGCCTCCTGCATTAGCAGGCAGGTTCTTTACCACTAGCACCACCTGGGAAGCCAATGGAGGAGGGAGGAGATGATATATCCTGCCAACCTCTCAGAAACCCTCGCGCTGGAATCCATCTTGGCTAAGTGATGCACAAACCACCAGGGAGGAGCCTGAGTCAGAATGATTGGTCAGAGGCAACCGGGAAACCTGAGACCTAGAGCCATGTGGCAGAGCAGTCCTCCTGGGCTCCCTTACCCTTCTGCCCTCCACCCAGGTGCCCCTTCCCAATGAAGTCTTTTGCTTTGTCAGCACGTGTGTCTCCTCCAACAACGCATTTCCAGGTGTTAGAAAAGAGCACACTCTCGGGCCCTGGAAAGGGTACCCCTTCCTGCAACATAATAGAAAATATTAGATGGACTTGGAGGCATTACCCTAGTTGGTCAGAGAAAGACAGATACCCAATGATCTCATTTACATGTGGAACTAAAACAACAACAGCAAAAAACCAAGCTCATTGATATAACAAAAAAGAAGACAAAACATCCAAGCCAACCTCATGTACTCAGGGCAAGGACTGTTTTACAAAACTGTTATTCTTGATTTGTGTGGGACTATATGACTGTGTGTGCAACTGGAACATGGGCAAAAGGCTGAAAGCCACTGTCCTAGACTTTGGTTGGAATCTCCAAATCTACAGATCGTGTTTAGGACAGTGACATCTTCCCAACACTGAGTCTTTCAATCCATGAATATGGTCTCTCTCCCCACTTAGCCTCACATTCTTTCTGCCAGCCTTGCAGTTCTCTAATTTTATTTATTCCTAGGTACTAATAGTTTTGCCATTATTATTCATGGTATTTTAAACTCCATTTTCCATTTGGCTGGGCTGGTACACAGTGATGATACAGCTGAGTTATGTAAATAACTTTCTCTCCAGTGACCCCCCCCATCCATTCTTAACTTTCTCTCCAGTGACCCCCCATCCATTCTTTTTTTCCGTTTTTAGTGAAATATAACTTACACAAAGTATACAAATATTAACTGTAGAGCTAGATTTTTTTTTTTAATCTTTATTTTGTATTGGGGTATAGCTGATTAACAATGTTGTGATGATTTCAGGTGAACAGTGAAGGGACTCAGCCATACATATACATGTACCCGTTCTCCCCCAAGAGCTGGATAATTTTCTAATATGTAAGCATCACCTAGATCAAGATCTAGAACATTCCCACACTCCAAATGGCTCCCACCCTCAAGCCTTCTTCCAGTCGGTACTCCTAAAATCACTATTTTGACCTCTATGATAGATGACAGTTCCCTTAAATCCTATTCTGTCTTCCTGGTGATAGACCACTCTATCACTCCTTCTGTTCTGACTTCTTTTGTTCAACAATATGTGAGATCCATGGTGTTGCCATGCGTTCAGCTCATCCACTGTGTTGACTGAACAGTTCATTCACCCATACCCCATGGATGGACACTCAGAGAGCCTACAGTAGGAAGCTTTCCCAGGAATGAAACTGCTGAATCACAGGGCATTGCATAACCCAGACAATCCCAACACACATCTTAATGAAGTATGTTGTTGTTAGGGGCAAGCTGACCCTAAAATTCACAGGAAATGCAGATGTCCTAAGAATAGAAAATTTTAAAGAAGATCAAAGTTTGAAGATTTACACAATCAGATTTCAAGACTAACTATAAAGCTAAAGTAATTAAGACAAGACAGTACTGGTACAAGGACAGACAAATCGAGAACTGGGAAAGAACAGACTGTCCAAAACTAGGCCCCCACATATCTGACTGCTTTTCAAATGCTAGACCAACCTTGTAGTCTTGGAATAAATCCCACTAGGTTATAATGTATTCTTTCAAGTGCTGGATTCTCTTGCTAACATTTTTGTTCAGGATATCTGAATCCATGTTTATAAGGATCTTGGCCTAAAATTTTTATTTCTTATAATAACCTTGTTAGGTTGTGGTTACCAGTATCTCATTCAACTCATAAAATGAATAAGGAAGTGTTCCACATTCTCTATTATATAGAAGAGTTTGGGTAATTACCTCGTTTCTTTATTAAATGTTTGGAAGAATTTGATCACTGAAGCCAGATCACTGAAGCCATCTGGGCTTGTGATTTTCTTTAAGTGGAAGGTTTTAAATTATAGATTCAAAGTCTCTAACAGATATAGGGCTATTCAGAGTTTCTATTTTTTCTTGTGTCAACATTGTTAATTGTGTTTTTCAAGGAAACTGTCCATTTCCTCTACATTGCCAAATTTTGGGGCTATAGTTGATCATGATATACTCTTGTCATCCTAGAGTTAGGATCTGAATTCATCTTTCACCCCTTTTAATGGAAATTTGTGTCTTTCCCCTTGAGTAGTATTAACCTTTTCAAAGAAACATCTTTTGACTTTGATTTTTCTCTATGAAATGTCTGCTAACTCCTAGTTGTTCCTCAAGGTGTGTCTCAGGTGTTTCCTTTTTCAGGACTAAGACCCCTCTGAGGATCCTCAGCTCATTGGCTCCTACATCCCAGCCCTGATCAATCCTGGGTATCACTGGTGACAGACCTGTCTCCCTCACTGAGTCACGAGCTCCGCAAGGGCTGGGCACAGGCCCATTATGCTTGCCCTTCCATCTCACACCTGAGTTCACCTCTGCCCAGGGTACCAGCCCCGCACTCCTCTTTTCCCACTGTGCCCAATTCACTTTTTAGGTCTCAGCTGGAGTAACTCTTCTTCTTAGAGGAAGACACCTCTCTGATAGCTAGGCTGCATCAAACACATCCTCTAGGCTCCCAAAGCTCCCCAGGCTTCCCTTATCAGTTCAGTTCAGTCGCTCAGTCATGTCCGACTCTTTTCGACCCCATGCACACCAGGCCTCCCTGTCCATCACCAGCTCCCGGAGTTCACCAGACTCATGTCCATTGAGTCCGTGATGCCATCCAGCCATCTCATCCTCTGTTGTCCCCTTCTCCTCCTGCCCCCAATCCCTCCCAGCATCAGAGTCTTTTCCAATGAGTCAACTTTTCACATGAGGTGGCCAAAGTACTGGAGTTTCAGCTTTAGCATCATTCCTTCTAAAGAAATCCCAGGGCTGAT
Source organism: Oreotragus oreotragus (assembly GCA_006410675.1). Classification (NCBI taxonomy): domain Eukaryota; kingdom Metazoa; phylum Chordata; class Mammalia; order Artiodactyla; family Bovidae; genus Oreotragus; species Oreotragus oreotragus. The sequence goes on from SJYX01000954.1 coordinate 140,433, forward strand.
CTCCCTTGTCATGACATCGTTTATTCTAGGTTGAATTTTTTTTTTTTTCTTTAAATACGGATGCAGAACTCCTTGCTTCTAAAATGGATACAGAAATCAGTTTCACCCAGGCTTGTTTGACCTTTCACCAAAAATGTTGGTTTCACTGTTTCAAGTTTCTTGAGACCTTTGGCAAATTCTCCCTGCTTCATGGGGAACTCCTTTGTCGCTGCCTGGAGGCTAGACTGAAGGGCAGGTTCCCAGAAATGCCCAGCCTAGCACCTGGCATCAAGAAGGCACTCAGGCAATGTTTAATGAGTGGATGAACGGCTCATTTTTCCTTCGGGTGTCCTCAAATTTACTGTATTTAATGTCACTATAAGCATCCAAATTTTGTCCAAACATTCTTGTCTGTTTTGAAGTTTATATCTTAAATAAAGCTTGATGTTTATCCTATCTCTCAGGAGTCAAGAATGCTGCCCCTCCCAAGCAGGAGAGAACTGCACAGGTCGCTTTAGCCAAGAGAAAGACAGGATTGGCCTAACCTGCTCATCTGTCCTTAGTCACTCTGCTGGTACTTTTAACATCACACCATGGTGGCACACTGCCACCTTCAATTCTTCTCCTTTTGAATTGGGGTATGTTGATTTACAATACTGTAAATATATTATGTATTGTGAACAAGAGTTTCAGGTGTACAGCACAGTGATAGTCTTTTCGCAGATTATACTCTATTACAGATTATTACAAGATAATGTGTATAATTCCCTGTGCTATACAGTGAATCCTTGTTGCTTATCTACTTTATATATAGTTTGTATCTGTTAATCCCATGCCCCTAATTGGTCCCTTCCCACTTCCCTTTCCTCTTTGGTAACCACAAATTTGTTTTCTGTATCTGTCTGTTTATGTTCTACATATTCATTTGTATTATTTTTTAGATTCCACATAAAGGTGATATCAAATAGTATTTTCCTTTCTTTCTGTCTGACTTATTTCACTAAAGCATAACACTTTCTAGGTTCATCCATGGTGCTGCAAATGGCACCGTTTACTTTTTATGCCCAAGTAATATTCCATTACACACACACACACACACCTCTCTATATATGTATGTATACACACACACACATGCATACATATTATATATCTCACATCCTTTTAATCCAACTGAGGCAGGAGGTAGATGGGGCCCCAGGTTGAACAGCTCCAACCGGTCTCCTGGCTGATACTTGGAGATATAAGATATCATCAGGACTACTGGGCCTTGATTGGGTAAAAGGCAAAGCAACCACATTCTTCTAATCTTGTGGTTAAGGGGATTTCCCTGCCTGACACACTGGCAGAGAAGGTCCTCAGTCGAAGGGAGAGAAAAAGGGAGGGAGGAGACACCAGCCCATAATTTGTCCTGCCAACCTCCCAGAAACCTTCATGCTGGAACTGATCTTGGCTGAGAGATGCACACACACACTGGGGAGGACCCTGAGTCAGACCAAAGATGAACACAGACAAGATGGTGTCAGAGGCAACCCAAAGACGGCCCGGATACAAGCGACTTAAATCTCTCCTATTGACACACAACTCACTCTGAGTTCCCCTGTGTTTTCTTCCACACATACTTTGCTTCTAATAAATGCTTTATTTTCGTTTCAAGTCTTAATCTCTTTGCTAAATTCTTCCTTCAAAGAAGACAAGGACTGAGGCCCCCCTTCTTCCCAGCAAAATCACAATCGTCTATTGATGGGCACTTGGGTTGTTCCTATGTCTCGGCTATTGTAAAGTGCTGCTATGTACACTGGGGTGCGTGTATCTTTTCAAATATATGCCTAGGAGTGGAATTGCTGGATCGTATATAGTTCTATCTTTAAATTTTAAAGGAAATTAAGCAAAATATATTGCACAACAAATGGATCAATGAATAAATTCAAAGAGAAATTTAAAAAATACTTTGAGATGAATGAAAATGAAATGCAACATATCAAAACTCATGGGAACCAGCAAAAGCAGTTCTAAGAAGGAAAACACTTTTTGAAAATACAGTGGTAAATACAATAAAACAGATAAAATAGTTAAACTGGGGAACAGGAACTGAGGTAGAAAAGACGACGGTTGAGTTTTCTTCTTTTTATCATAAATCATAGATGTATTTGACTCTTTAAGTACTCATGTTCCTTTGACAACATTAGTAATTAATGTAATTTTGAAAACACAAATACATTTAAAAGACTTGTCTAAGCCAAATATTCAATCCAAAAGTCACAGAAAACACATTCTTCTCCAGTCTCAAGTGTACATGGAATGTTCTCCAATTATAGATCATGTGTTAGGCAGCAAAACAAGCCGTAACAAGAAGACTGAAATCATATCAAGTATCTTTTCTGACCACACTGGTATGAAACTAGAAATCAATTACAAGAAAACTGGAAAATTCACAAATATGTGGAGACTTAACAACATGTATTGCTCAACCAATGGGTCAATGGAGAAATAAAAAATACTTTGAAACGAATGAAAATGAAATACACCATACTGAAACTCATGGGATTCAGCAAAAGCACTTCTAAGAGAAGTTCACTGTGACAAACATCTACCTCAAGAAAGAAGAAAAATCTCTAATATACAACCTTATTTTATACTTCAAGGAACAAGAAGAAGGACAAATGATGCCTAAAGTTAATAGAAGGAAGGAGATAACAAAGACCAGAAGAGAAATAAATGAAATAGAAACTAAAAAGACAATACAAAAGGTCAGTGAAACCAAGAGCTGGCTCTTTGAAAATATAAACAAAATTGATAAACCTTTAGCTAGACTGACCAACAAAAAAAGGGAGAGGAATCAAATAAAATCAGAAATGAAGAAGTTACTACTGATTCTACAGAAATACAAAGGATCAAGAGAGTACTACAGACAATCATATGCCAACAAACGGGACAACCTAAAAGAAATGAATAAATGCCTAGAAACATACAATCTTCCAAGATTGAATCATGAAGAAATATTATCTTCAAAAATATATTTATCTTCAATAAAAGACACTGAGAAAACTAGGCAACCATACGTAAAAGAATGAAATCGTACCACAATCGCAGGTGGCACTAGTGGTAAAGAACCTGCCCACCAATGCAGTAGACGTAAGAGATGCAGGCTCGACCCCTGGGTTGGGACAATCCTTTAGAAAAAGAAATGGCAAACCATTCCAGTATTCTTGCCTGGAGAATTCCATGGATAGAGGAGCCTGGTAGGCTATGGTCCATAGAGTCGAAAATAGTTGGACACAACTGAAGCGACTTAGCATGCACACATCTTACACCACATACAAAAATTAACTCAAAATGGATTAAATACCTGATGGTAAGACCTGAAACCATCAAACTTCTAGAAGAAACAGGCGGTAAGCTCTTTAACGTAAGTCTTGGCAACGATTTTTTGGATTTGACACCAAAAGCAAAAATAAACAAGTCAAACTAAAAAAGCTTCTGCACAGTAAAGAAAAACCATGAACAAAAAGGTAATGAATGGAGTGGGAGAAAATATCTGCAAATCATATATCTGATAAAGGGTTAATATCCAAAATATATAAAGAACTCATTTAATTCAACAACAGAAAAACCAAACAACTCAACTGGCAGAGGATGTCTGAACAGACATTTTTTTCAAAGGGGATATACAGATGGCTTGCAGGTACATGAGAAGATGTTCAACGTCACTAATCATCAGAGAATTGCAAATAAAAACCACAATGAGCTATCACACCTATGAGAATGGCTACTATCAAAAAGACAGAAAATAACAAGCAATGGTGAGGACTTGGAGGAAAGGGAACTCGTGGACATCATTGGTGGGATCATAAGTTGGTGCAGCCACTATGGAGAACAGTATAAAGGTTCCTCAAAACATTAAAAATAGAACTACCATATGATCCAGCAAACCCACTCCTTATCTGAAGAAAACGAAAACACTGACTCACAGTTCTGATTCTAGGAATTTATCACTTTCTTCTCCAAGAAAAAAAAAGCATGTATGGGTTTATAGAAAGATTTGGAGTCCAGAGGAATGCATGCTAACCCCCACATGCTGGGACCATTTAGCAGGGAGCTTCTTTCACCTGCTAGGCCAGGGGCCTGCTCTGCATTCAGTTATCCAGGGGTGCATCCTAAGACCAGCCACTCCTGAGGGGCTGATCTGCGGGACCACCGGGACTCACCAGGAAGGGACTTTATTGGTGACTATTAGGGCCAGAGGCACGTTGAGTGGTGCATGACACCATTCGATGACCTGAAGTTTTATGGCCATGTGATAAGATGACTTGAATAACCCTCATGGGGAAGACAGGTTCTTGGGAAGTTAATCACGAAGTATCTGAGGAGACTTTGGATCTTTCTCGGGAAGCTCTGTTGCTGCAGAGTCAGTGTGCACCAGCCAGGAGAACCCCGGAGGGCGGCGTAACGGGGCCCAGGGCCTGCTCAAGCAGGAGGACATGACGCATCGCCTTCTCCGGCAACCACCTCGCTGGCGACCCCCTGGACCCAGTCAGTCCTCACTCTTCTCTCCTCTGCCTCCTGCGGTGGCCATTCTCTTAACAGCTTGCCCTCCCTGAGCCAAGAGCCCGGGGTGAGTAAAGGGAGAGGAGGTGTGAAGGCCAGGGTCTTCTGAAGGGCGGTAAACATGAGGTGGGTTGTGGGGATGACAGCCTTCCAAGCAGGAGTTGTAAACTGCAGATCTATGATCATAAGCTGCAAAATCAATGTGGTATGTGGTAACCAGCGTCTCTTTAAAGTAAAAACATTTTAATTCACATTGTGTAATTTCAATTACATAAAATTCTAGAAAATGCAGGCTGCTCTCCAACAGATCAGCGGTTGCCTAGGGATCAGGGAGTCACAGACAGGGGCTGGGAGGGGCACAGGGATACCCTGTGGTGGCGGCTATGTTCATTCTCTAGGCTGTGGTGATGGTTTCACAGGTGTACACGTTTGTCAGAACTTATCAAGTTGTATACTTTAAATACATGCAGTTTATGATGTGTCAATTATACCTCAATAAAGTCATTAAAAATTAAAAGAGGAAACCTCCCTGGCAGTCCAGTGGTTAAGAATCCACCTGCCAATGCAGGGAATGTGGGTTCAATCCCTGGTTGGGGAACTAAGATCCCACATGCCACATGGTGTGGCAAAAAAAAAAAAAAACAACCACTAAAAGAAACAGAAGAGAATAAAATAGAATAGAACAGACTAAGCCAGCCAGGAAGAAAAAGGAGCGGATGTTAGCTGGGTGAAGTCGACAAATACCACAGGAGATGAGGGCAGTCCCCAGAAAGGGGGATAAAAGCTGAACTAGAGTGAAGAGGGAAGGGGCCCAAGACACCCCCAGGCAGGGAGCCCCGCCTCCCAGCTCTGCCCAGGCCCAGGCTGAGCTGTTTCTGGCCCCTAGGCGATGTGCAGGTGACCCAGTGGAGGCAGTGTGGCCCTGGATCCCAGGGAGCACACAGAGAGGGCTGTAGGCTCTGCCGCTCCTTCCATCAGAGCTGCTCAGTTGAGACGGAGTTCCTGGTCATCTCCGAAGACAAGTCAGAATAGGACAACTGCAGGAAATACTACAGGAAGAACGTCCAGGCCCTGAGAAGGCATCGTCCCCTCCCCCTACTCCTCCCCTTCCTTCCTGAACCTTCACTTTGAGGACATGGCCCGGAGTCACCAGTGGTCTCTTCTTTCCAAGATTCTAAGTTATGGACCACAGATTCCTGGTCTGGGGCTCTTTGTCTGCAAAACAGACCAAATTAGAGAAGTTTCCAGCTCTAGCCGGCAGATGAAGGATGATGGCTAGGGAAGACGAAGCATGTGGTGGCAAGGCAGATTTCTTTCTGTAAGCAAATGAACATGCTGAGCCGAAGGCCCCAGTTTGCTGAGTTCACAAACCACAAGGTGGTGCAGCAACTTCTCTCTGGACCTTCTCCTTCCTCACGATTCTCCTGAGCTGCAGGCCAGTCTGCTGGTCTTCCTCCTAGCACCAGAGAGGCAAGAGATCTAGGACAGGGAAAGACAGGCATTCAAGGATTTTTTTTTTTTTTTTTTTTTTTCTGGCTGCACTGCCCCTTCATTGCTTTGCAAGGGTTTTCTCTAGTTGTGGCTCAAGGATGTTTCTGGCAGTGAGGTTTAGAGGGGTAAAAGTGGGAAATAACTCAGCTGCCAGAAGTAGATGATTTTGTTTGTGCTGCAACAGTCCCGGGTGACTGGGCCTTCCTGTACCAACAGGCTGCAAGGTACTTCCCCAACTGCCTGACCATGCGAGACCAGGATATGAGTTAAGAGTCCACCAATGAGATGCATCACCCAGGATTTGCAAGGAGACATTACTGAGATAGGGTCCCCCGACTGCAGCTTTGGATGGGTTCTGCTGAAGGTAGGTTAGGGACCTCAAGGTTTTCCAAGGTAAATGTCCAGTGTCCTATTACCAATTTCAGGGGTGTGATGGCTTCTTGGCCCCTGGATGGCATTAAATTGGTATGTTCTTCAATACAAAAGTCAAGCAGGCAGCATCAGAGGCAGCATCTCCCCTGGTGGGTCAGTTCTGTGGTGGCATTCCTAGAAGCCCAGCCAAGAGGCACTTCTTCTAGCCCTTTCAATGACTCTGCAAACCTCATCCTTTGTATTAAATTGCTTTCTGCCTAATTTATTTGGAAATGCATCAAAAATAAGACAGATTAATCGATGGATAGAGGGATGGACTAATGGGTCAGAACGTGGTAAAGGAAGTACAGTAAGATGCTACTGGGAGACTCTTTGTGGTGGCTATATGGGTATTCAATGTAAACCTCTTTCAATGTTGCTGTATGTTTGGAAATGTTTATATTAATAATAAAATGTTGAGAACCGTCCTTTTTCCTAAAAGAGCTGGAGTGTTTTCTCTTTCCTGCAGGTGAACCCCGAAGATGCCGTGGTCTTAGAAATGATGAAAGTTGTCTATGGCCAATGTGGAAAGGGGCTCTGAATATGACAGGTGAACTAAGCAGCTGACTAGTTCTTGGCCGGGTGCCCAGCATGGAGGAGAAATCTCTCCAGGAACAGGGACCTCAGGGGACACTGGGTCTCTGTCTCCTCTGGGGCCTGAGATGAAGGTGGGACGCTGTCCCTCTGCTCCCTCCTGCAGGGGAACCTGCTATTTTAAGAGCCACCCTTGGATTCAGCAGTTCCAAGGCTGGAGGCCCAGCGATGCTCCCTGTCCAAGCCTCAGTCTCCTGCTTTGTAAAAAGGGTTTAATAATAATCCTTACCCGTAGGGTGTGTGAGATCCATCAAGACTGTGGCGCCAGCTGAAGGTTTCCATACTGGGCAGCTACTGTCGTTGATATTATCAGGTCTGGGCTGAGGCTCCTGAATCTCAAAATGGAAAAGTTTTCACTGGGTGTGGTGCAGTGAGATGACAGAAAATACACGGGGGTGTGCTCCTCCAGGCTTGGGAAACAAGGTCGCTGTTAGCAATACCCAGCGGGTCCTCTTTGCGCCTACAAAAGCCAAGACCACAGGCTGGAGGCACGCTGGGCCTGGACCCAGTCTCCCTTGTGTTCCTTCCCTGGGTTTGCTTCCTGCACCGTGTTTAGACAAGATGCCATCATAGGGGGAAGTTGAAGGAAAGGTCTGCAAGAACTCTGCACCATTTCACAACTTTTCTTTAAATCTACCCTGAGCTCAAGGGAACAAGATTTAAAAAAAGAAGAAGAAGGGACTTCCCTGGTGGTCCAGGGCTAAGTCTCCATGCTCCCAACACAGGGGACCTGGGTTCGATCCCTGATCGGGAAACTAGATCCTACATGCTGTAACCAAGACCTGGTGCAACCAAATAAATAAAAATTTTTAAAAAGAAATAGCCTCCAGGTGGCAAGACTGGGAAGAAATGAACCTTTGGGAACATTTGTGGTTGCCAGGGTAAATCTGTTGCACACCTTTGAGTCAGTAATTCCGCTTCTGGCCAGATTCACCCCGCAGGTGTGAAAGGCTTGCCTGGCCCCTGAGTTCTGTAGCATTGTTTATGATATAACAATAAAATAAAAGAAAAAAAAAAAACAGGGAAAACCCTACAAGTATCTACAGTCTCAGAAATTACAAGAATCTGTCAGTGGCTGAGAGTAAGGAAGTTTCTTATGTTGCAGGTAGGTCATTCTCTCCAGAATGACATGGAACACAGTGAAAAGCAGTGAGGACCAGCACAGTGTCCACTGTTTGCTGAATTCATGGAAAAGAAAGTGGGGTGGCGGGGGTGCATATCAGCATCTGCTTGGAAATGCACAGTTGCTTTTTTTTTTTTTTTTCTGGAAAATACTCAAGATAACCACGGTTGCCGATGTGGAGGAGAACAGAGTGCCTGGGGAACAGAAGTGGCGGGAGACTTTCCCCTACTTAACTCTTTTGAACCTTAAACTATGTGAACTTGAAACCAAAAACTGAAGACAAAACAGATAATTAAAAATTTTTCCCCCAAAAATCAACAAACAAGCCACCCTGGACCCAGAATTTGGGGTCAAGCCTGTTTAGATGAAATACTCTGCTCTTCCTTCAAGTCCCACTAAGATGGTGATTGGGTAGAAAGAAGCCAGAACCCACAAGAACAGAGGGGAGAGGGCGGAGTAGCCTAGAGGGAGTGAGTGGGGGCACCCATGGGTGGGGTGAGGCAGGAGACCAGGATGGCAGGCCCTGGTGCCCCTGAGGTGGGGATAGGCTGAGGACCCTCAGAACCCCTTCCCCACCTGACAGGAAGCTGCAGAGGGTGAACCAGGAAGACTCCAGGAACCGCTGAGGGAGCAGACGCTATGCTGAAATTTTACAGGCCTGCCTCTCTGGCCTGGGACTGGTGGTCAACATCCAGAGGTCAAGAGTGAAGGCCAGTGGCCCGGCGGGGGAGTTGCTGGGAGTGAGGCCACATTGTTCACTGAGGCACTTTTTTTTAGAAAGGGGCTCTGCTGAGCTGGGAACCTCGGCTGTCAGGGGCACAGGAAAGATCTAGGCCACTGACATACCAGTAGCTCCCAGGCCCCTCTCTTCAGGAATCCAGAGCCCCATCCCGGCTCTCCCTCTAAAGCCCCAGTGAAGTGGGTACCTGTTGGGTTTGCCAGCCCAGCATCCACTCCTCTTTTTCTGGAAACTTTCCCTGACCCTCCTGTGGGGAAGCCGCTCCCTCACTGTTCCCGCATGCTGTTCAGGTAAACCTGACCCTACCCTCATCTTCAGATGTTGGCATTCAGCCCTGAGACTTTTCCTGGAATTTCAGGAGAGAGGCCTCCTCCTTCCTCTGGGGTTGCCTGGTGAGTGGGATGTGAAACTGGAGTTACTGAGGCCATCTTGTCCCCAAAGAGAGAGACTGCCTGAGAAAGAAGACAGCACAGAGAAACACAGGGCCTGCGGACGGGACTGTGCCTTCCAGGAATTGTCTGGGTTCCTGGATGCAGCTGAGCTTGAAGCTGTACACTTCCGGAGCTTTTATGCCCCTGCCTATTAGCTTAGGATTCCGTCACTTGTAAACAGGAGTTGAGAGAGGAGTTCACAGTGAGGTCATCACCCCTTCTTGACAAATATTAAGAGACAGGAGTCTCAGGGAGCACTGAGGGGGCCATGCCTAGAAGTGTGTGCCAGCGTACAACAGGATGCTGACATCACATACAAGAGGCTAGTCAGGTCTTCTGCACTGAGCAAGTGTTACTTTTCTTAGCAGAAATCAACTTTCTTTGAAAAATAATAATGCAAATTAACTGATTCCTTGCTGTCCTTCATTTCTTTAGTCACCAAGACCTCCCGGACCAGGTCCAAATGTATTAACATGGCCCTGTGTGATCTGTCTTTGGATGGCCATCCGGTCCCACCGTCTACGTTTCAGCCACCCCAGCCTCTTATTCCTCTCGTGCACACCTTGACCCTTGCACCTGTGCCTCCATCTTTCCACTGTGGCTCACTCCTCCTTGAGTTCTGAGTCATCCCCTTCTCTCCAAAGCCCTCCCCCAAACCCCCAGACAGGCTAAGGTCCCCTCCAGGCTTGACCAGCTCAGCACTGACCCGCTAACTACCCCTCATCATCGAGGGCTGGGCCTGTGCCCCGCTCTGCACTGGAGACTCATCAGGGCAGGGCTGTGTCCCCACCACTGCTCAGCACAGGCCCCAGCACAGAGAAGCTGCTGGGCAGTGTTAATGGACGGATGAGATAAGGATGAATACCACAGGCAGGGACAGGGTTTGTCTCAGCCCTGTGTCCCCAGCACTCAGCACAGGCCACAGTATGGAGAAGATGTGCAACGGGAGATATGCTGAAAGAGTGAGACCAAAAGTGAAAAGTCTGAGGTGTGAAGACATATCAAAGTGAAAGTCAAAGTCGCTCAGTTGTGTCCAACTCTTTGCGACCCACGGACTCTATACAGTCCATGGGATTCTCCAGGCCAGGGTACTCAAGTGGGTAGCCTTTCCTTTCTCCAGGAGATCTTCCCAATGCAGGGATCAAACCCAGGTCTCCCGCACTGCAGGCGGATTCTTTATCAGCTGAGCCACAAGGGAAGCCCAAGATTACTGAAGTGGGAAGACATATCAGTGTAGTGAGAAAAAGATGCTTCATTCAATCATTGCTGTTGGGACAACTGAAGAGCCAACTAGGAAAGAAAATAAGATGGATCCCAAGTGGGTTGAGGTACCGCTGGGAGGAGCTGGGTGGTGAGAGAAGCCGATATGGGAACCAGAGCCGGGGATGAAGCCTGATCAAGAGGACAACCTCCCCAAAGCACTGAGACTTCAGGACAGAACCCATGGAGGAAAAGTCAGTGGGAAGCCTAGCCTGGGCTGGCAAAGACCTGGGCAACAAGCTGGAGGAAAGGGGTTTTGACAAGGCCTGTGTGATCCTTGGCCAGTTTCTGCTGCTAAAGAAAGATGAAAACCTCTTCCAGGAATGGCTAAAGGGCACACGTCCTGCTAGTGCCAAGAGGGAGGGGACCCTGGTGCTAGAGGGAGGAGGCTGAAAGCTGCTGGACGGTGTCCCCAAACCACAGCCCACATTCCCACAAACGCAGACCCAGACCCACAGACAGGCACTCAGGAATTACAGGGAGACACCCTTGTGTGGGAGCCAAATAAGCATCGCATTGCTCCTGTGTATTCTCAACAAATTTTAGAAGAACTGTGCACCCTCTTTATATACTTTGAAGTGGTCAGATCCATTTTTTCCATCCTAAGTTTAAATTATTGCAAAGAACATAATGAATTTCCAAAGAAATCCACTGCATCACTCTTTTAAGCATATGCAAAGGGCTAAAGAGCCGTAGAAATGTAACGCTTTCCAGGTTCACTTTAAAGATACACGCCAGGCAGCTCTTCTTTCACAGCACTTTGCACTGTTCCTTACTCTTCCTTTTTAAGATTCACCTTATTTGTTGTATTCCTGGCTGTGCTGGGTCTTTGTTGTCGCACGGGCTTCTCACTGCGGTGGCTTCTCTTGTTCTAGAGTTTTTAGGCTTCAGCACTTGCAGCTCTCAGACTCTAGAGCACAGACTCTGGAGTTGTGGCATGTGGGCTAAGCTGTCCCGAGGCATGTGGGATATTCCCGGACTAGGGATCGAACCCATGTCTCCTGCACTGGCAGGCAGATTCTTTACCACTGAGCCTCCAGGGAAGCTCTAGCATGATTCATTTTAAAGATAAACACCAACCAGCTCCTCCTTAACAGTGTTTGCACTGTTCCTTACTCTCTTGATGTTCAGTCTATATTCTACTTTCTCTACAAAATCTTATCCTAACGTGACATATTTTTATGCGCAAATGTCCTATTATATTTCTCTGAAACAAAAAAATGTGCCTACAAATTAAGATCAAAATTTTCATTTCTTATGATCTTAGTTAAATTTTTCTCTAAGACTGAGTCACCCTTACAATCATTATTAGTATGTGTGTGCGCTAACTCGCTTCAGTCATGTCCAATTCTTTGTGACCCTGCGATCTATAGCCCCCCAGGCTCCTCTGTCCATGGAATTCTCCAGGCAAGAATACTGGAGAAGGCTGCCATTTCCCTCTCCATACTGCTAGTATATCAGCTGACCAAGATATCATATATGACACAATTTGATACATATTAATAACTATTGAACATAAAAAGTAAATTTTGACCACAGATGCATGTCTTAATAAGGTGGACTGGGGAAAGCATTCCTTCCATCAATATCCTAAATTGTTCCTTTGTTATACTGACTGGCTTTCGATATGGGGTAATGCATCAGTAGGAAGGGAGAGGAGATTCGCCTCTCTTTTCATACTTCTCCAAGAATTTATTTTCCTGGGAGCAGAGCCATTGAAAAGGGAGGGAAGGAAGGAAAAGAGGGAGGGAGGAAGGGAGGGAACCCAGCAGATTCGTCAGGCAAGTCGGGTGAACCTGGAGCTCTGGAAAGGATTCCCTTATGCTCCCCTGCAGGAGTGCGGGGCGCGGGGCGGATCCACATCTGCAGCCTGCAGGCCGCCTCCATGCGCCGCACAGACTGCAGTGCTGACGGCAGCATCTCCAGGAGAGACTAACCCAGAGATCACCCAATGTTCACCACAGGGGCCTAGGATAACCACACCATGCACTAAGGGCTGGGAAGAAGAACATGGCATAAATGTCCGAGGTATGCAGTTAAGAGGGAAAAAAACAGGTCACTGAACAATGTGACTAGTATACAATCTGTTATGTGAGTTAAGTTTATACATACAATACACCTGATCACGCCCAGAACACCTCTGGAAGGTGCCTGGGGAGTGACCTTTGGAGGTTCTGACCTCTGACTGCCTACTCTTCCCATCAACTGTGTCCCAGCCACACAAGCCACTGTTCCTAGAACTTGATAGGCATGCTCGAGCCTCAGGGCCTTTGCACTTACTATACCTTATGCCTGAAACACTCCTCTCCAAACAGCAATACTTCCTCACTTTACTCAAGTCTCTCATCAATCAATAGAAACCCAAATGACTAAGAGAGTGGATAAACAAAACATAGGCTATTCATATAAGTATTAGAATAAAAGAATATACAGTAAAAGCAATTTTAAAAAATGAACTGATACATACAGCAACAGGAAATATCTCAAAAGCATCTTGTGAAGGAAAGCAAGACATGAGCTTCATCCTGTGTGATTCCATTTACATGACATTTAACAATACATAAAGTTAATCTATGGGCTTCCCTGGTGACTCAGTGGTAAAGAATCCACCTGCCAATGTAGGAGACGTGGGTTCAAGCCCTGGGTCAGGAAAATCCCCTGGAGAAGGAAATGGTAACCCTCTCCAGTATTCTTGCCTGTAAAACCCCACAGACAGAGGAGTCTGATGGGCTATAGTCCAAAGAGCTGGACACAATTTAGCGACTAAAACTACAACAAAGTTAATTTACAATGAGAGGAGTCATTCAGGGCAACAGAGCCGGAAAGAAAGGAATTTCTCCCAGAGTGATGGAAATGTTTTATATCTTGAATGCTGATTATATGGGCATATGCATTTGTTAATGCTCATTAAACTATACATCTTTACTAACCTTTACATCTGTACTGCACTGTACACTGTGTTGTACTTCAATATATGCAATCAAATATTAGTAACTAAATGTGAGAGGAGGAGTTTGGGAGCCCGTGAGGCTTGATTTCTTATTCAGTGTTGCCTTGGGGAACTTAACAGTCTCTGGGCTATTTCATCATTCATACAACCAGGACAATCACATAAACTCCCTAATCAGGTGGTTAATATCATTTGTTGNTCTGAAACAAAAAAATGTGCCTACAAATTAAGATCAAAATTTTCATTTCTTATGATCTTAGTTAAATTTTTCTCTAAGACTGAGTCACCCTTACAATCATTATTAGTATGTGTGTGCGCTAACTCGCTTCAGTCATGTCCAATTCTTTGTGACCCTGCGATCTATAGCCCCCCAGGCTCCTCTGTCCATGGAATTCTCCAGGCAAGAATACTGGAGAAGGCTGCCATTTCCCTCTCCATACTGCTAGTATATCAGCTGACCAAGATATCATATATGACACAATTTGATACATATTAATAACTATTGAACATAAAAAGTAAATTTTGACCACAGATGCATGTCTTAATAAGGTGGACTGGGGAAAGCATTCCTTCCATCAATATCCTAAATTGTTCCTTTGTTATGCTGACTGGCTTTCGATATGGGGTAATGCATCAGTAGGAAGGGAGAGGAGATTCGCCTCTCTTTTCATACTTCTCCAAGAATTTATTTTCCTGGGAGCAGAGCCATTGAAAAGGGAGGGAAGGAAGGAAAAGAGGGAGGGAGGAAGGGAGGGAACCCAGCAGATTCGTCAGGCAAGTCGGGTGAACCTGGAGCTCTGGAAAGGATTCCCTTATGCTCCCCTGCAGGAGTGCGGGGCGCGGGGCGGATCCACATCTGCAGCCTGCAGGCAGCCTCCATGCGCCGCACAGACTGCAGTGCTGACGGCAGCATCTCCAGGAGAGACTAACCCAGAGATCACCCAATGTTCACCACAGGGGCCTAGGATAACCACACCATGCACTAAGGGCTGGGAAGAAGAACATGGCATAAATGTCCGAGGTATGCAGTTAAGAGGGAAAAAAACAGGTCACTGAACAATGTGACTAGTATACAATCTGTTATGTGAGTTAAGTTTATACATACAATACACCTGATCACGCCCAGAACACCTCTGGAAGGTGCCTGGGGAGTGACCTTTGGAGGTTCTGACCTCTGACTGCCTACTCTTCCCATCAACTGTGTCCCAGCCACACAAGCCACTGTTCCTAGAACTTGATAGGCATGCTCGAGCCTCAGGGCCTTTGCACTTACTATACCTTATGCCTGAAACACTCCTCTCCAAACAGCAATACTTCCTCACTTTACTCAAGTCTCTCATCAATCAATAGAAACCCAAATGACTAAGAGAGTGGATAAACAAAACATAGGCTATTCATATAAGTATTAGAATAAAAGAATATACAGTAAAAGCAATTTAAAAAAATGAACTGATACATACAGCAACAGGAAATATCTCAAAAGCATCTTGTGAAGGAAAGCAAGACATGAGCTTCATCCTGTGTGATTCCATTTACATGACATTTAACAATACATAAAGTTAATCTATGGGCTTCCCTGGTGACTCAGTGGTAAAGAATCCACCTGCCAATGTAGGAGACGTGGGTTCAAGCCCTGGGTCAGGAAAATCCCCTGGAGAAGGAAATGGTAACCCTCTCCAGTATTCTTGCCTGTAAAACCCCACAGACAGAGGAGTCTGATGGGCTATAGTCCAAAGAGCTGGACACAATTTAGCGACTAAAACTACAACAAAGTTAATTTACAATGAGAGGAGTCATTCAGGGCAACAGAGCCGGAAAGAAAGGAATTTCTCCCAGAGTGATGGAAATGTTTTATATCTTGAATGCTGATTATATGGGCATATGCATTTGTTAATGCTTATTAAACTATACATCTTTACTAACCTTTACATCTGTACTGCACTGTACACTGTGTTGTACTTCAATATATGCAATCAAATATTAGTAACTAAATGTGAGAGGAGGAGTTTGGGAGCCCGTGAGGCTTGATTTCTTATTCAGTGTTGCCTTGGGGAACTTAACAGTCTCTGGGCTATTTCATCATTCATACAACCAGGACAATCACATAAACTCCCTAATCAGGTGGTTAATATCATTTGTTGAGATCACAGAAAGCATAATAAATGAGAACTATTATCATCAGTTAAGAAATTACTATTTAGAGTAAACACAGCTTTGAGCCAGTCCCTGGGCCGGCTGCCCTTTTTGCTGGCTGCCTTCCAGCCAGTTGAAAGCGCGCTCCAACAGCGCTCCAGGTGTTCAGAGACTTGTGCTGCCACAAGCGGGAACCTTGTCTGGCAAACCTGGTCCCGCCCCATTTACTGCCTCTGGAGACAGCGGTGACACACCAGGCACCACAGGAAACACAACTGGTTCTGTCTTTCCAGCACCTTGGCGAATCTCATGTCCCACACTCTGGGTCTAAAACATTTCTTAGGGGTTAACCCTGCCCTCAGGCTGGCCAATCGGAGCACGGCATTCCCAGGCCACAGAGACTGGCTCAGGGCTGGGGACGTGACCCAAGCTGCACCACTGAGGCTCACCCTGGGAAGAACGACATCCCTGAGCCCTGGAGTCGCTAGGCAGGTAACTAGTACTTCCAATGTGAGCTCCTGAGAGGAGCGTCTTTTGTCTGTTCTGTTGTTTGTCACACCTCCTAGAATTGCTCCTGGCACACAGGTGGCACCAGATAAAGACGGAATGAGTCAAGTATACAGATGCCTAATGGACTGAAGCAAGTCCTTGTCCCAGAATATAATTCCACTTCTACTCCCTGCCCAGATCTGCAGAGTCTGTACAACTTAACTTAGTACAGAAGGCATCTGGGGATGTAAGAGGCATAAGGGAAGCAGCTAACAGAGGCTAAGAGTTTAGTGGGTTGCCGGATTCAAGTTCTGGATCTGCTGCTTGCATGCTGTGTGAGCTTGCAGACATTTCTCAAACTCTCTACACCTCCATTTCCTCTCTTTTTTTGTCATTAAGGAAAGTAGTGTTTATTGCAGGGCACCAAGCAAGCAGTCCAGGCACAGACTCCCTGATGGCTTTCAAGGAAAGGTTTTTAAAGACAGAATGAGGCAGGGGGAAGGTGGGGTGCATGATCAGCTGGTGGACATTCTTCTGGTTGGTTGGTGGTGAGGTAATCTGGGGTCAACATCATCAGTCTTCAGATTTCAACTCTGCATGCTTGTGGGCAGCATACAGTTAACGTCTCCCACCTGGTAGGGGTTTCAGTACCTGCAAAACAGCTCACAGGACATCGCAAAGAATACTATCTATAGCTCTTGAGGAGGAACTAATGCTCCTTGACTTTGTCCATTTCTTCTTTTTCAAAATGGGGATCATAAACCCTGGCTTGTGGGGATGTTGGCACAGTCAAGGCTTGTGCATGAATGAACTGTCCAGTGGGAGATTCAGCAAAGCTGCCTGCAGAGACTAGGAATGAGGCTGAACACACTGGGTGCAAACTGGAACCAGACAATCAGGTCCCAGCTCTGCCATTTGGCACCCGTGTGCCCTTGGGCAGGTTGCATATCTATTCTGCTCAGTTTCTCCATCTGTTTAGCTATGTCAGTGATGGCGATCTACTTCATGGGGCATGGTGAAATAAATTAACATATAGAAGGACGACAACTTTCGTGTTCACTTTGTACCATTCTTTACTGTCTTATTAACTCCATTCTCTCCTGCCAATGGGCTTCCCTGGTAGCTCAGCTTGTAAAGAATCTGCCTAGAATACAGAAGAGCTGTGTTCAGTCCCTGGGTGGGGATGATTCCCTGGAGGAGGGCATGGAAACCCACTCCAGTATTCTTGCCTAGAGAATCCCCAGGACAGATGAGCCTGGCAAGCTTCAGAAGATGGTGAAGGACAGGGAAGCCTGGCGTGCTGCAGTCCACGGAGTTGCAAGGAGTCACACACGATGGAGCGACCAAGCACATTCCTGCCATTAGAGTCCAGAAGCTATATCAATTGACCACCATGACCTTCCCAGATAGCCAGAGACTATGACTCAATTCTGGTCAATCAGCAGCAAGCGGAGTCCCCTGGGGGCTTCTGGGAAAATATTTTTCTCCTTGCAGAGCGTTCTCTCATTTCCCTAGAACCCCCATCCTACATATAAACACGCACATGAACACACACACACACTTCCTCCATTTGGACACAGCAGTACAAAGGCGTGATGCCTGGCGCTCCAGCAGTTCCTTTGAGGCCTTGAGGGGATTTATTGCCTGAACACCAAGATGGTAAAGATAGAAACAGTCCTCAGGTCCCTAATGACATCACCAAGCCACCAAACCAACCACAAACCACCTTGCTCCACCAACAATAAACATCCCTTAGACTTAAGGTTTGGTTAAGATTTATTGGCTGGGTTTCCAATTCATCCCAGATGGGCACAAACTATTTTGTGTCTTGTTCTTTCTTTCATAATAAACATGTATTACTTCCGCAGATTTAGTAAGTTCTCCCAAAAAACTTCGGAGGGAAAAAAAAACTAAAACTCCAAAATAAAATAAAATGTGATTTAAAATAAAATGTGATTCAATTTTAAAAAGAAAAGAGATAAAACACAGCACATAATTCAGTACACACTAGACCTTCAGCAGAAGGAAGCTACTGTGGCTGTGTGCTCATCAAAGGCAGGACCCAGGTGGGTCTAGAAGCCGGAAGATCACTGAGGAAAGAGAGGGAGTGGGGGGATCTGAAGAAATCTGAAGAAATACAGTGGCTTAGGGGTCTGATGTGGGGTCAGCTGGAGCCAGGTCAGCAGAAACAGAGAAGGAACCAATTAGCTAGAAATGAGGGTTAAGACCCCAGTTAGAGACAGGAGCACACCCTGGGAGGCTGAGCCATCAGGATAGGTTTCTAAGGAACTGACCAGGGAGTCTCAAGGACAGGTGAACAAGGAGGGGTGGACACGGAGTTTCTCTGGTGCAGAGGGAGAAAATGTCAGAACTCACAGTTATGTTTGTTTGAAAAAGGAGGAAGAAAGGTAAGAAAAGGGAGAAGAAGAAGAGAAGGAGAAGAAATTAAGCTTTACTAGGCATATAATCGGAGAAGGCAATGGCAACCCACCCCAGTACTCCTGCCTGGAAAATCCCATGGACGGAGGAGCCTGGTGGGCTGCAGTCCATGGGGTCGCTAAGAGTCGGACATGACTGAGCGACTTCACTTTCACTTTTCACTCTCATGCACTGGAGACGGAAATGGCAACCCACTCCAGTGTTCTTGCCTGGAGAATCCCAGGGATGGCGGAGCCTGGTGGGCTGCCATCTATGGGGTCGCACAGAGTCGGACACGACTGAAGCAACTTGGCAGCAGCAGCAGGCAGGCATATAATAAATCAACCCTGAATATTCATTGCAAGGACTGAAGCTGAAACTCCAATAACTTTGGCCACTTGATGCAAAAAGCCAACTCACTGGGAAAAGACCCTGATGCTGGGAAAGACTGAAGGCAAAAGGAGAAGGGGGTGGCAGAGAATGAGATGGTTGGATGGCATCAATGACTCAATGGACATGAATTTAAGCAAACTCCAGCAGATAGTGAGGGACAGGGAAGCCTGGTGTACTGCAATCCATGGAGTTGCAAAGGGTCAGACAAGACTAAGTTACTCAACAACCACCACCACAGGCATATAGAGATACACCCAGAAAAGGCCTCTAGGGCCCCTCCACCAGCAGGTGCCAGCATCCCCGGGTGCCAGACCTAACAGCAAAAGGACTGACACGGGCGCCCTCTCCTGTCCACACAGTGCACTGCAACTGGGCAAATCGGTTTCCAGGGACATTCTCAGGTTGCAAAACAAGTTCTCACATAGGAGCTTCTTAAAGACTCCTGCCCAGAAACCAAGGACTGAACGTCTAACAAGACCAGCAAGAGGAAATTCCAACAAATGCCTCTGCATATGAAGGGTGGGGATGCAAACTGAGCAGGGGGATTAAAAGCAGCTGACAGCACACTCTTCTTTGGATCTCTGTATCTTAGTGAGGTCTTTGCCAGCTGTGACAGCTGTGCACAAAGAATGTCACAACTCTCACAGGGGGTCTCATGGAGAGTTTCCAAATGCATTAACAATGTCTGTAGAGGAAAATATTTTTAGTGAGAGCAAATATTTGGGGGGCTAGGAATACATAAAACAAAAAATTTTTATTTAAATATTAGTTTCATCCCTCCTAATTTTTAAATGTTTTTAAATGCACATAATATATTCATAGTAATATGTCAGCACTATACATGACTCCTAATTAACTATATACATATATATCTTCATATTGTAATATATATACACACAGGGGCTTCCCTTGTGGCTCAGCTGGTAAAGAATCCACCTGAAATGTGAGACCTAGGTTCAATCCCTGGGTTGGGACAATCCCCTGGAGAAGGGCAAGGCTACCCACTCCAGTATTCTGGCCTGGAGAATTCCATGGACTGTGTAGTCCATGGGGTCAAAAAGAGTCAGACATGACTAAGCGACTTTCACTTTTTCATTTCACACACACACACACACACACATATACATATACACACATACATACATTCATACTAGGGGAGAATGCTCAAAATGTTTCCTTTAATAGGAGAGCATGATGAAACTGTTTGGAAGTCATCAGCCTGCTGCTGTGTAACATAACTGATATGGTGCTCTGGAGATTATAAATAGACTTCAGGGAAGTGGTTTTCAAACACTCATGCACACGAGGGTCCTTTCTGAAGAATATTAAAAATAAAAATGCCCAACTCTTCCTTCTCCAGATGGACCCAATCAGGATCCTGGGTAGCTAAGGGGAGCACCCCACAAACCTCACTTTTTTTCCCCTTCAGGGCATCTACTCTCAGCTCATCAGTCTTCACAGCAGCTGTATTTAGTCTGAGGTTTGTGTAATCCTATTGAGCTCTGAATGTCAGTTCTGTCACTTCTTGGAGTTCTATTTGGCTTTTTTCCCAACTCCCTGGTGATTTTTTATTGTACTCATTTGTATTTTTGTATCCCTCCTATTTTATCCTTTCCATACATAAGCAGAGCTCTTTTATATCCACATCTGACCATTCCTGTATGTCTTGAGCTGCCATATTCTGTATCTGCTGACTCTTGATCATGGTGCCTGCTTCTCTGTACCGCACACAATTTTTTCTCATGAGCTTATATTTGCTGGAATTCTACCTGAAGGAATTCTCCAAGGCCCAGGCAGAGGAGGGATACCTCCTCCAGGGAGGGTTTATGTTTGTCCTGACCAGGTACTTAGGGGCACAGAGACCCAGGTTCATTTTCAGCCTGCTGTTTCCAGGACCTTTCAAAGAGTATAAATTAAGCCTCGAACCCACACAGGGAGAGTCAGTGGCTGCCAATCCACAGAGGAAGACGTTTTCAATCTCTACCTAGATCTAAGGGTGTGTGTCTTCGCAGGATGGGTTCTTTTTGTCCACTCTTCCCCTGAGGGGTACCTTCGCTGGGAGCTGGTTGTGCACAAGGTGGTCCCCTGTCCAGCTTTCCCACAACACAGCCTCTGTCCCTGAGGCCACGTGAACCTGTCCATGTCCCCAGACTATCAGGTAGCCTCTGTGCTCGCTCCCCTCCTTGGCTCTTTGCTCTTGATTTCTCCTTGCTCTGCGAGGAGTCCCTCTTCTTCCTTGCAGGTACAAACCATTCATTGCAAAGGATGCTTCAAGTATTCCAGGAAGCACTGGGTCACAGGAGGTTCTCTACTCAGCCACACTGTCCTCTCTCTCTTTGACCTTCTCACTTTTCTTTGCTCAGAGATATACCTCCAGTGCCATCAGATCAACATAACTGCCCTGTGCTAGTTAGAAATGTCCACGGGGAGGGCCCAACTCTTCTGCCTGTGGCAAGGCTGTGAGGAATGGCTGAGGAAGAGACACCAACACCACCTAGAGGCCTGAAGTACTGACAGCTCAGCTACAAGAGGCCACCAGGGAGTGCACCCTGAGAAGGAAGGCACTAGGAAGTTTAGTATTAAGATAATGATGGGGCTTCCCTGGTGGTAGAGTGGTTAAGAATATGCCTGCCAGTGCAAGGGACACAGATTTGGTCCCTGGTCTGGGAAGATCCCACATGCCTTGGGGCAACCAAGCCCCTGTGCCACAACTACTGAGAATGCCCAGAGCCTGTGCTCCGCAACGAGAAGCCACCACAATGAGAAGCCCGCAACTAGAGAAAGCCTGAGCATGGCAATGAAGACCCAACGCAGCCAAAAATAATGACTAAATACACAAATAATTTTTTAAAAATTAAAAAAATACTCTAGGATGATAAATGGATAGCTGCAAGCCCTCCCAAAGGCGATGATAATGATCAAAATAGTATGGTGCCTGACATCTCCATATACTCAACAAAGAATTATGCAGTGCTTAAGAGCCAAGCATTGTTTAATGCTTTATGGGTATATGAACTCATGGAATATGAAATATAATGATACAATTTATAGACAACAAAAGTACGACCCAGAGAAGCTAAATAACTTGCCTTGGGGCCACACAGAAAATGGCAGAACTGGGATTCATATGCAGCCAGACAGCTCAGCTCCAGGGGCTAGTTTTTGCCCACTGTACCCAACCAAGTTACTGAGTTCACTCTAAGTCACTGGACTTAGAACGTGCCAGGCCTGTGCTAAGGGTATTCGCGTACTTGACAGATCCTCCCATCAGACCTATGAGGTGAGTGCTACACTGTGCGGCGGAGGCAACCGAGGTACAGAAAGGCAGCAGGGCTCGCCCAAGACACACACTGGATGGCAGAGCAGAAAGCTGAGTGTGGGACGCCTTTATCTGGAGGCAGAGTTCAGCCTCTGAACAGTAATGCCCATCCAGGATAAGAACAGATCATCACAGCCAGCACTAACGACCAGATCCACACGTTCTGGGCTAGGCCTTGATATCCACTAGCTCTTGGATCCTCACGAGAATCCTGGGAGGTGAGTTCTATCATCACCCTCATTGGACAAACATGGATCTGGGAGTCTCGGAGAGGTCAAGCTGCTTGCCCAAAGTCACACAGCTCGTTAGTGGCAACAAGATGCCAAGCCAGGAGTGTCTCCCCTGTGGCAAACTGCCTTTGGTGACTGTATCGCCCTGTGTAGTACCCTCCCACACTCCCTCTGGTCTGTGCCAGAGCTGCTGAGATCAACAGAATTGCTGGAAGTGATGCTGTGTGGTTCCAGGTCCTGCCCTGAAATGGCCTGCAGCTTCTGCTCCTTCTCCCATGGAAATCCAGCTCCAGCAAGCCCTGAGAGACCATGAGGGGAAAGATGTGGAAAAGAGAGGTCTGTAGACAACACTGAGATGGAGCAAGGCACCAGGATATTCCAGTACCCCAGCTGAGCCTCCTGATGACTCCAGGCCCAGCCGCCCTCTGACTGAAACCCCGAGAGACCACCAGGCCAGACGGGCAGAGGAACCAGCCAGCTGAGCCCAGTCAAGGCACAAAACTGTGAGAGAAAAATAAAACGGTCGCTGTGTAAAGCCCTTAAACAGTAGGTCATGTTGCTTTGTAAGCAAAAGGAAACAGAAACCAACTCCAAAGCCAAAACTTCTAAGAATGACCACAGAGCTGAGCTCTTCTGAAAACTCTCCCAGTTGCCTGAGAGAATTACATGGCGTATTAGTTTCCTATTCCTTCTGTAAGAAATGACCACAAAAGCAGTGGCTTAAAACAACTCGCATTTGTTATCTACTGTTTCAAAGGTCAGGAGTCTGAAATGGTTCTCACTAGGCTACATTCTGTGTTAGTGAGAGCTCCTTTCCGGAGGCTGTAGGGAAGAATTTGTTTTCCTGTCTTTCCCAGCTTCCAGAGGCCACCTGCATCCTGGGCTCACGCTCCTTCCTCCGTCTTCAAATAGATGGCTTTCCTGTCTCCTTGTTTCACCACTAAGGATCTGGGTGATTACACTGGGCCCACCTGTACAATTCAGGCTGCTCTCTCGTTCCCCAAACACCTGATTCAATCATACACGTAATAATGTTCCCCTGTCATGTAAGGTAACACATTCAACAGGTTCCTGGAATTAAGATGTGGGCATCTTGGGGCAGGGGAGGGCTCGTTATTCTGCCCACTAGGGTAGCAAACTGGAAAAATAACCAGTGTTCTCCAAAGGCCTAAGTGGAAACACACTGGAATTTTCCCACTGCCCAAAGACCTCCCACAGCTCTTCCCACGGTGCACTTTGCAGGCATGGCCTCAACCTGCCTGGCATCACTGCCCTCTTATTTTCTCTCCCCAAGAAATCTTGGGTGAAAAAGATCGTTGCCTCCCCAACACAGTGCGTCACCGATGATTGATGCTTCGTGCATTTACTGTTCTTTCTCAGGCAGACACACCTACTCCTCCAGCTTCTACTGTGAGGGGACGCATGGCCAGGCCCACCCTCTGTGTCTAAAGAATCTTACCCAAAGATACAGTCACTGTATGTGTGGGTCAGCTCGGGAGGCCTGCCCGGGAGAACACACAGCAGCCATAGCTCTGGAAAACTCCAGTTGCCTGGGACGGGGGCCGTGGTGAACCGCAGTTAGCAGTATGAAGACAATATAACAACATAATTCAAAAGGCGTAAATCTGATAAGTCAGTGCATTCCAACATCAAACAGCATCTCCAACCAAACCTGTCCCCCCACTGAGCTCCTGGTGCTTTCTGTTCAGCCCGCCCCTCCACCAGACTGCCTGTCACACCCCATCCACAGGAAATCCTGCGGGAGCTACCTTTCAAATAAATCTACTGCTTATTCATTACTAAGGGGAAAAAGAAAGGCTCTTTTAGTGGTCACCACCTTAACCAAGGGATCCAAGTTACCACCACAAATGACGGAACAAACAGACATCAGGAGCCCCCTGAGGTGATGTCCTTAGGTGTTCTGTAGTGTTCCTGCCAAATATGTTCAACGTGAATCAAATCAGAGGAAACGATCAGAAAACTTCAGAGTGCAGGACACTATGGAACAACTACCCCAAAGTCAATGTCACAAGGACAGGGATACTCTTATAGAGGAGGGCCAGCAAACTCTTTCTGTGAAGGGCCACAGAGTAACCATTTTACATTTGTGGGCCATAGAAATCCATCTCTGTGTCCACAGACAAGGTATAACAAATGGACATGGTTGTGTTCCAGTAAAACTTTATTTACAAAGACAGGCACTGGGCCAGACTGCCAAACCTGCTGTAGGTTAAAGGATACTAAAGAGGCAAGATCATCAAATGCCGTGCATGATTGTTGAGCTGACTCTAGATTAAAAATAAAAATAATAAACAGCTTAAAAAGGACATTTTGGGGACCAGAATATGAGCTATATATTATATAGAAGCTGTATATTAAACGATATTGTCACCAATATTGTTATCAATGCTAAATTTCTCAGGTGTGATACTGGTTCTGTGTTATATAGAAGATCTTTGTTCTTAGAAGATACAGGCTGAAATATTTAGGAGTTTAGAACCACGTCCAAGACTTATTTACAAATTTTTCAGGGAAAAAAAAAGATTGTGTGTATACATTCACAGACACATTCATGTATGATGGCAAAAAACAAACAAATCTGCTGAAAGCTAGTAAGAGCGAACTAGGGGTTGAAGGGCATATAACCGATGACCATACCATTCTTTCTTTCAACTTTTTGGGGAGTGTGAAATTTTAGAAAAAAGTTGCTGGGGAAAGAGTGTGAGGCAGTGGGCAAGTGACTTCTCCACTCACCTGGACTCCTGTAGTCATCTCCTCCCTGCAACCACTCTCACCCTATGATTGCCAAAAGGATCACATGAAAATTGGACTCATATCCCGTCCCTCCTCTGCTCAGACCCTCCAGTGAGTCCCAGCCATTCAGAGAGGCCCTCAGGCCCTACACGATCTGCCCCTCTTCCTGCCACCTGCTCGGCTCTCAGCCTCCACTCTGTTCCTCTGTTCAGCCACACTGCCTTCCTCGATGTTCACCAAACACGCCAGGTGCGCACTTACCTCAGGGTTTTGGCAGGTGTGGAGACTTCAGGTGAGAAAGCTCTTCCCCCAGACACCCACACTGCTTGCTCTCTCCTCCCCTCATATTGTCGATGAGGTCACCCTGATAATCCCTATCTAAATTTCACAACCGTCCCCCAAATACTCCTCCTTCTGCATCCCTGATGTTTTCTCCAGAGCAGTTTGTGCTATCGAATATACTTCACACTTTACTGTTTTCTTTATTGTCTGGCTTTCCCCCAAAGCTGAGAATGTAAGGTCTCCTGAAGACAAAATGTTTTGCTTTTTCTTTTCTGCTGTATCCATAACATCTACATGATAGCCACAACTCAGAGCCATGCACTGACCTACCATTATACATTCACTTACTCCTCACAACAACAGGATGAGACAAGTATTATTCATAGCATAAATGCATATGCAGCATATACACAAAATAGGAATAATAACAGTGTCTAACTCAGAGTAATTGGTGAGGATTTAATGCTGTGAAGTGCTAAGCACACTGCCTGGCACAAAGTGAATGGCCATTAAATGTCACTGTTATATAATACCCACTGTACAGAGGAGGAAACTGAACCTCAGAGGGGTTAGTGACCTGCCCAAAACCATCTGGCTGAGAAGAGGGGGACTCAGTTTGGAACCCATGTCAGTTTGACTCGAGTTGCTGCTTTTTAAACCACAATACTAGACATCCCATGGTGTCTGGGAGAAAGGCAGTGGCAGGAAACAGAAACCAGCTCTGGGAATCCAGAATGCAGGGTTTAAGTCCCGCCTTAAAGGGCCAGGGTTTAAGTCTGGCCCAGACTCCACGTGTGACCTCAGCAATTCTCCTCTGCTCTCAAGACTTTTCTCTTTGATAAACTGCAGGGAGTCATTTCCCCTCCCTGACATGGGGACAAAACAGTGTGAGAGTCAAATGAGAAAGCTTATAGGAAAGCACTTTGGTAACTGAAATCCAACACTTTTCCATTCTAAGATCTGCAACTCTGGCAGACAACCGACCAAATACCAAAATATTAAGAATTCCAGGCCCTACAAAGCAAATTTTAGGCATCCAAACTTGTAAAGAAAAGAAGTGTGCTTCCCTTAACCATTTGGCACACACTCCTCCCTGTCCCTCAACATTATCCCTGTCCTCATGCTGTCTGGTGACATTTTTCTCACCCTTCAGTTCCCAGCCCAGAGGTCTCCTCTCCCAGGAAGCCCTCCCTGAATGCTACATCAGGTC
The DNA here is from genome assembly GCA_006410675.1 of Oreotragus oreotragus. Lineage (NCBI taxonomy): Eukaryota > Metazoa > Chordata > Mammalia > Artiodactyla > Bovidae > Oreotragus > Oreotragus oreotragus. The sequence continues at coordinate 167,184 of SJYX01000954.1, forward strand.
AAGTGTCCAGTGGGCTCCCTTATCCAAGCTCTACCCACTCTGGGTCATCACCTTGAAGGATGGGCCTGTCTTCACCCAACTGTGAGTTCCATGAGGGCACAGACTAGGGCTGGCTTGATTCCTGCTATTTCACCAGCACTGCCCAGCACAAGGCCAATCACAGGGCAGACACTCAGAAAACACCAACTAAATGAAGTACCAGCTGGATTAATGGTGGTTCCCTGACCCAGCAAATTAGGTTAAATTTCCTTATTCTTTGCTCCCACAGGCCCATAGCACATAGATCATCTTCTCACAGTAGCCCGTATTTTGAATGTTTACTATGCCCTTCGGATCTCCACTCAGGCAGCCTTCCTCCAGAGTCTAGACAGCTTTCCCGACCCCACGCCCCTGGGTCAGGAGGTCTCTCAGCCCTGGAGTTGGCACCATCCTGTCCGCTCCGGAGTGACAGTGATGGATCATAAATATGTCTCCCAGCCCAGCAAAAAGCCAGCACGGCCTGTCTACTGAATGAATGGAAGAGCAAATATGGTGTATGTGTGGATTAATAAATAGACGGATGAATGTCCACTTTAGTTAAAATGACTCCTTTAGCCAGATTCCCATGTCACGCCTCCAGATTCCAGACTCTGCCCCGAGCCACGCCCCTAACCTAGGCCTATTCCCCGGAATACAACTGGGACAAACCAATAACCTAAACAGATTAAAAAAGTACCCGTCACTTCCCAGGACGGGA
>SJYX01000954.1:173861-203334 GCA_006410675.1 Oreotragus oreotragus
AGCCCATCTCCTGAGCAACCACCTGAGAAGGGTTAGAGAATGGAAAGGTTGGAGGGACGTGGGGTCAGACTCACGCTGAGCCGGCGGGAGGCAGATATAAGTCTTGAAGAACTCGCTTCGGCGGGCGGCCTCCTTAATGCGGTTGGCAAGCGGCTTGCTGACCTGCCGGATGCCCAAGTATAGCAGCTTCGCCATAGGGAACGCGCCCACCACCATCTTGGCGGTCGCAAGGGGCACACGCAACCTTGCTGACTGGGAGGGGCGCCTCAGATCGCTCCCTCCTCCCCCGCCCTCTCGTCGCCGTGCGTGCGTACGTACGTGCGTACGCCCCGGGGGAACCGCTGGGGCGGTCCATGACGTCACGGCGTCGACGCTGACGCTCCGACGTCCGTTCTGATGAATATGCAAATATACGGCGGAAGTGAAGCTGTCAGAGGGTGGTACAGTTAAACGGCTCGCAGAAGCCTATATGGGTTCCCACGCCCGCTTCGGCTGACGTCATCGCTTTCCTCCGTGACGTTGCGTACCTGCGCGGCTATTCCAAAAGAGCAGTCTTAATTAGTCCTAGTTAGGGCTCAGGCGTCCCAAATGCACCTTCTCCCTCAGTTTAGAGCTGTCACTGGTCGTGAGAAACTAGCCAGGTAACCTGTAATTAGTGAGATCCCAGCTCCGCGGTTTACTTGCCGTGTATGGCGAGTGACTTAACCTCTGAGTATCAGCATGCCCATCTACAGAATGGGAATCATAAGAAGGCACATTCCTTATTAGATTGTTATGAGGTGTGCATGAGACTCTTGAATATAAATGCATAATGAGTGAACTATGTTAACTGTTTAGAATGATGCGAATCACCCAACAGCCCTTATAACTGCACAGGTATTAGCATTGTTATTGCTAACTTGAGCATGAGGGTTCATTTCATCTCCAGAAACAGCTGTTTCAACGCTTTCCCAAGTAATTGACAAACAGGCCTAAAAAGAGGCCAGGGGAGTGGCACGAGGTCCCTCGGCCAGGAGAGGCTGATAACTCAGCCTCTTGGCTAATAAACNCATGAGGGTTCATTTCATCTCCAGAAACAGCTGTTTCAACGCTTTCCCAAGTAATTGACAAACAGGCCTAAAAAGAGGCCAGGGGAGTGGCACGAGGTCCCTCGGCCAGGAGAGGCTGATAACTCAGCCTCTTGGCTAATAAACTTACCCGTTCTCAAGCAGGTCCACTTCCTCCGTTGGGGAGGAGGGTCCCTAGGGAGCTGGCTCAGGAAGGAGTTTAAAGAACATGTCCCAGACTCATCCTTTACCCAGTGGGGAGCAAAATCATGTAAACAAGGTCGTCTGAGAGAAATGCCTGGGTGGTGGAGTGCTAATGGGTAATTGAGAGATTCTCGAAGAGGCAGAGGGCAAGAGAAAGTCCAAGGAGCAGAGTTGTGTACAGGAGGAAACAAACGTTCAGGTCACAGTCGGGGGACCCAGGGCTTTCCTCAGCAATTGCTCGGACTCCCTGTGTGTCTTTTGTCACTTTCCTGGCCCTGATAGACTCCCATTTCTCCATCTGAGATAACGGTGATACTGACATGTATGAACCCTGATATTCTAAATTACTAAGAATGCCAAGACTCCATAAAAACAACTCCTCTCCAGGATCTCTGTTGGACTGAAGGTGTGAAGGAGTTTGGGACCTATTCCAGATCCATCACCTACTCACTGGGAACCAACCACTCCTTCATTTTACAGACTGACCAACTGAGGCCAGAGAATTCACAAGGATTTATCCAGAGTTCCATGGGTAATCAGGAGAGAAACCCCTTGGGTTTCTTGAGTCTCAGCCTAGAGTCTTCTCCTGATCGCTAGGGGTGTTAGCCTGGGGTCCAAGAACCGACTTGGGAGTGGGGCTGAGGTTCCACTTGATGCATTTAGGAAACTTTTAAACTTGTACATGATTATTTTTTTTTTTGCATGTTTTGTCGTACATGATTTTTTTGTGTATAATTCACTACTATTTCCTCAGCTCCTAGAAAAATTTCTGGTATACAGTAGGTGCTCAATACTTATTGAATGAATGGGAATGAGCATTTGGTGGAGGGGTAGTGTTCAGGCTTTCATCCAATTCCCCGAGGGGCCCATGTTCAGAAAGTTTCTGGCTCCCTACATGTCCATCCTGGTAGCTGTATTGCAATGAGACAGGGTGGGAAAATTATACCACCACCCCCTCCCCCGCCACTGCCAGATCCCAGGCTTCCCTCTTTTCTTTCTTCCACAACACCAGAGCCCCAACTTCCTGCATCTCAGTGACCCAACCCTCCTCCTGCAAAAAATGTTGTCCTCATTAAGCTTTTTTTTCCCCCTCATTCCCCTCCTCCCTCCTCTTTCTTTCTCCCAGGAACCTCTTCTGGGAACTTTCGGGGCAAGGGTGTATTTATGCCCGTGTGTGTGTGTGTGTGTGTCTATGTGTGTAGGCTTCACATCTCCTTAGCCTGGAGCCTCATATACCCAGAGGGGTCAAGGCCTGTCCAGAACTGGGTGTTTCCTCCTCCTGCTCTCGCCATTCCTGGTTGACCCCTGAGAGCCAGGGGAGGGAGGGGAACGCCGTTAGCCAGGGCAGCAGCCTTGGCCACTCTGGGGCGTGGGAACAAAGGCAGAGGCGGGGAGGGGAAAGGGAACCCAGGATGGTCTCAGCACTGACTCACCGGCTGTGTGACCTTGGGCTAATCACTTGGCCTCTCTGGTGAATAGTGCCTGGGATCATTCCCAGAGTTCCTTCTAGTTCAGGTCCTCTGGTCACCCTTTTCCCAGGATGGGCAAGGGACTAGGGTTACACACTCCCACAGGGCTTTGTATTTCTTCCATCATTGGATTCCTTCAAGAGAAATCCCAAAGCTGACACCGATCCTTGCTTGCTCCACTCTGACCCAGGTCCAGCTGTCAGCATCTCCTGCCTGAGCTTTTGGCTTCCGCCTTTACTTCCCATATTCTGTTCCCCACTCAGCAGCCTGGGACTCTTGTTAGCATTTAAGCCAATCCCAAATGTTCTTTGCTAAGAGCCCCTCTGTGGTTCCCATCCATCTTGGAATAAAAGGCAAGGTCCTCACATGAATTCACAATGCTCTGGGACATCGGCCCCTGTCCCTGTTTCATCTCCATTCTTAATGTCCTCCCACACCTCTGCTCCCACCACGCTGCTGTGTGTACTTGCTGGCCCTCGAAACGCAGGCACTCTCTTATTCCAGGGCTTTCCACCTGTTGTTCCCTCTGCCTGCAGCCCTCTCCCATCTGACCCCTCGCCTCCTTCAGGTCTTTTATCAAATGCCCTCTTCTCAGTGAGCCCTCCCCACTCTCCTGATCTAGATCAGACTCCATATCATTCTCTGTCTTCTCAACTGGCTTTATCTTGCTCCATTACCCTTACCAATTCCATTTTTTTTTTTGGCTGCACCACGCAGTATATGGGATCTTAGCTCACCAGCCAGGGATTGAACCTGTGCTCCTTGCAGTGGAAGTGCAGAGTCTTAACCACTGGACTGCCAAGGAAGTCCTTTGCTTCCAAATTTAATATTTATCTTTATTTACTCATTTACTGTGTGCTCCATGATGGCGGGGCCTGGACTGTCTTCATCACTGTTTGTTTATACCGGCCAGCATAGGTATAAATAAATCTCTCTTGAATGAATGAATACCCTTCTCTTGTCCTGACCCCCGTTCCCAAGCCTATCCTGCTCCCTGCTCCTCCAGACAGTTGACCAATGGCCCTTTATTTGGGTTCTGACACACTCCCTCCTCCTCCTCAGGCCTCACTTGGAGAAATCTCTTTATCTCCAAACTCTGAAATGTTCTGTCCTGCTCTCTCTCTACTCTATACGACCAGAGGCTTCCCAAAGACACAGTGATTATTCAATACTCAATGAATTTCTCCTTCCACTTTCCCCTTGAATCACAGACTTTTACTCCCTTGTTGGAAATAAACCTAACTTCTTTGTCTTTACCTTCTGGAAACTTAATCTATCGGTCCCCTCCTCTAGGAAGCCCTTTCCATCCCCTAAACTGAGACAGAGGCCCTCTTGGGTTCCCCCAGCCCCTGGGCTCCCGTCTGAGCCCTGCCCACTCTGGAGCATCACCCTCCTGGAATAGATCTGTCTCTTCCGATGGAATGGGAGTCGTGAGGACAGAGCCAGGGCTGCCATTTGTCACTGCCAGGTCACTAGCACCGCCCAGCACAGGGCTTGGCACAGTTCTACTGAATTATCAGGGGGTCATGGCAGAGGATGATGGCTGATCAGTGACACATCAGCCTCACTGTTTTCCTATTTTCTTGCATTTTATGAATAGTACCAGGGCCTTATATACATACAATTTGCATACGCTGGGCCAGAAGGGAAGGGAGTGGGGGTTAGATGGGAGGAGTAGGGGCTTTGCAGGATTCGAGGTTCACTGTGCCGGCGGCAGCATCTTCAGCTGCACCTGGTCCCCCTGGGCGAGCGGAGCTGCCACCCAGCTGGCTGCCATGGCCTTGGCCACGCTGTTCCTCTTGGAAGTGAGCGGGGTCTCCAGGGTGAGCGAGGCGTTGGCCATCTCCTGGGGCTTGTTGCTGGCCAGAAAGCGGAGGAGGTGGTGGAGGGCCTTGGCCACGTCACTGCGGGCGCCCTCATTGACGAGGCAGTAGAGGATGGGATCAGCCACGCAGTTGAGGCTGGTGAAGGCCAGCGAGCTGTGATAGGCTGAGAAGANGGCCATCTCCTGGGGCTTGTTGCTGGCCAGAAAGCGGAGGAGGTGGTGGAGGGCCTTGGCCACGTCACTGCGGGCGCCCTCATTGACGAGGCAGTAGAGGATGGGATCAGCCACGCAGTTGAGGCTGGTGAAGGCCAGCGAGCTGTGATAGGCTGAGAAGACACGCTCCTCGAAGCCGCAGTCCCGGGGGCGGCGCAGGTAGACGGCACTCCGCGATAGCAGGAGCACGTGGTAGGGCGCGAAGCAGACCAGCACGATGGCGATGAGGCTGAGGGCCAGCCTCTTGATCTTGACCTTCTCCTGGCGCTCGGTGGACACGCTGCCCCGCACAGCCCGCAGGATGCCGCGGTATGATAGCAGCATGAGGGCCCAGGGGAAGAGGAAGCCCACGAAGACTCGGTAGAGGTTCATCCAGGCCACCCAGCCCTCCATGGGGAACTTCTCGAAGCAGAAGGTGTGGTTATAACGGTCACGGAAGAGCTCGTCGTGGAACAGGGGTGCCGAGTTGGCGCCCAGCTCCGTGGCCCAGACCACGGAGCTCACGGCCACGGCCGTCTTGACACGGCGCAGGCGGGTGAACCGCAGCGGGTGGGCCACGGCTAGGTACCGGTCCACCGAGATGCAGCACAGGAAGGCGATGCTGATGTAGATGTTGGTGTAAAAGATGAACCCGAAGAGCTTGCAAGAGCCAGGGCCGTGGATCCAGTTGTCGTGGTGCAGGAAGTAGTCCACCCACAGCGGCAGCGTGCAGATGTACAGCAGGTCAGCGATGCTGAGGTTCATCAGGTACACGCCCAACTCGTTGCGTTGCCTCACCTGGCGGTAGGCGGCCCACAGGGCCAGGCAGTTGGTGGGCAGCCCCATGCCGATGACGAAGATGTAGAGGGAGGGCGGGAAGAGGTGGTCCACGCGGGAGTCCACGTGGCAGCCCTCCAACGTGCGGTTCCCCATCCTTGGCACTGGGTCTTTCTGGGTGCTTCCCCTGGCCCACAGGGGCTGTGGGGCCACGGGGGGCGGGAGGCCATCAGGCCCCCCTGAGCCCCCTCCTTGGAGGCTCAGGGGAACATGGTGGGAGGCAGTTCACGGGGTTAGAGAATGAGGTGGACTGCTAATTGTGGGCCAGACTGGGCAGAGAAGGACAGAGGCTTCAGAGAGAAAAGTTGGAGAAAGGATAGAATTACCACAGGAGGGAGGTTTGGGGGTGGCAGGATTAACAAAGAGCTTTGTCAAGGAGGTTTTATAGACCCAACCAGAGCATAAATGGGAGAGTACGGGGGTAACACACAATTGACCAAGGGGAGTGTTTATATGGGAGATGAAGGCATCAGTGGGCAGTGGTGAGAGACAGAGATTTGTGGAGGATGTAGAAAGTAAGCATGGCTAGGCTGAAGTAACAGTGAGGTGATATGTACTAGAAGATGCAGGAAGTGTATGGGGTAGTGTTGAGATAGGGCAGTTCACAGTCTGGGAGTGGAGGAGACCAGGCCAGATGGATGGGGGTGCTAACACCTCCTAGGGCCCCAGTAAGAAATAAGGAAATAAGTGAGGTAACCAAAGAGATGAAGACCACAAAAAAGGGGGGTGTCCTATGAGGGATGAAAGAGAGGGAAGACTCAGTCTGGGGAATGTGGGAAGGGTTTTAAAGAAACAGGAAAGTGGTGAGTAAGGGCTCTATCAGCACAGGGTTACCAATACAGGAAATGTAAAGGGACATGGAAGGGGCTCCAGCTTGGTCCTGGTGGGTCTGAGCAGTTGAGATGAGGTGGCCCTGCTTCACAGTTCAAAGCTGACTCTGCGGTACCTGTGGGGAAAGAGAACTGCCGTGAGAGGTGTCGGGGACTTCCCTCTGCTCCCCACACCCTTTTGTCATTGACTCTAGTGAGCTCCAGAGGGTAGGCACCTTAATGATGCTTAATCTAAGCAACAGATCACTGAAAACACAGATGTGAAATGTCAGTTATATTTTTTTCCCCTAATTGTTTCTTTAAAACTTTCTTCCAGAAACCATATAAACTGGCACAAGTCTCATATCATGCTTTGGGAAATGCTGAACTAGTCTCACCTATCATATTATAGACATAGAGACAGGGCCCAGAGAGGCTGGGTCACTCCCTTCAAGGATGTACAGCAAGGCAGTGATGGAACCAGCTAGAACCAGTTTCCTACTCTTAACCCAGGGCACTGAATTCTTGACAATGATGATGGTGGTGGTGATAATAACAACTAAAGTTTTTTTTGAGTCCTATTACATAGCAGACCTTGTCTTTAGCACTTTATGGCTGTGAATTTTAAATTTTCAAGAACCTTATGAGGAAAGTACTGTTATTCCCCCTATTTGAGAAACTGAGGCACAGAGCAGTTCAGAGACCTGTCCAAGGTCCTGATAACGGGAGTGGGGTGGGGGGTGGGGCGAAAATCTTGGCTTTCACCTCCTTTCTCCAGCCTGAACGTCAGGCTGGAGAATAATTGGAATGAAAGGGGCCCTGGGCTGACAGCCCATGGAAGCATAGCTGCAGGGGGCTGAGGCAGGGAAGTTATGAGAACTCAATTGACCAAGGGGGAGCCCTGGGGGCAGTGCCAGGAGTCCCCTCCCTCAGAGACCACCCCCTTCATTGTCTCTTTCCGCTTCCCTCCGACTTCCCCGAGTGAGAGTCTTGGGCCTGTCACCCCCTGGTCCTGGGGAGATCTTTAAGCATAGGGCAAAAGACAGTGTTGGACCAAGCCCTGGACCATTGTCAGCCCCTGAGAGGATGGGAGTGAAGTCCTGAAGTAGAGACATCTTTAGGGGCCATTCCATCCAGCAGTTTGCATCAGTTTGTAGGTTGTGGAACCACTTAAAAAAAAAACATATCTCGAGTTCATGTACACCCATGATGGATTCATGTCAATGTATGCCAAAACCAATACAGTACTGTAAAGTAAAATAAAGTAAAAAATAAATTAATTAACTTAAAAAAAAAGACAAGGAAAAAAAAAAAAAAAACATATCTCAACAGGGAACCTCATCTAAGACAGTAAAAAGGGGAAGCTACTCTGTGCTCTAGATAAAAGGAGGTGGCGGGAGGAAGTCCACCTCTGAAGAGTCCCCAGGACACATTTTGAAAACCGGTGGTTGAGTCAGTAGGACAGATGAGGAAACTGAGGGACCAAAGAGGGGAAGGGATGAGACCCAAGGCATCCAGCAGGCCCTCGGGAACCTCCCAGGTGCCTGAGCAGCATCTTCCCATGGGAGAATGCTCTGGGCTCTCCCTAACCTCCACACTAAATTCTGCGCCCACGCATGTCTCTGAAACCCCGGCCGCTGCCCACTCTGCTCCACTATGACATGATCGCTGGCTTGAACCTTTAGGCTGAGCCTCCCCAAGGCTTTCCTGCCTGCCACTCTGGCTTCCCTCCACTCACTCCCCACGTGGGGGCCAGACAGGTCTCTCTAACATGTTATTAATCCTTCTCTGCTTGAAATCCTCCACTAACTTCCCCATGGACTTGGGACAAAACCCCAAGTCTTCCCCCCAGGTGACAAGGCACTGCCTGCCCAGCCTTTGCAGCCTAGCTGACTTTCGTGCCCACCTCTCCCTCCCCCACCTCAGCAGGCTCAAGGCTGGACCTTCTTTCCAGCCCCACCACCTATGTCCTCCCTTCAGATCTACTTAGGACTAGCTCCCATACCTCCATCACTTCCTCAGGGAGGCCCTCTGTACCCACAGTCCTGCCCACCCACACCCACACACTCTGTGTGGAGGAATTACAGGAATCACAGAATCTCAAGACAGGGCTCTTCTTTTCCAGGAGGTTGCATCCTATTTGAGGAGAACCTCAGTTCATCCAACATCTGAGTGCCTTCTCTGTGCCCCGCATAGGACTGGACACTGGAGATAAATATAAATAAGACATGATTTCTGCCATTGTAGATGGCTGGCGGGAGAGAGGTACACATGTCTGTGAGGTGCTTTTTGTTAGTTTATTCACAGCTGGAAAAGGTTGTTGTAAAAGTCAAGGCAAGAAAGAGGACTGAGTCAGGACAGAGGCAATGGCTATGAAGTTGAGGTTAAAGGGATAGACTGAATAGACTGGGTACCTGGAAGTTCAAGAAGTGAGGGAAATCTGTCATTATTGAAGGAAATTTAGAAAAGGCACAGATGCAAAATGAAAATATGCTTATCCATAGTCCCAGGGCTTCCTTGGTGGCTCAATGGTTAAAAAAAAAATCTGCCTGCCAATGCAGGAGACAAGGGTTCCATCCCTGGGTTGGGAAGATCCCCTGCGAAAGGAAATAGCAACCCACTCCAGTATTCTCGCCTGGGGGAAAACCCATGGACAGAGGAGCCTGGCGGGCTACAGTCCGTGGGGTTGCGAAGGAGTCAGACACGACTGAGCGACTAAACAACTCTGTTCACATCACCTTGCATCCCGTTTGTGTCTGCCTGTCTGTCTTGAATGGACATTTCGGGAGGGCAGGGACCGAGTATTGACTGCTGTAGCTATTGCCAGCACCCAGGACAGGCCCAGCATACAGTAAGCACTCAATAAATGCCTTTGGACTGAGGGAACAGGCATTTGGTCAGCCCGTGCTGCCACACAGGAACACCCCCCGCCTTGAGGCAGCAGCACCCCCACTCCAAACTCCAGCGAGTCCCTGCAGGGTCCCAGAGATAAAGAGATGAGGAAGGAAAAAGTGAAAAGGGCAGGCTCTCTCTGTTGCATAATTGACTTTGAAAGGTCAGGGCTGAGTCCCGCTTAGTAAGTCCTACCCCCTGTGGGGTCCTCCACAATGGAAGGGCTGCCCCCACCTCAGACTCACAGACACTCCTGGATCCTGTGGAGATGGGAAGGAGGGGGCTTGCTCTGGAGTGGAACAATGCAATCCAGTCCCTCCCTTTGAACTGAACCACCCCTCCTCCAGCCCAGAACAAATCACTCAAAACACCTGTCTCTCTCTGCCCTGGGTCTCTCCTTCAGCTGTTAAGACCAAGGGAATTACTTCTCCTTCAGGAGACTCAGTTTCCCCTTCTGCATAAAGGGGAGGTGGGGCACAACTTTTATATCAGTCGCATCACAGATACAAAAATCTTTTAGACTTCCTGGTGGTCCAGTGGTTTAGGCTCCTGGCTTCCACTGCAGGGGGTGTGGGTTTGATCCCTGGTCTGGGGAACTAGGATCCTGCATGCTGCGTGGCATGGCCCCTCCCCCCCCACCAAAAAAAAAAACACACAGAAGAAATTATCAATTCGATACAAACTCTTACAGAAAATTGAAGAGGATGAAACATCTCCCAACTCATTCACAGGGAACTATATTCAATATCCTGTAAGAAATGAAATATTTCCTGCTGTATCAGTAAACAAGGATGTCACAGTCCCCAGCAACTTCGGCCACAATGGATGGTGAGCTGGTGAGCCTTGAGGGAACTCAGGAAGGAAAGAATATCTGCCATCTAGCAGCCATCAGACTGCAACCACTCCCCGTGGTGAGTCCCCCCCAGTCCCCAGAAAGCTCAGGATGTGAAAACACAGGATACTGGCCCCAGATAGCTGAAGTGCCTATCAAAGGAATGATTTCACTGAGCCCAGACTCTTGCATCTTCCCATAATACATAGAAAAGCGCTAAATTCCTCAACTTAGGATATCTGGTTTTCTTTCATTGACAATAATCTGATGTTCAGACTACCTGCACTTTGTTGCAAAACATCTGTATAACCTGGCTCCTTGGAGCATGTTTTCTCAGAGTGACTTGAGATGCTCTCTCCCAGGCTTAAAGTCCTAACAATTCCCACCCAGTAAAATGTTAACTCTCAACTTTTAGGTTATGAGTAATTTTGTGTGTGTGTGAATATTGTCTTAACTCCACATCTGTGACAAACCCGAATGGAAAGAATATTTAAAAAACAAGAATGTGTATAACTGAGTCACTCTGCCATACAGCAGAGATTGGCACAACACTGTCAATCAACTACTGTTGCTGTTGTTCAGTTGCTAAGTCCAGTTCGGCCCTTTGTGACCCCATGGACTGCAGCTGGCCAGGCTCCTCTGTCCTCTACCATCTCCTGGAGTTTGCTCACATTCATGTCCATTGAGTCAGTGATGCTATCTAACAGCGCCAAAATCAACTATACTCCAATTTTTAAAATAAAATTAATTTTAAAGAAAGAAACAAAATCCTTGGTAGAGGTGATATCATCTATAAATTGTGCAGTGTTTGAACAATTATTACTCTTCCACAGGCACTGGGGAGCTGACGTGAGAAATGAACCAGTTCATAACCGAAGGAGGCACTGAGAGCGGAGAAATTCCCTTCGTCCCACCCTCTCAAGAACCCCCCAGTTCTGCTGAGGCTGGGGTGGGTACACAGGCCGGAGACTGATTTCCTGCAGACGAAGGAAATGCACTTCCCATTGCTAATTTCCTCCGGGGGAACTAGTAGGACACTCGCCCCTCCCTCCTCTGATCCCTCTTCTTCAACCCACCTGCTCCTTGGGGGATGCTAGGTATGGGAGGAGGGCCATTCAGCCCTCTCTTCTCCCCCACCTGAGATATGCCCAACATCAACCCCGCCACATACAAAGATAGCGTGGACTGGCAGACTCTTAGAACTCCACAATGCAATAAGCCTATATACCACAATTGGGGGCACAAGGTTATTTGATTCCTACCTGATACAGATGGGGAAACTGAGGCCCAGGGCCACAAGGCAGTTAGCTAAGTCACATGATGTGTCAAGGCTGCCTAGATCGGTCGTTCTTAACGAAAAAGAATGTTTTCTCTCTTCCCTCCCTGCACTCTTGTAATTTTTTCTCAAGTCTTTCTGGGGTTCTCAGCCCTCTTTGAGACTCTGCTAAAAAACCCACAGACTCTCTCACCACCAGAAGGCGAGTGACCTCGGGGGTCTTGCATGCTCCTCCATCACCTGACTCCCTTGCCCAGCACTCTCTCCCCCAACCCCACACCCCCGCTCCCTCCTGGTCCCTCCCAGAGGGCCAAGGAAGAGAGATAAGTTGGGAATGTGGAGCGATAGTGGGGCGACAGAAAGGCCTGTCAGACCCCTGACCCCACTTCGTGCAGTCTCAGCTGCTCAAGCCAGGCCCCAGGAGAGACTTCTCAGTCCAGCAAGGCTGAAGGTTTGGGGCTGGGGGTTGAAAGGGCGAGAAGGAGAGGCAATACAGCCCCCCGCACCCCCTTCACTCACCAGCCTTGTCCTGGAAGCCTCCAGGTCACCTCTCTCACTCCCCACTTCCCTCCTCTGAAGGCTCCTGCTCCCCTGTCAGCCCCCCGGGGACCAGTCAGCTCCGGTCGGTCTGCTCATTAGGGGAACGAAATGTGATCACAGAGCCTCGCTCCCCACCTGGCGCCTTGGCGGCTGGCTGGCGAGAACCGGGGACAGTCAGGCCACCGTGACCACTCCACTGGCCTCAGTTTCCCCATTTCTCCCGAAGGGATCCCCATTCCCCCACATATGTCCCCCACACCACCCAGAAGGGACACCAGGGAGGGTCCTTGACTCTACTTCTCTGATGCTCTAGATTCCCAAGGCTCTCAGATCCTCAGATTCTATTGTTAGTCCAGGCCATGGTTTACTGTTCTATTATTATAACCTTTTAGAGCTTTACCTTCCTTCCATTCTATTATTATTATTATTATGGCGGCTTTCCACACCCCTACCCTTCTAGGTTTCCAATATCCCAGGAAATTCACATTCCAGGATTCTCAAGTTCTATTGTTAGAACGCTCTATGATTTAAAAAAAAATTGTACAACTTTCATAATCTATTATTAAACTCTCAGTGATCATTATCTTTGCCCAGCAAACACGAATCTGTATTTCCCCTTTCTTTTTTACAGATATGGTGAACCCCACTTCCTTTTTTCTCCCTTTATCTCTTCTGGTTTTGTGTTGTTTTTTTTTTCTTTTTAACATTCCAGCAGCCTAATTTTCTAAAATTGTGCAGAATTGTAAAATACTAAGAATTCAATTTTGGCAGGGGGTGGGTAGTCACCACATTTACCTGGCCCCTAAATTCTCTCCTCCTGGTGGGGACACTAAGAGCCCAAGCTGCCTCTCTATACCTGGCCCAGAAACTTTGTCTCATCCCACCCCACTGGATCACATACTGGCTGAGGCTGAGTTATTATTTGTCTAGACACAAACCAAATTATAGGCCCTGTCCTGCAGGAGCAGTGGGCTTCATGGGGAGGGTCAGGAGACAGAGTCAGGCGGGAGTTAATCTCTGCCCCCTCTCCCCACTTCCCTTCTTCTCTGCTCTCCTTCTCTTAAGTTCCACCCCTTCCACTCCAAACAACTCTTATCCCCTCTCCCTCTCCACCACCGTGGCTTTAGAAATGTTTTCTCTCCTCTGCTTCTAAAAATGCTCCCTCCTGGGTTCCAGCCATTCACACTCACCCTGGCATTCTTCCCTCTTCCCTGTGAAGACCTCCTTCCCTACATTAATCTGAGGTAGTGGCAGCAAAAGAAGCCAGTACTTTGGATTTGGGCTTCAGTGGAACCGGAGTCCCAACCCAGCCTGAAACTGACTCACCTTGGGGACTTCTACACTTGGGCCTCAGTTTCCCCATCTCTGAAATGGGGGGTTTGGTCTAGCTGGCTCTGACAGCACTTTTGAGCTCTTGACTGCGACCACTGAAAACTGCTAATATTCCAAGCCCATCTTTTTGGACTGAAGGATTCAAATACCCCAAGACCTTTAACTTGCAGGTTTGAGCTCTCCCAATCCTCCTTTTAGATCATTCTCACATACTTGGGTCCTTTCATGCAAAGACTTCACATTCAAAACTGATGATACTCTAATTAAAAAATTAATTTTAAAAAAAGTTCACATTCAAAACTTCTGGATGCTATGATTCCCAGAGTTTTGGAGCAAACCTCGCCAAAAAAAAAAACCATCAATCTCTCATTTTCTCCTACTGAAACCGCCCCCCCAGAGAGGACAACCAACCCATCCTCACCCGAAAGCTGAAGTCAAGCTGATCCACAGAGACAGAGTTGGGGGGCCCTTGGTGAATTCTTCCCCAGTGGTTTAGTGGAAAGAATCTGCCTGCAGTGCAGGAGAAACAGATGTGGGTTTGATCCCTGGAGGCGAGGATCTCCTGGAGAAGAAAATGGCAACCCACTCCAGTATTCTTGCCTGGAAAATCCCATGAACAGTGGAGCCTGGCGGGCGGGGACAGCCCACGGGGTCGCAGAGTTGAACACAACTGAGGGCGCAGGGACACACTGGTGAGTTCAGGATAAGTGTGGCTGGTGGAGGGCCCTGGTGGGGGGTGATGAGGGGTGTGGCCCCCGTCATCTTCATCTCTGCCCTCCAGAAAATCCCCCAGCCCTCATCCCATCTGAGTATATATGACACTCATCCCACAGTCGATGCCTCACAGAAATTACAGAGCTGTCCTTCAGGGTGGTTGAAGGGGGGTGGCGGGGGGCGGGGATGAAGCCGAGACAGGAAGGAGTTAATGGATGACCCAGCCAAATCCTGGACTGGAGGAAGTTGGGAAGGAAGTTTACCCCCTCCCCCAGCCAAGAATTCCTGAAATTGGAGGGTGGGGTGGGTGCGACCTCCAGAGCAGTGGGGTGACTCTGTTAAGGGGGAGCCCAGGTCACAGTGGTACTAAGTCCACCTGCCCCAGGTGGTAACCCTATTGCCCCCTGCCCGACTCCCAGGAAGACCCTCAGCCCAGGGGAAAGTTGGAGAAGGATGACGACGGAGTGAAGTTGCCAGAACCGGGTCTAAGATACGTGGAGACAGGGACAGCGGCATACAGAGAGATAGAGAGACAGGAAGAAAAAAAGGCAAAGAGATGCCCAGAAACGGGGAGACGGAGGCAGAGAGATCCATTATAGACAGAGTTCATCAAGATCCAGGGATACAGGCAAACGGAGTGAGAGAAAGAGGCGGAGAGGCAGAGATAAAAGATATCGACACAGAGACATCGAGACGGCTAAGGAGAGACACGAGCAGAGGGAGAGGGACCGCAGATCCAGAGAAACATCAGAGACCGACGGAGAGATGGAGTCGGACCCAGAGCCAAAGTCAGTCGCGGAGACGCAAGGAGAGCCAGCCCCAGAGAGGGGCGGGGACCGAGGCCACGCGGGAGACTGAGGCAGCGGACGGACGCCAGGACGCAAGCCCGCGAGGGGCGCGGGGAGGAGCGGCCGCCGGCGGCCGCGGGACCTGCACGGACCGGGGAGGAACCGGCGCCTACCTGCGCGTGGCGGCTGGACGGGGCGGGCGGCGCCGCTCCCTGCGGCTGGGGGATCCGGGCTCCGCGGCGGCGCAGGGACCCGGCGGCGACTCCTCCCGGCCCCGGGCCAGAGCCACCAGCCGAGGCCCCGCCCCGCCCCGACCGGGCCCGCCCCCGTTAACCCCTCCATTGTCGCTCCCCCTTAACCCCTTCACCCCACTAAAGCCTTCCAGCTCTGGAGAACCCTCACCTGCTGGTGGAACACCCCCGGGTCCTTCAACGTCCCCAGCCTGGAAGCCTCCATCTCATAAATTCCTTTGCTTACCCTCCCTCCAACCCCGCATTCCAACTAGATCAAGCCTTAAGCTATGGGGAGGTGGGGGACGGGGGTTTAGGGAGACCCCAGACCCAAGTCATTAACTTTTTGGTCTTTTCACTCCCACTTCCCCAAGGGAGAGAATGAGGGGTCTGTTAGTTCTCCATGCCCATGGTCAGGGCCACCCCTAGAAGGAATCTCTCTTGGGTTTTCCAGCTCCAGCCCTCCCTTCTTGGCCAGACTTAGGCTGATGACCTCTGTGTGCCTCCGTTTCCTCTTCTGATCATGTGGTCTCTCATAGTCCTTTTATCAAGAAGACGACATACTATAAAGTCTGTAAAACATGACCCCCCCCGCCCCCGCCACGACCTCCTTTCTCCCTGCTTTATTTGCTTTTCCCCATAGAAAGTGTCCTAACAGTCTGTGTATTCCACTTTTTTTTGTTGTTCTTTTTCTAAATATCTGCCTTCCCACTAGGAGGAGTGTCATTTTTCTGTTGGGTTACCTTACTACACCATACATGTGCAATAAACGTTGTTTTCAAGGAGTAAATACATGAATGTTAAGTGCTGCAAAAATATTTGCTGATTTTTATGTTATCATCATGTCCTTCATAAACTGATCCATTTTTAGGCAAAGCACTTTGGACAGACCTGGGATGTAACACTCAAAAGTGACAACTAGTAAAAAGTAATTTTAAAATTTTCTAAATTTTTTTTTTTTTTTTANCTCTTGGCCAGACTTAGGCTGATGACCTCTGTGTGCCTCCGTTTCCTCTTCTGATCATGTGGTCTCTCATAGTCCTTTTATCAAGAAGACGACATACTATAAAGTCTGTAAAACATGACCCCCCCCGCCCCCGCCACGACCTCCTTTCTCCCTGCTTTATTTGCTTTTCCCCATAGAAAGTGTCCTAACAGTCTGTGTATTCCACTTTTTTTTGTTGTTCTTTTTCTAAATATCTGCCTTCCCACTAGGAGGAGTGTCATTTTTCTGTTGGGTTACCTTACTACACCATACATGTGCAATAAACGTTGTTTTCAAGGAGTAAATACATGAATGTTAAGTGCTGCAAAAATATTTGCTGATTTTTATGTTATCATCATGTCCTTCATAAACTGATCCATTTTTAGGCAAAGCACTTTGGACAGACCTGGGATGTAACACTCAAAAGTGACAACTAGTAAAAAGTAATTTTAAAATTTTCTAAATTTTTTTTTTTTTTTTAGAAAAAGTGACAGCTAGGACTTCCTTGGTGGTCCAGTGGCTAAGACTCTGAGCTCCCAATGCAGGGCGCCTGGGTTCAATCTCTGGTCAGGGAACTAGATCCCATACTTCCCAACTAAGACCTGGCACAGCGTGGGGGGGAAAAAAAGTGACAGCTGTCGGGCTTGAAAATTATGTTTTATTTATTATTATTTTATTATAATTATAATAATCAATGGGGCTTCCTCAGTGGCTCAGCTGGTAAAGAACCCATCTGCCAATGCCAGAGATGCAAGAGACAAGGGTTCGATCCTTGGGTGGGGAAGATCCCCTAGAGAAGGAAATGGTAACCCACTCCAGTAATCTTGCCTGGAAAATTCTATGGACAGGGGAGGCTGGCAGGCTACAGCCCATGGGGTCAAAGAATCAGACATGACAGAGCGCGCATGCGCGAGCACACACAGACACACAGGCACACACTCTCTCACACACACACAGTGATAATTATTATTTTGGTTGCTCTGGGTCTTCACTGTGGCATGAGGGCTTCCCTAGTTGAGGTGCGCTGACTTGGTTGCCTCACGGCATGTGAGATCCTAATTCCCTCACCAGGCATGGAAACTGCTTCCCCTGCACCGATGCTAAGTCACTTCAGTCGTGTCCGACTCTGTGCGACCCCATAGACGGTAGCCCACCAGGCTCCCCTGTCCCTGGGATTCTCCAGGCAAGAACACTGGAGTGGGTTGCCATTTCCTTCTCCAATGCAGGAAAGTGAAAAGTGAAAGTGAACTCACTCAGTTGTGTCCGACTCTTTGGAGCCCCCCAAGATAAAGTCTGACACTGTTTCCACTGTTTCCACATCTATTTCCCATGAAGTGATGGGACCAGATGCCATGATCTGCATTGGAAGGATGATTCCCCTGCATTGGAAGGACGATTTTTAACAACTGGACCACCAGGGAAATCCCTGTTTATTTTGAGAATAAAAATGCCCCGGGATCTTTAGGGAGAAGCCCAATAAGTTGTGACAAACAGATACACCCATGTGACTAAGCCCCCAAATTAAAACGTAAACATTTCCATCGTCAGCAACCACTGTTTTGTTTGGGTTTTTTGCTCCTTTCCAGGGAACTCACTCTCTACTTTACCCCCAGAGACACTCCATGCCTTTTTTTTTTTTTTTTAAACTGGAAATGAGTGTTGCCTGTTCTAGAACTTCATAGAAATGAAACAGTTCTAAAAAAAAAAAAAGAAAGAAAGAAACAGTTCTGTTCTGCTTCGTTTAAGGCAGCTATTATAATCATTCACTGTGTGGCCTTGGACAAGTGACTTCACCTTTCTGAACCATAGTACCCCTTTCCTCTCGGGGCTCTGGAGGCAAATAGAAAGTAAGACATAACCAAGTACCCAAGTGACCCGCAATGCACACAGGAATAAAAGCTTTTTCCTTCCACCCTCCCTCAAGGGGACAGGCAGAGAGACATACCAATGGAAGTGTCATGAAGAGTTTAGCCCCTCCCCACAAATAACCCCATGTACAGTTTACCAGCTTTCAGACAAGTCCTCCCGTCAGCTCCTTGGCCATCCCAAGGTCCTTCTAAAGAGAAACTCTGAGGCACCCTGATGGGTGAGGGTCCCTTTCTCTCATGGACTCACCCTAAGTTTATAACGTGGTTCAGTTAGGATCCTGGCAGGAAACAGGTAGCCATTCAGAGAGCTTGTGTGCTGAATAGCTTCAGTAGCACCAGCTCTTTGCGACCCTGTGGGCTGTAACCTGGCAGACTCCTCTGTCCGTGGGATTGCCATTCTCTTATCCAGGGGATCTTCCTGATTCAGGGACGGAATCCAGGTCTCCCACACTACAGGCAGGTTCTTTAACATCTGAGCCACAAGAAGAGCTATAGCTCTAGACAGAACACAGCCACTGGCAAAACTGCAGGGATGCAGAGAGAGGCCTGGAAAATAAGTACTCCCACCTCTTCCCCCACTACTGACCTTCAGATTTCCTGTCAGTGCTTGTAACAGGAAGAACCCAGCCAATGGACTCTCATGCATGAAGTCCACACAGAGCACTCTCACAGTACCCAGAACTGGAGGAGAAAGGCTGAGAGTGACCCCTTGGGTGCACTGTGGAGAATCACCTGCTCTCAGTTCAGTTCAGTTCAGTTGTTCAGTCGTGTCCGACTCTTTGCGACACCATGGACTGCAGCACGGCAGGCCTCCCTGTCCATCACCAACTCCCGGAGCTTACCCAGACTCATGTCCATTGAGTCGGTGATGCCATCCAACCATCTCATCCTCTGTCGTCCCCTTCTCCTNAGTTCAGTTGTTCAGTCGTGTCCGACTCTTTGCGACACCATGGACTGCAGCACGGCAGGCCTCCCTGTCCATCACCAACTCCCGGAGCTTACCCAGACTCATGTCCATTGAGTCGGTGATGCCATCCAACCATCTCATCCTCTGTCGTCCCCTTCTCCTCCGGCCTTCAATCTTTCCCAGCACCTGCACTGTTCTCCCAGAACTTTCTAGGCATATTTTTCCACGCAGGTCTGAGGCTGGGCACAAGGGGGCGCCAGAGCACCAGGACCCAGGGAAAGGGATGCTTTGATGGAGCTGGACCACTTACTTCCCTAGAACTTGAACAGTAGGGAAGGGTCAAAAAGCTGGAGGACAGGAAAGGAGACTTTGACCCCAGGAAAGGAGAGTTTGATCGAAAACCTAGGGGTCTGGAGTCGGGATATGATTGCTGGACTCTGCCTATCGAATGGGAGTTGTCTGGGTGGACAAGTTCAAAAGGGTGTACCAGCAGGGAAGGAACAGCATGTGCTGAAGCTCAGAGGCATGACATGTCACAGAGAAGGGCAAGGACTGGCGATTCAAGTGGCTGGAGATAAGAGATGGGGATAGGAGAAGCTGTTGGCTTAAAAAGGAAGATCAGAAACGAGGGGAAAATAAGGGCAGCTAACATTTAATGACCACTTACTACAGTCAAAGTACCATTCTAAGCACTTCATGTGAATAACTCAGACTGGAAACTGCATCTCTGCCTCTCCTAGTTCTCCAGTTTGCTGATTGACCCAGCAGATCTTGGGACTTGTCAGTTTCCACAATTGAGTGAACCAATTCCTTATAATATATAAACCCCACTGGCTCTGTTTCTCTGGGGTTTTCTTTGACTAATATACTACTTCAAAACTGAAACTAGATGTTATCAAGCAGGATATCCTATCACTAATTTAAGGACTTCTTTAGAATATCGTCCCATATCTGAAGTACGTTCAGCCCAGATGACAGAACTCATTGTACTTATTAGGGCTTGTTAACTAGCCAAAGACCAGAGTATAAACAGCAGGTATAATTTGGAAGTACTGCAGAAACAAAAGGGAATTTATAACCCTTTCTGGAATCCTCCTGAAAAAAATCCTTACATGTGATAAAACTGCACACACACATACACACAAGAAGATGTATAAAACAGGTTAAATCTGAATAAGGTCTGCAGATTCACCAGGGCCAGTTTCCAAGTTTAGCAGTGTAGTATAGTTGCATAAGATGTTACCACTGGGGGAGACTGGATGAAGGGTATAGAGGACCTCTCTGTACTATGTTGGCAACTTCCTCTGAGTCTATAGTTATTTCAGAATTGTTTAAGTAAAACTGCATACACACAGAGGTTTCTCAAAAAGTTAAACATAGAATTGCCATATGGCCCAGTAATTCTACACCTAGGTATATAACCAAGAGAAATGAAAACATATGTCCAAATAACATCTTGTATATGAATGTTTGGGCTTCCCAGGTGGTGGTAGCAGTGAAGAGCACACCTGCCAACACAGGAGGTGTAAGAGACATGGGTTCAATCCCTGGGTCAAGAAGCTCCCCTGAAGGAGGGCATAACAACTCCAGTATTCTTGCCTGGAGAATCCCATGGACAGAGGACCCGTGTGGGCTACAGTCCATAGGGTCGCAAAAAGTCAAACGTAACTGAAGCAACTTAGCATGCATGCATGCGTGTAAATATTTATCGCAGCATTATTCACAATAGCAGAATGGACACAACCCAAACTTTCATCACGTGTGAATGGCTAACACCGAACTATAAGTCATAGCAAAATGGCTGTGTTTTAAGCAATTATGTTTTTTTAACTCTCCTTTGAACTCTTTAAGAAAGTATTTTATTTTTAATTATTTGGCCACACTGGATTCTAGTTGCAGCATGTAGTGTCTAATTCCCTGATCAGGTATCGAACCTAGGCCCCCACCATTGGAAACATAAAGTCCTAGCTACTAGACCACCAGGGAAGACCTACTAAACCATTAAACTTGGAAAAGCTTTGTTCTGAAACAATGGATACTGGGAATAGGGGTCTTCAAACGCCCAGAAATGTTGCTGACCCTGCCCTCCGGTGTGTCACTCACCTTGACGTAAATAGGCTGAGGTGGCTGGTAACCACCATCTCCTGCTCATGTGTTTCCCCACCTCCCTTCCTCTGAAAGAACTCCCCCGCCCCCATTCCATGAGGTGTAGGTGGGGCTATCAGTCCCAGCTATCATACATTAACCCCTTCCTAAGCAAAGAGATGAGCAAATGACCCAGGCCTGGCCAATCACATGACCCTAGCTCCTAGGCCAGGGGTCCCCAACCTCTGGGATATAATGCCTGATGATCTGAGGTGGAGCTGATGTAATAATAAAATGCACAATAAACGTAATGCACCTGAATCATCCCCAAACCATCCCCCTACCCTGGTCCATGGAAAAATTGTCTTCCACAAAGTCAATCCCCTGATGCCAAAAAGGTTAGGGACTGCTGCCCTGGACCATAGAGACTGGGCACAGGATCCAAGCCGAGCCAATCTGATTCCTCTGGAGACAGGAACACTATGAGGGAAAGACTTCCTCTGCTTTTGTTAGCATGTGGCCTGGCAGAATGCCTGCAGCCTCGGTGTCTGTGTTCTCAAGTGTAAAAATAATCAGCCAACATTTCTAGAAGGCTTTTTATGTGTCAGGCCCTGTCCTAAGCTTTCTGCAAGTATTTAAGTCATTTTCACAGCACCCCTAGGGGGCAGGTGCTATTATTAACTTCTATTTTATACACCAGGAGACTGAGGCCTTGAGAGGTTAAGAACCCCGCTCCAGGGGAGAAGCCAGATCCAAAAAGAGTTCATACTCTCTGATTTAAAGCAAAAGTGGGCAAACTATCAGTACCACTGTGGACCAAATCATATCTACTGCGCATCTTTTGTATGGCCCATGAGCTAAGATGGTTTCACACTTCTAAACACAATGAGACTAAAACAACAGTATCTCATGACACAGCAAAAATGTCTCGGAACTCAAGTTTCCATATCCATAAATAGCTTTATTTGAACACTGCCAAGCTCATTCATTCACGTGTTGTCTGTGGTCACTTTCACACGGGCAAGGTCAGAGTTACTTGGGACAGAGACTGGGTGGCTTCTAAAGTCTAAAATATTTACTAACTGGCCCTTTCTGGAAAGTTTGCTGACCTCTGATTTAAAGTTCAAAAATGGGTAGAAGTGTTCTATGGTGTGAGGAGTAGGGTAGCAATTATTGAGGGGAGAGGGGAGCAATGACTAGGAAGGGACTCAAGGGGGCTTTCTGGGGGCTGGGGATGTTCTATGTCATCACCTGGGAGATGGCTGCATGGATGGGATCCGTTTGTTTTTGTACATTTATGATGAGTGTACTTTTCTGAATGTAACATATCAACACATCAATAAAAGGTTAAAGTTCAAAATTTGCTCAAGATTATAGACAAAAAAATTGAGAAATCCCCAATGGGAGAAACCCAATTACCACAGTCCAGCTAGACCCCTCCTGGACTACTCAATTCCATGACCTGGCAATTGCTTCTTATTGTTTCTGCTGGATGAAATTAGCTTTCTGTCTTTTGTAATGCAGAACGCTCATACCTCATCCACCAGATCTCTATAGTGTCATCAGTCCACTTCTCTGAAAACTTTCCTTGCCCTATTTCAACCCTATGGTTCCAGTGAGGCTTCCATGTTTTTAATGATTCCATCTGCCTGGCCACAATCATTGGTCCAGGACTGGTCGGCACGTAACTGGAACTAACCAATCACAGTAGACCAACCAACAGTCCAAGTTGATTGATTTGCAGATGGGCCAATCATAGCCCTTCTCTGGGATTTTTGGGCTTGGGGTTCAAGCTGCCTGGTGCCATCCTTCTGTTGCGTGGAGACTACTGTTCCCAGAAGAAAATGCTGACTTGCAGAAGATCAGAGAAGGTATGGAATACCTTGATTGCCCTCAAACTCTTGGTTCATGGGCCCTGAAAGCCAGAGGGGACAATTGCCTTTCCTTGTTTGGGTATGTCGGCCAACTGAGTACTCCTTTGGCTTAAGTTAGAACTAGCTTGGTTTCTATCAAGCTTAAAGACCAATTAAGACCTAATAATGGTCTCTCATCACAAACACTAATACATGCACACATACACATATAGACACACTCAATCTATGGATACTCCCATACACAGACCCTGAAACTCCACCTCAGTGCACATGTTTTTATTTCTGGATGATATAAAATAATAAACTTAAAAAAACACTCTGAACCAAATACTCTAATGGCTCCCCCAAATCAATGTGACCCCTCTTCCCACCCTGATAAATAGAGACTTCTGTCTGTCAGTCCACCCGCCCACCCCCATAACCCCCTTTGCTATAGACATACTCTGGGTATATATTACTCTACTCGGCAATAGACATCTCCCGAAAATAGAATTGCAGCCTCACCACCTGACTCTACCTGGGCCCCATGTTCCTGGGAACCCCACCCTCCTCAGTTCAGACCACCCGCCACTGCAGCACGCTGGTGTCCTTGCCCCCTGTGGTCAGGGCCATGCTGTCATCCCACAAGAAGGCCACGTTTGTCACATGGCTGCTGTGTCCGCCATATTTGTGGCTGAGGGCCTGTAATGGGGAAGAAGGAAACAAAAGGAGTCACCCGTCTTGTTCACTGCTGTATTCCTTGTGCCCAGGCGTATAGTAGATACTCAATAAATATTTCTTGAGTTAACAGGATAAAAGAACCAAAGATTTCATAATGCAGATGCTCAGAGCTTTAGCACTACAGACTCAGAAATTTATCAAATTTCAAGTTAAGAAAGGCCCTTGGGATCAAGTCACTGCCCTCTTTGTATATAGATGGGAAACTGAGATCCAGAAAGGGTTGCTTGGTACCTCCACCCTGCCAGCCCCCACAGGGACTCACTCGAGGCTGACAGCAGGGGTAGCTGAACAGGTGGACTTTTCCAAAGTCATCAGCTGAAGCCAGCAACTTCCCATCATGGGAGCGGGCCACAGCATTGATGTCAGTACCATCCGCTCCCTCGGACCAGATCCCTGTGGACAAGATTGGGGGTGGGTGGTGATGGTAAGATGGCAGTTGGGGCCAGGAAACCCCAAGGCGAGCAGGCCCCAGCTGCAGCCTCGCTGCCTTCCTCTCATCTAGCCTGTCTCCAGCCAGGGATGAGAGTTGGAATAATCTTTTGGAAATATGTATCTGACCCTATCTACCATCATTCAAAACCTTCTCATGGGGAATTCCCTGGTGATCCAGTGGTTAGGACTCCATGCTGTCACTACCAAGGGCCTGAGTTCAAGCCCTGGTCGGGGAACAAAGATCCCATAAGCCACACAATGTGGCCCAAACAAAACAAAAACCCTTCCACTGTCCAGGCTTCTCACCATGACTCCTGTGCTCTGCCAGGCCCCTCACACTGTTCCAGCCTTGTCCTCACCAGTGCTTCCCTTGAACTCTGCAATGACTTAGCCATCCTGCCTTCTTGCATTTCTCCAAAGAGCAAGCTCTGTCACCTCTGGGCTTTTACACACGGCTATTATTCCCTTTGCCTAGAGACTGCTTTCCTTCTTCACCACACTGGAATGTAACTCCTCATCCTACAGGGCCCAGTTTGGATGTCCCTTCCTCCAGGAAGTCCTCCCTGACTCCCTCCTAGACTGGGGCCAGATATCCTCTCTGGCGTTCCCTGCCTCCGACTGATCTATTCTGGGTTGTCTGGGGACAGGTCTATCTTGTCCACTGGATTGTGAGACCCACGATGGCAAGGCCAGGGCTGTCACGGTCAGCAGTGGGTCTCGGCACTGCCCAGCTGTGCAGAGAGGTGCTCAGGGAGTATGTGTTGAATATGTTAATGCCTGAATGAACTCACGACTGGGACACAGGCCGTGCAAATCTCTCTGGGCCAGGCACCGCCCCTCATTTGTTCTCATTTCATTACAGCTACCTTGAACAGTCATCTCACCCTCCTCTTTTCTCTGACACAAATACGGCTGCTCACATGGGTAAAGGAATGAGTTTCCCAGCCTGGTAATAAGAGGCTGTAAAAACCACGAGTCAGGGATATTTCTCAGAACTCCTGTCCTCAGCAACACTCTGTCCATTCCACAACTTACCAAACACCCCAAACCCTAAGACACATGTAGCTGTGGCCCATTCCACGTTCCTCACAGTTTCGGCAGTAGTGATCTGCTTACAGGTAGATGAATCCCCTGGGGCAGAAAATGCAGGAGAGATGTTCAGAGCATAAAGAATGACTGATATTAAAAAAAAAAAAAAAAAGAATGACTGATAACACATCCATTTCACAGACAGTGGACACTGAGGACCGAGACAGAAGGTTAAGGTCCCAGGGCTTATTCTACCTCTTCAGACTGGCTGAGGGCACTAGATCCTGGGAGGTGATGACACCCCAAGGCCAGGGCAAGGGTGTCTGCTTAGAAACCTGTACCCAACCCATCCAACCAGGGAGGGGAGGAATGGGTTAAAAGCTGGGCCCACCAGGGAGGAAACCAGAAGTCAGGAGACCAGCCCAATAGATCAGCCCCTGAATACACCAGCCAAAGGAGAGGGACTTGAATGCCCTGCCTTTTCTGCCAGAACCCAGGGAAGGCTATGCAAATCGCACATGCGCAGTGGAGAGGCTGAGGGAGGCGTGCCTTTGGGTTTCAGAGAACTCACAGTACAGAATCTCGTAGTCCCCAGAGTTGGTGACAAAGCAGCTGCTGTCCTGGGCCCAATCCAGGTGGGTAATAAAACTGGAATGGCCCTGCAGGGGAGGGAAGGGATGGGTTAGAGCTGGAGAGGGCAGGATCCCCCCAGGATGGGCGTAAGGCAAAATACGGAGGTAGAGTGAAAACACGAGGGGTCTAGAGGAAGGGTACACAAGCCTTTGGAGTGTGGGGCCAGACTACTGGGCACGGGCAGACCGTGATGGGCAGGGCTAGACAAGGAAGGCTTCGAACACAAGGGGAGTTTAGAACAAGTGGGCCGAGCTAGACACAGAGGGGGCGGGCTTTGAATGCGAGGGGCTGGGCTATAACACAGAGGGTGTGTTTAGAATGTGAGGGGCGGGGCTACACGAAGGGGCGGGCTCAGGATGTGAGGGGGCGGGCTTTGAATGCGAGGGGCTGGGCTATAACACAGAGGGTGTGTTTAGAATGTGAGGGGCGGGGCTACACGAAGGGGCGGGCTCAGGATGTGAGGGGGCGGGGCTACACAGAGGGCGGGCTTAAAACACAGGAGAGGGTAAATGCGTGTGTGCCCGGCTGACTCCTAGACGTAATCAGGGCAGTCAGTTGAGTGTTGAAGCTGCGCTCCCTTGAGGTAGAAAACTGGTTAATCCTGCACCCCCCGGACGGGGTGGCGGCGCGGGCTGGGGGCCACGGGCCCACTCACCGAGCACTTGCCCAAGCGGCTGACCTTGCGGCCGCCTTGGTCCACCGTGTACACGTACACCAAGTTGTCGTGGGAGCCCACGGCCAGGTACGCCCCGTCTGGGGGAGGGGGAGGGGGCTATGAGGAAGCACCCAGGTTCTACCCCCTCCTCTCTCAGATTCAGCCCCCCCACTATCCCAGACAACTCAGTAGTCCCGAGCTCCATCCCTACCACAGTCCTGGCCCCACCCTTAGGCCGGCGCCACACAGGCTCCAACCCTTCCTCCTGCCTGTAAACCAGCTTTTCTGTTCCCAGGCCCTGCCTCTCCAGCATCCCCAGTCGCGTTCCTTACCCGGAGAGAAGCTGACCACTGAGATCTGTTCATTCCCATCGGTATGGATGGCCACCAGGTCATGGGTCTCCGTGTCCAGCAGCAGCCATCTTTAAGGAGAAGGCGTGGTGGGGGGAGGAGGGGTGAGCTGATCTGGTAGAGCGGGGCGGCAGTCTGTGGGGGCCTTGAGGGAGGGACCCCAGAAAGACGTGGGAGAAAGAGGACTCCCAAACAGGAATGATGGGAGATAAGTCCTGGCAACCAGTTGGGACCTAATTATCATTCTCTGTAGGCTTTGGGGCAGTGGGGAAGGAGGAGGGAATCAAGGGATAGTTCCTGGGGGGAGCACAGAAGCCCACCCCAAATGCCCATTAGTGTTACCTGCCAGTCACTGTGCCGACGGCCAGGACAGAGCCACTGGGGTGGAAGCCAGCAGAGCGGGCAGGATCCTGAGGAGGGAGAGAAGAAACGGGGCTGGAAGCTGGGGTCCCCATCTGGCCCACCTTCCCAGCCTCGGAGCCTGCCTGCCTAAGGGCTCTCACTTCCCTCTGCTGCCCTCTGGTAACCCCTTGCCGCAGACACACAGAACACACTCTCCTTCCCTTTAACATGTTGGCTTGAACAGAAAAGATTCCTCCTATCACTGTGGCCTCTGGATCCTTTATCACTCCTGTTCTAAATTCCCACAGTTTTATTCACCCAAGATGATCTCCTTAGGGACTTTTCTAGACATGAGATTGTTGGGATCAAGACTGTCCACATTTCTAAGACTTTTGATATATCATGTCAATCTGCTTGCCATAAAATTATATCAGCTTATCACCAGGTGTGTTTGAGTGCCTGTTTCCCCGCATCTTTATCTAATCTCCAGCAAAAAATTATTTAACTGGGGTGTGGGTATGGGGGGGATTTGGTTGATTTACAGGCAACAGAGCACCATGGAATCAGACCTGGCTTCAAACAGTGGCTCTGACACTTCCTAGTGATATGACATCAAATAGGTTTCTCCACCTTGGCCTTGGTTGTCTCAAATGGAGAACATAAACACACACACTTCCCAGGACTGTTATAAGCAAGGTGTAAAGCCCTGAGAATGGTAAGCAAGATGGCCCACAGGAAGCGCTCAATAAAGGTCACCTATGATCGTAATTCAGAGAAGGCAATGGCATCCCACTCCAGTACTCTTGCCTGGAAAATCCCATGGATGGAGGAGCCTGGTGGGCTGCAGTCCATGGGGTGACTAACAGTCGAATACGACTGAGCGACTTCACTTTCACTTTTCACTTTGATGCATTGGAGAAGGAAATGGCAACCCACTCCAGTGTTCTTGCCTGGAGAATCCCAGGGACGGGGGAGCCTGGTGGGCTGCCACCTATGGGGTCGCACAGAGTCGGACACGACTGAAGCGACTTAGCAGCAGCAGGATGATCATAATTACACTTGTTGATGGGCAAGTGATTTTACCTTTCTGGGCCTGTTTCCAAGTGAGGATCCATCATTCCTACTGCCTTGTGGAGGTTGGGGGCGGAAGCGGTTAAAAAGATGATGTTATCTGCCAGCCTGGATGGGAGCTAGGTTTGGAGGAGATTGGATACATGGATACGTATGGCTGAGTCCCTTCGCTGTTCACCTGAATCTACCACAACATTGTTAATTGGCTATACCCCAATACAAACTTAAAAATTTTAAGTTAGGAAAAAAAAAAAAAAAAAAAAGATGATGTGGATAAAGTGCTAAGGCAGTTTCAAGTATGGTAGGGAGACTGCCTGAATCAGAATAGCCTAAGGGAGCTTGTTACAATCTGCAGAATCTGGGACCAAACTCAGACTTCTTGAATCAGACTTCCTGTGCTTGGAGCTCACGATTCAATTCTGTGTTTCTGACATCTCAGGTGGTTCTGATGCCCTGGCTAGAGAACTGCTGTGCTGAACATGGAACCTGGCATATAGCAGGTGTTCAGTTAGCAGCCAAGGTGAGGATCACTACATATGGCCCCAGTAATTTCTAGGACACACCATCCCTGACTCCTAGAAGTTGAAATGCCATCAGGTGTTCCAGGATCACAGGTAACCCTGGATTCCTAGAGCAAAACCTCAAAAGGTGGTGTGAAGACTATGACAACTGACTTTCTACTCTCCCATACTGCACAGGCAGGGGAGCTTAAAAACTACATTGCCCAGAAGCCCATGTGGCTAGGGTCAGCTTGTGATTTGCGTCCGACAATCAATTACATTACTGTGGGCTCTGGAAGACGCAAAGTAGAGGCCCCACTTTGCCACTTCCGCTGATCAGTTAGGTTGTGAAAACATTTGCTGTGCAGGTGAGCAGTCACTAGCCCTGAAAGGCAACGGCACAGAGGATCTGCTTTTGGTCAGTGCAAATATAGCCAACATTGAGTCACTCTAGATCTAGCAAGACAGTGCAACAGAACTTTCTACGATGATGGAGATGTTCTGTATCTGCACTTGCCAGTTGGGTAGCAACTAGCCACATGTTTTGGCTCAGCAGGTAAAGAATCTGCCTGCAGTGCAGGAGACATAGGAGATGCAGGTTCGATCCCTAGGTCGGGAAGATCCCCTGGAGAAGGAAATGGCAACACACTCCAGTATTCTTGGCTGAAGAATTCCAAGGACAGATGAGTTGGACACGACTGAGCAACTGAGCATGTACACACGGATGCAGTCACGTGTTTGGAATGTAGTTAGTGTAAAGGAGAAACTGAACCTTTCACTCTTACATTTCAAGTTAATTTAAGTTGAATAGCCACATGTACTAGACAGTATAGCTCTAGAGCCAACACTTGAGTGACCACAGCATCCTGATTCCTGGATCGCAGTTATGAGGACAGCATTTTCTTGAACCCAGTGGTTCCTGACTCCCCACCTTCCTGACTGTGGAAGAGGCAGCAGCTCCTCAGGCGCGTCAGGTCTGGAGTGTTGTTCTAGGCTTCCTTCCGGTCAAGAACTCACTCCCCCCCGCCCTCCCAAG
>SJYX01000954.1:203456-279774 GCA_006410675.1 Oreotragus oreotragus
CCTCCCAAGCGAGTCTGTAAGCACCCAACCCCTGCATTAAATCTCCTTTTGCTCAAAGACACTGGGTGTGGTTCCTGTTTGATCCCTGACACATTGAGGCAGGTGGTCCTGTTAGAAGGGTGTATCAAGTCCCCCAGCCCCTTACCTCAATGGTCCTACTCCACAGGGGCTGGTGGGACTCCACACTCCACAGGTGTACCAGCTTATCCTGCCCGCATGTCACAAACTGTGCCCGGCTGGGGTGTGTGGCCAGGCCCCACAGCTCTTCCATGTGGCCCTGGCAGGAAGAAGAGATTATAGCATGGAGACCACCAATCCAGATCTTTCCTCTGCATCCCCACCTCTGATGCCAGAAAGAAGTGCTGGACTAGCCTCAGCAACACACTCTTTCCACAGGTGACCCAGGGACGACGCTTTGCCCAGGGTATCTGAAGGAGGCAATGATTGGGCAGATCCCTGCCCCAGTGGGGGGGACTCCAGGCAAATGTGCCCCCTCCCCTCAGACCTCTGCTTTCCAGTTTTCGCAATGAGAAGCAAGAGACGTGGTGTGTAGGAGCTTGATCTTAGGAGTCAGATGGTGCCCAAAAGGCTGTGGGAAACCATGGAGGGTAGTCAGCCTGGTGTCTGACCCCATCTCACTTATTGACTATGGCAGTCACCTGCGCAGGTGACTTCTCCTTGAAGTCTTGGTTTCATCTTCTGTAAAATGGGTCCAATCACTGTATGTGTCTCATGGCATTCTGCTTACTCAAATTGTGGATGGAAAGTCCAAATACATGGAAGATGGATGAGGCTGGCACAAAGTGCTCATCAAATGAAAGTGGCTGACTATTATTGGTAATAATAACATATCCTATTAATATATTATTAAAATAATTAACTATAATAATCAATAGAACTAAAATTGATAGCAGCATAATGATTAATGCTAAATAATACAATTCTAGTAATACACTAATAATACACTAATCATATATAACTTGGGAATTGCCTGGTGGTCCACTGGTTAGGACTCTGCTTTCACTGCTCAAGGGCACAGGTTCAATCTCTGGTTGGGGAATTAAGATCCCACAAGTGGCCCAGTGTGGCCTAAAGAATAAAAAATTTAAAGATATGTATAACTAATATTGTAAAAACATTGATGCTATTATTAGGGGTCTTTAAGGTCCCTTCCGGCCTTGGGACACCTAAGAAATCCCTCTAGCCCTTGTTTTTCTTCATCTTCTTCACACACACGTGTGTGTGCTGAGTCATTCAGTCACGTCCAGCTCTTTGTGACCCCATGGACTCTAGCCTGCCAGGCTCCTCTGTCCATGGGATTTCCGAGGCAAGAATACTGGAGTGGGTTGTCATTTCCTTCTCCAGAGGATCTATCTTCCTGAACCAGGAATTGAACCCATGTCTCCTGTGATGTAGGCAGATTCTTTACTACTGGGCCACTGGGAAAGCCCCTAAGAGCCAGAAGGGGGAATATAAACTCAGTTGCATGGATCTCAGCCACCTTGTAAGAGGGAAAATGCATGCCGGGAATGAAGGAAGGGGAAAACCACTGAACAAGGAACAATTCTTTTTTTCTCTTTTTGGCCATGCCATGCAGCATGGGGGATCTTAGTTCCCAGACCATGGATCGAACCTGTCCATGCCCTCTACAATGGAACATCAGAGTCTTAACCCCTGGACCACTAGGGAAGTCCCAGCAAAGAGCAGTTTTGGCCAAGATTCTTTGTGCACTTACTCTGTGCCAGGCATCATTCAAAATGCTGTATATGAATTGACTCACGGAATCCTTATAAAACCCTGTGAGATCAGTTGTGTTACTCTCTCGTTGCATAAAGGCACAGAGGTTACTCATTTGCCTCATATCACACAGTGAGTGAACCTGTGTTGCCTCTCACTCCCAGGCAGTCACTCCCCAGAATTCATACTCTAAGCCATCCTTCTAGACCACCACTTGGTAGGTGGGCTCTTTAAACTGGATGTGGGGTAGGGTTGTGGTCTCCCAGGAGGGAGGCGTGGGCGTCTGAGCAGACTCCAGAGGGCTTTCCTAGAGCCCTGGAGCAGATCTGCCTGCCAGGGCACTTACAGAAACAGCACACTGCCCTGACCAGCACGGGGCAGCATAGCTGGAGCAGGGTCCTGGGAAGCCCCTGCTGTGCTACCAGTTAACCCACTGCTGGGCCATGGGGTGTTCTGGGGCAGGAGTCCTAGGGTAGGGGTGGGGTTATAGGTCACAAGCAAGTGAAAGGAAGGCAAGAGGTGTTAACTAGGCCAGAGAATAAGGAATGGGGCAGAGAGGTGAGGAGAAATAGGAGCGGTAAGAGAGAAGTGAATGGTGCAGAGGAGAGGAGAGACAGGAAGGGGCAGAGCGGGGCAGGTGCAGAAGAGATGCTCACCTGGACCAGCAAGGAGAAGCCGGTGTGGACAGAGCCCTGCAGGATGGAGTTGCGGGTGGTCCCCACGTACAGCGTGTCTCCCCGGCCCTCGGCCACGGTGCGCACGGGGCCGAAGTCCTCAGGGACCTGGGGGTGGGTGGGGTAGGCAGATGAGTTTAGACCACACGTAGAGGTTGGGGGTGAGATGGCTGGATAGCACCAGCGATTCAATGGACATGAACTTGGGCAACTCCAGGAGACAGTGACGGACAGGGAGGCCTGGCATGCTGCAGTCCATGGGGTCACAAAGAGTCGGATGCAACTTAGTGACTGAACAGGAACAACAGAGGTGAGGGCAGGGTGGGGATGGGGGACACAGGCTGCGAGAGCAGCGTCTAGTGTTAGGAGCCCTGGTGGGGTGGTGGGAGGTCTCCTCACCTTTGTATGAGCCTTTCCCCCTCCTCACCTCCACCTCCTGCAGCTTGCTGTAGTCGGAACCCCAGAGGACCACCCGCCGATCGCGGCCCCCTCCGGACACCAGCGTCCCGTCCCGCAGGGCGCAGAGCCCAAACACGCCACCATCGTGGGCACCCAGCACTGCCTGCGTGATTCGGTTCCCACCTGCGGGGTGGCCAGGGGCAGGGGTCAGCATGCGGAAGCTGCCCCACACTGACCCCAGAAAACACCTCAAATTCTCACTCCCACATCCAGCCATTCACTCACCTTTTCTTCTACCTAGCCTCCCATCTACCCAACCACCCTACCATCCGTTCTAATAAGCCATCTGGAAAGATAGTGTATTCATTTACTCATTCTTCTATTCACTGAGTAGGACAACACTTACATTCATTTATTGCCTTATTCATTCATTCCTTTGTCTGGAACAAACCATCTTTCCATCCATCTAACCTGGGTTAACCCATTCATTTACAGTTCAAATTTGATCACTACCATGGGGTTTGCAGAGGACAAGGGAAGGGAATACGTGAAGATTTCATGCAGGTGGGGATAGAGCTGAACCTTGATGGAGGCATTAGACTTAGTCAAGTAAGGATTTAAGCTGTTGTATCATACCCAGGGCTTCCCAGGTGGTGCTAGTGGTAAAGAACCTGCCTGCCAGTGCAGGAGACATAGGATAAGTGGTTTGGACCCCTGGGTTGGGAAGATCCCCTGGAGGAGGGCATGGCAACCCACTCTAGTATTCTTGCCTGGAGAATNAGTAAGGATTTAAGCTGTTGTATCATACCCAGGGCTTCCCAGGTGGTGCTAGTGGTAAAGAACCTGCCTGCCAGTGCAGGAGACATAGGATAAGTGGTTTGGACCCCTGGGTTGGGAAGATCCCCTGGAGGAGGGCATGGCAACCCACTCTAGTATTCTTGCCTGGAGAATCCCATGGACAGAGGAGCCTGGCGGGCTACAGCCCATAGGGTCGCACAGAGTTGGACACGACTGAAGTGACTTAGCACGCACGCACGCACATCATACATTCCAGCAGGGTCTGAGGAAGGAAGGCACAGCCAAAGGGAGTCAGGGAGGACTGGGTTGGGGACCAAATGGTGGGGTGACACTGACCTTTGCCCCAGACATAGAGGTTCCCCCCAGAGTCCCCGGTGACCACATCGCCACCCTCCAAAAAGGTCACACACAGCACGTACTTCGGTTTCTCGTATTTCTAAGGTGGGGGAGAAGGAGGTGGTATCAGAGGGTCACTGAAGCTGGGTGGCCTCCCCGAGCTCACCCATCAGCCAGGACCGTGGTCCAGGGGACGTCCTCCCTGCTTCTAGGTGGGGCCCTGTGAGGAGCATCCTTGTCTCCAGTGTACATCCATGGAGTGTCACATCGCCTAGAGTTTCTGACCCCACTGTCTCCCTTTCCCGATTCCCTTCCTCCCTCCTCTCTCTCATCTTGACTTCTGTCCCAGTCTCTGTCCTCAGTTTCCCCTGCTGTCTTCCCCTCTCTGCCCCACCCCTCTCCTCTCCTCCCCTCGCCTCTAGGTCCCTCTCCCTGCCCTGCCCCACCTTCTTCTCAATATCTCCATTTCACCTCCATCTGAGCCTGGTATTCTCAGGGCCTCCTCTGTTGGGGTGGTAGACCCAACTCTCACCAAAGGCGAGCCTCTGGTTCCTGCTGTTTTTCTCTCTCTCCCGGTCACCAGGCTCCGACCTCTCTATTTATCCAGACTATCAACAACCACAGCAACCCATTTACCCAGCATCCACTATCTGATAGGAGCTGCTATACTCTTCATCCCATTGAATCCTCACAACTTAAAAGAGTTGAGGAGGACCATCCCCTGGTATGAATAAGGGAATTGAGGCCCCAGCAGGCAATACCTCAGCATCCCTACACATTCCAGCCTCTGGGGTGACTCCAGCTGTCTGGGGGGGGAGGTCCCTGCTAGCCTCCCTCAGGGCCAGCCAGTCCCGGGACCCCTGGCACTCACCTCAAAGAGGCCCTGCCGCTTGCTCAGGCTGCCCCCCTCCAGGTTCCAAAAGTAAATGTGGGATTTCCCACAGGTGATGAGCACGGTGGGATCTGTGGGGTGGAAGGTAGCCACCAGCACAGCCTCGTTGGAGCACTTTAAGGAGTGGAGGAGATTCAGAATGAGGACCTCAAAGCCGCCAGGACCACCACACCCATCTCAGGAAGGACTGCCCTAAATACTGCTGTGTGGGTTGTGTACCACACAACCGACTTGCCTGTATCTCTCCTATACAGGCAAGCTAAAGCACAGGAAGCAGGGCCCGTTAGTGAAGCTTTATTGCCTTCTTCACCAATCTAATGGCAGACATGTGGAGAGCCCTCACTTTGCACCAAGCTCCATGCCAAGCCCTTTACATCCATCAACTCATTTAACCCCAAAGCACCCTGTGAGATAAAGTTCATTAGTACCTCCCATTACAGATGACAAAGTAAAGCTCAGAGGGGAAGTCACTTGCCTAAGGACACACAACCAGACTCCGTCTGGAATCAAATCACTGGGAGCCCAGCCTCTCAACTACTTCTCCTTCCCCAGACCATGGGCCCCCCGATTCTAGGTCTCTTGCCCCCCAGCCCAGAATGAGCATGTGACCTTGGGCAAATAGCTCTCCCCTCTGCCTCAGGTTCCTCATCTGTAAAACCAGCCAGAGATGCAAGTCAAGGTCTATCTTAGACATCGCAGAGCAATTGGAACAGCAGCAGCCACCTTGTACTGGTCCTCGTTTGGCCTGGTCTGCCCACACCATATCCCAACATCAAAGCCAAATTTTCCCTCCAGGGGAGATGCTACCATAACTCCCATTTTACAGATGAGGCAACTGAGGCACCAAGAGGGCAAGCCACTTGCCTGAAGTCACGCTGCTAGCAAATGGCAAAGCCAGGACTTCGAGGTGAGTCTGACTCTGGACTCATGAACATTGAGATCTGGCCACCACAGAGGGACCCCAAGGAATGAGGATTGAAATTAAAAAAGGGGGGTGGGTTACAAGGGGGTTACTTCACCTTGACATCCACCACCTTGGTCTCCTTGGCCCAGTCCCACACAGAAAGCACGTGATCGTTGGATTCATCTACTGCACACAGGAGGTTGCCCCCATTCTAGGAAGAGGAGAGAGGATGGGGGAGGGGCAGACAGCTCTGGGTCTACCCCTCCTCCCCGCCCCCAACACCAATACCTTGCCCACTGGGGCATTAGCCACCCAGGCCTGTTTTAAGATTTTCAAAGGCCCTGGCCCAAGGCATATGGCACACATTAAAATACACTCCCCATCCAGGGCCACACACATTTTAAAGGCTGTTTATAGTTTTCCTTTTGAAATGACTAGTCCCTAAGAAATTCATCTAATTTCCCCTCAGCAACAATTTCTCTGCAACCAGCACACCCTCAGGAATTCTTACTAAGATCATCTAACCTGCCTCTTTATCTGTAATGACTTGTATGACTACGAAGTTAAACAACTAATAAAGTTGGAACAATGTTGCTGTTTTATATCTTTAGTTAAGCACAGGTTAGTTTTGATTTTGCTGGCAACAAAATAGCTTTATTTCTCCAAAGGTTTCAGAAAACCTGTGAGGCTTTTAAACGGTAGGTGGGAGGACCAGTTGTTTTTTATTTCCTGATCCGCTGCAGCCACTACTTTGGTGAAATGCGATAAAAATGTAAAATATGACTTTAGGAAAAAACCACCAATCACACACTTGGATGTGTGGGAATGTCAAATTGCTCTACAAATCCCTAAAGCCTTACTCTTGATTTTTGTGCTTACCTCCCCCATATCTGCCAACACCCATGTTCCGGATGGTACTAGGAGCAGGGCTGTGCTAGACACAGGGCTTAAAATGCCTACAGATAAGGATCTTTCCAGGATGAAGTGAAGTCGCTCAGTCGTGTCCGACTCTTTGCGACTCTGTGGACTGTAGCCCACCAAGCTCCTCTGTCCATGGGATTCTCCAGGCAAGAGTACTAGAGTAGGTTGCCATTTCCTTCTCCAGAGGATCTTCCCGACCCAGGGATCGAATCCAGGTCTCCCGCATTTCGGGCAGACGCTTTAACCTCTGAGCCACCAGGGAAGCCCAGAATGAAAGGTGGTGTGAAAACGCGAAAAGCATTATCTGATCTACAAAGGATCATTGCGGAGTCTGTCTGGGGGCAGACATGCTGTTTTACTGTTGTTTCGTTGCTAAGCCTCGTTTGACTCTTGCGACCCCATAGACTGTAGCCTGTAGGCCCCTCTGCCCATGGGCTTTTGCAGGCAAGAATAGTGGGGCAGGTTGACCACTTCCCCCTCCAGGGGACCTTCCCGACTCAGGGATCACACCCACATCTACCCACATAGGCCAGCGAATTATTTACAGTTGAGTCACCAGAGCAGGCCGGTGAGGCTCCAACTGCGGGCACCCAGCCTGGAGGGGCAGGAGGGCCGAGAGTTTGGCCGGGGGCGTGTCCAGAACCCATGACGTCATGATGAAGGCGTGGCCTCCAACCAACCCAAAGAGGAACCAGGGGCAGGAGAGGGCCCAGGGCCAGGCCTGCACAGGACTTACAGATTTGGAAAAGCCCACACAGCACACAGCTCTGTCAAACACCCCCAGGCCCAGCACGTGTAAGGTAGAGAGGGAAACCGAGTCCCAGATGCGCACGTGGGGCGGCAGCGGCTGCAGGAAGGAGAGAGGCCAGTTACCTGGGGGGCCTGGCTCCCTGACACCCCCCACCCCTTCACACACACACCCACAACTCCATCCCGGCCTCCAGGTCCTGCCCGCTTCACTGTTACCTTCCCCTCCTTAGTGGTGCCCGCAACCTGTCCAGTGGCGATGGTGACCATATCAGGGTGGACAGCCAGGCTGAGGAGAGAAGAGCAGGTGGAGGAGACTCAGGGAGTGAGGTGGGGGCCAGGGATGACAGCAGCCCAGAGCCCCTCCAGCAGCAGCCACAGGCATGAGGCCTGATTAGTCATTCCACGGGTTGGCTCAATGAGTTATTTTTAATCCAGCAGTCCCCAACGTTTTTGGCCCCAGGGACCAGTTTCGTGGAAGAAAACTATTCTTCAGATGGGGAAGAAGGAGATGGTTTGAGGATAATTCAAGCGCATTACATGTATTGTGCACTTTATTTCTATTATTATCACATCAGCTCCATCTCTGATCATCAGGGATTAGATCCTGGAGGTTGGGGACCCGAGTTAGTCAATGAACATTGACGTAGTTCTTCAATAACAATTAGGGAACACTCTCTGGGTACCCTGGCTCAGAAGCAAGACTCAGTCCTCTGGTCTCTAACTCAGGGGCCCACAGGGCTCGAGCTTGAACCACAAATGGCCAAGAGAACACATCCATCGAAAGGGTGGCTGCCACCACGGGATTCCAATACACTGTCTGGTGTGCCTGCTTGAAGTTTTCAAAAGAAGTGAAAAATCCAGGTATTGGAGTGAATTCACCAACATCTGAAGTACTGATAATTAATCCACAGTGTTTCCCCCCCTGAATTCTGCCTGAACTCAGGGCAAGTGAAGACCTGGCCCCGCCCACCTCCCCTTCGATGCCCTGTGCGGGAGATATCTGGCACCCTTCTCCCTGGCCTCACCACTTGATGTCATCGTTGTGTCCAAGGTAGTGCCGCTGCCTCTGCTCCTCCACACTGTACAGAACGGCCACGGAGGCCACGAAGTACACTATCTCCCCCGTGGGCAGTAGGTAAAGGTTAGCTCTGCAGTCTCGGCCACGGTAACCATAGCTAGAGATGCCCCGGGGCCAGTTAAGGAGTGTCTTTTGCATTGCAGCTATTGGCTGACTCCCAGATGAAGGTCATGGGAGCTAGGTTTTCCTGTTTCCACTCTTACCCCTTTAGGAGGTTGAATAACCGCCCCTCCCCACAACTAAAATATGTCTACTGTGGGACATCAGGGCTTCCCTGGTGGCTCAGAGGTTAAACCGTCTGCCCGCAATGCGGGAGACCTGGGTTTGATCCCTGGGTCTCGAAGATCCCCTGAAGAAGGAAATGGCAACCCACTCTAGTACTCTTGCCTGGAGAATCCCATGGACAGAGGAGCTTAGTGGGCTACAGTCCACGGGGTCGCAGAGTCAGACATGGAAATCCAGTGGTTAAGACTCTGAGCTTCCAATACAGGGGATGCAGGTTCAATCCCTGGTGAGGGAATAATATCCCATATGCCGCCCGGCCAAATAATGAAGGAAAAAAAGTGTCCACCAAAATATTACCACCTGGAAACTGAGAATGTGACCTTACTTGGAGAAGAAGTCTTTGCAAATGTAATTAAGGATCTTGAGATGAGATCATCCTGGATTATCTGGCTGGGCCATCTAACTCCAATGACAAATGTCCTTGTAAGAGCCAGAGAACAAAAAGACACTGACACTGGGTGGGATAAGGCAGTGTGAGACTGGAGTGATGGAAAAGCTGAAAGGCTGTCAGCAGCCACCAAAAGCTAGGAGCCGAGGAAAAATTCCCCCAGCACCTCCAGAGGGACCGTGGCCCTGCTGACACCTTGATTAGGGATTTCTGGCCTCCAGAACTGTGAGATTTTTCTGTTGTTTTAAGCCACCAAGTTTGTGGGCATTTGTTAAGAGCAGCCACAGGAAACTAATCTGTCTACCCTTCTTCCCCAGAGGGATCCTGTTAAAACCTATTATCACTAAGTCAGTTTTCATGTGTCCGCTGCTCAGGCTCTCTACTCAATTGTCAGCTCCTTAGAGAGGCCTTCTCAGCCTCTCCTAAATAGTTCTGAGATATTTAAAACTGCAAACCGGAATTCCCTGTCGGGTTAGTGGTTAGGAGTCAGCACTTTCACTTCCGGGGCCCAGGTTCAATCCCTGTTTGGGGAACTAAGATCCTACAAGTCTTGCGGCATGACCAAAAAGACCCTGAAAACTCAAGACTTCTTGGCAAGCCAGTAGTTAAGACTTCCCCTTCCAATGCAGGGGGTTCAGGTTCGATCCCTGGTCAGGGAGCTAAGATCCCACATGCCTGGGGTCCAAATAACCAAAATATAAAACAAAAGTGATATTGCAACAAATTCAATAAAGACTTAAAAAAAAATGGTCCATGTCAAAAAAAAAAAATCTTAAAAAATAAAAACCCATACACTCTCAGTGCCCCCATCCCCCTTCCCTCTTAATTTTCCGCTGGTACATTCCTCAGCATCCCACATGTTCCATTTTTGTTTTTGTCACATTCCACAGCAATTCCCCAACCAGGGATCTAACTTGTGCCCCTTGCATTGGAAGCACAGCATCTTAACCAGTGGACCACCAGAGAAGTCCATCTGCTTAACTTATTCTGTGTCTCCCCAACTAGAGTGCCTGTTCCAGG
The DNA here is from genome assembly GCA_006410675.1 of Oreotragus oreotragus. Lineage (NCBI taxonomy): Eukaryota > Metazoa > Chordata > Mammalia > Artiodactyla > Bovidae > Oreotragus > Oreotragus oreotragus. Next base: position 213,639 of record SJYX01000954.1, read on the forward strand.
AGGGCATGACCTCTATCTATCTGTTTACTGATGGACCCCTGTGCCCAGATGAGCTCCTGGTACACAGCGGACATATGAATTCAATATTTGTTGAAGGAATGTGACCCCTCTTCTGTTCAGAACTTTCTGTAGCTCCCCAGTTCCCCTAAGAGAAAGTCCAAGCTCCTCATGCTGGCCTCGTTTGCCCTCCCCTGGTCTTAGCTTCTGCCCTCTGACGCTGGATTTCCCCAAAACACCATGATCATGACCATCACCCAGGTCTCGGCACTAACCGTTCCCTTTGCCTACTACACGCTACCTGCCACCTTTCTCAGCTGTCACATCCTCAGAGCAGGCCTCAGTCTCACTTTGTCTGCTGGACTCATTCTACTCATCTGATCAATGTGGTAACTGCACCTAGTCCTTGATGAGACTGTCAATTGCATGGCAGCCAAAACTGGGCTGTTTTGCTCTCTTCTGTAACTCCTCCTCCAGGAAGCCTTCCTTGACGCCCAGGCTGGGTCGGCTGCCCTCTCTGGGTTCCCCCATCCCAGCTTTGCCCACTCTAAGTTGTCATTTTCATAGATTCTATCCCCACACTGGACTATAAGCCCAGGAAGGCAGGTTGATACTAATTTGGGGACTGCTGGACTACTTAGTCCAACAGAATGTCTGTAGTCCCAGAATGTTCGTGAAACATTTGAATGGATGTCAATATGCCTATCCCAACCCCACAGAAACTGCTTCACCCTGCAGCCATTTTAGGGCTGGGGAATGAGGCCCACATGGACTTTTGCTGTCTCAGCTGCTTTTCTCCTGATGCTCACTTATCAAGCCGAGCCTGGCATGACAGCATGGTATTCTTCAATTCCTGTGATTATTTCCAGCTGCCTTAAAGAGGTTCTGGGCTCCAACTATTCCTGCCTCCTCCAGAGAAAAAACCAAGGCCAAGAGAGGAGGACAGGGAGTGGGTCCCCAGGATGCTAACCCCAAACCCCAGTTTGTGTTTTGAAAAAAGCTGCCGTGCAGTTGAAAGTCTCATCAAGGACTAGGTGCAGTTACTACATTGATCAGAGTCAGAGTTCTGGCCTCAGTTCTGCTCTGACACCCTAGGACAGGGCTGGGACCCCTCTCGTGGCCTCAGTTTTCTCATCTGGAAAGTAAGGGTAATCATTCCCAACCTGCAGGCCTCAGAGGGCTCTTGGAGAACGCTGGCTATAAAAATATATTCTGAACCCTTCAAAAGAAAAGGATCATATTATTCGATGTATTTATATTGAAAGAACTTTGAACAGTGCCTGGCATACAATAAGCACTCAATAGGGACTTCCCTAGCAGTCAAGTGGTTAAGACTCCACACTTCCAATGCAGGGGATGTGCGTTCAATCCCTGGTCAGGGAACAAAGATTCCACATGCCATGTGGCATGGTCAGTATGTGCTCAATAGTGATTAGTTATTATTTTAATCAATCTCTGTTCATAGGGCACATATTATGAGCACATTGTTTCACAGTCTTATGAATCTGAGATCATGACACCCACTTTTCAGAGGAGGCTAATCAGGCACAGAATGGCAAGGTGATTCGTCCAGGGTCACAAAGGCACCCAGAGGCTGGGCTGGCATTTCAACCTATTTCTGCCAGGCTCCAAAGACAGGGCTCTTAACTAAAGCCAACTTCTTTCACTTCTCACATTCACCAAACTCACTCTGGCCACAGAGTCCTTGGACCTGCCGTGCCTTCTGTTCTTCCTATGAAAGTAAAGTGAAACTGTTAGTCGCTCAGTTGTGTCCCCGACTCTTTGTGACCCCATGGACTATAGCCCACACGGCTCCTCTGTCCATGGAATTCTCCAGGCAAGAATACTTGAGTGGGCAACCATTTCTGGGGATCTTCCCGATCCAGGGATCAAACTCAGGTCTCCTGCACTGGAGGCAGATTCTTTACCGTCTGAGCCACCAGAGTAGCCCTGGCCCCTAAATGTTCAATTCTCAGCTCAAATGCCCCCTCCTCAGAGAAACCCAGTTACTCCTCTCACTTGAGCTTAGGTTACTGTATGACCAGCATTTATTACTTAGCTGAAATTACCTTATTTGTTGACTCACTGGCCTCAGTCTCCCCCACTTTAGAAGGGAGCTCAGGGAACCTAGCCTGTGTGTAGAAGAGAATCTGATAGAGGGCACTCAGCAAATGTTTGCGGCGCTAATGAATCGTAAAAGTCACGTGAGCTAATCGGCCTCCCTCTGCTCCCTGCAGACTCCAGGCTCTTCCTGATCCCTCACTTCACAGATGCCTGAGAAGTCCCACTTTCCGTACAAAGACCCTCCCTCTAGCTGCAGTCCCACGGAAGGGCTTCTGTCCCTTCCGGATTGGGGGGGTGGGGGTGGGGGTAGCGGGAGGAAGAGATTAAAGTAAAAGGATACACCCAGTCCAACTTGAATCTGCGCGAAGGCAGCTCAGAGCGTGTGTCCAGGCTGTAGGTGGGGACCAGCTCCTCCGGGATCAGCATGGGTACAGGGCGGCCCCTCAGGAACATTTTCACCGAGCCCTCCTCTGCTAGGATGCATACCCCCAGAGGTCAGGTGGTGACATCAGTCCGCAACCCCGTAACCTCTCCCCGTCTGACTTCACTTTTTAAATGTGTTTTAAGTAAAAGAGGGAAGGGGTGTGGGTGGGGGTGGGGGTAGCGGGAGGAAGAGATTAAAGTAAAAGGATACACCCAGTCCAACTTGAATCTGCGCGAAGGCAGCTCAGAGCGTGTGTCCAGGCTGTAGGTGGGGACCAGCTCCTCCGGGATCAGCATGGGTACAGGGCGGCCCCTCAGGAACATTTTCACCGAGCCCTCCTCTGCTAGGATGCATACCCCCAGAGGTCAGGTGGTGACATCAGTCCGCAACCCCGTAACCTCTCCCCGTCTGACTTCACTTTTTAAATGTGTTTTAAGTAAAAGAGGGAAGGGGTGGGGGGTGGGGATGAGGTCAAAGAGGTTTCCTGACCTCCAGCTCTGGCCTCTCACCCCAGCGAGGCCGTCCCATTCTCCCTACTTACCCATGCTGAAGATAACTTCTTTGGTTTTGCTGTCAGGAAAGGATAAAGAAGGGGCGGGGCGGAGGGAAGAAAGAAAAGAAAGCCCTAATTAGCAGGCAAGTCAGAAACTGGAAGAAACCACTTCCCCCACCCCACGACTCTCCCGAGGTCTTTGATGAATAATGGTGGGGTGGGGGGCGAGTAAGGAGCGGAGCGCTGCCTCTCTGCAGGCCGTGTGCTTTGCTCGGTTGATCTTGCAGAGCCTAAGACACAGGCCCAGAGAGGCAGTGATCGCCAAAGATCACACAGCACGAAGTGGCAGGGACGCGATCCTGGAAGCGGGGAGTTATAAGGTACCCCTTCCTCTTAAGTCAGCACAGTTCTCCCAACGCTCTCCACCCCCAGTCCCACAGCGCCCCAAACTTCTAACAAAGGAAAGAGGTGAGAGTTTAAGGGAAGGGGCGTGTCTCTACACTCTTTTGCTGACGGAAAAAGGTGACGCCCGCGGGTCTGGGTCCCTGGAGAAAGGGGAGACCTGGGTCCTGCTAGTGCAAGAAGGAGGGGGTGTGTGCAAGAGGGTCTCACCCAGGTCCAAAGCTACTCATGGCGGCGGCTGGCGGCGCTTCTGGGCCGGGGGTGGAGCCGGGACCAGCTCCGCCGCTTCCGGCCCTGGGAGGCGCCCGCGCCGCCGCGCCCTGCCCCGCCCTCCGCGGCAGACCCCGCAGAAGGAGGTTCGTGTTCCGGGGCTGCGGGGTTCTGACACCAGGCTCTTTTGTCGGGGGAGGGAGAGTGTTTTTTGAGAACACGGACTCGAGGACGTGTCCGCCTGAGTTCAAACCCAAGCTCTGCCAGTTCCCGGCGTTGTGAACAAGTTGCCAAACCTCTGCCTCGGTTTCTTCACTTTTCACTTGGGGATAATAAACCTCTCAGGCGATTGTGAAGCTTCAGTTGGTTAATTCATGTAAAGTGCCTTGTGTAGTAACCGGCACATAGCTCTGTGTACGTGTTTGCTATTATTTCAGTGGGGTGAAATGTGTGGGTTTTTGACTCCGGTCTAGCCTTAGTTCGCCCCACACCGCAGCCTTGACCTCGCCCACCGCATGGGACTCCACATTGACGTTTTTACACCGCCCAGTCATTCAGGCTGGCCCGGCCTCTGGGAACTTGACCTAGCCCAACATTCTGATCATAGTCCCACCTCTCCTTCTGACCCTACCCCTGAATCAACAGCTCCCCATGGAAACTCCTATCGTCTTCAGGTCTGGTCAAGCAAGCAGACCAAGATAACCTTTACCCTTAGTCCCTTCAGACCTACTGAGGTCTGTCCACGTCCACCTATGACCACAGTTCAGTTCAGTCGCACAGTCGTGTCCGACTCTTTGCGGCCCCGTGGGCTGCAGCACGCCAGGCTTCCCTGTCCATCACAATTCCCGGAGCTTGCTCAAACTTATGTCCATCGAGTCGGTGATGCCATCTGACCATCTCATCTTCTGTCGTCCCCTTCTCCTCCTATGACCACACCCAATCTTCAAATTCAAACCGCGCCCATTTCCACCTGGCAGCGCCCAGGCTCCCCTCATCCCTGTTTCTTGCACCGGACACTACTGTACATGATCTCAGCCCGTTACCCTCACCCCAGGTTCTGATTCTGCCCAGTTTACCCTCTGGCCACGCCCTCAAATTCCTTTCACGCTCGTTTCTCTGATTACCCCATTTCCTGCAGAAACTCCTCTTAGAGCCCTGACCTGGCTGCCTCCCGGAGGCTCAATGCGGACTCTCCTTTTACCTTAATAGCCACGCCCACAATCTGGCTCCTCCCTAACTTCTACTCGGGCTCTTCCGAAAGACTCTGACCATCCCCGCTGCCTACACTCTAGTCCAGCCTCTAAAGCTTTGACCACGCCCCTCAATGTTGGCTCCGCCTTCCCGTGACTTTCACTACTACCAAGCTGTCTCAAGATTGGTCCCTCCGATCCTCCGGCACCGTTTCCGCTTTCTGAACTAGATGACCATGCTTTAGGTTATTACCTCGTGGCCTGGGGCATCATCCTAGTCTCCCCATCGTTTTCTAAGCCTAACTGAGGTCTTGATCCCACCTTTTGCGGTACGACCCTGCTTTGGACACTTACCCTTCCTTTTTGGCGCTGCAGTTGCTGCTAGAGGATGTGGTGCGGCTGCGGGGGTCCTCGCGGCGCACCGAGGCGAGGCGCTCTGGTGACAAGTAGCGCCGGGCACTGCTAATAGAGAGCACACAGTTAGGGTCAGAACCTGCGAAGCCAGCAGGCGAGTGTTGGAGGCGGGCGAGAACTTTCCAGGCCCTTCCCCTGCTGATGTTCAGACACCCGAGTCCATCTCTTTTCATATAACAGCCTCCGAGGTCTTGGAAGAGGCTAGGGATCCCGACTTCCGCGCCTCACCTGCGCCCAGAGGTCGCCTCCTTTTTGGGGGAGGATGGGGATGTGGCATAGCCGCCCACGCGCCGCGGGGGTCCCGAGCCATTGAGGGGCGTCCTGGTGGGAAGACCTTTCAGGAGCTGACACACTAGAGAGATGGAGTTAGAGGACAGAAGAGGATGAGGTTGAGGTCCAGGCCCCAGCCCCGACCACCTCACCCCTCCAGTCCAGTGAAGATACCGGAGGCAGTGGTGCCTAGGCGAGGAGGAGCCCGGCCCTTGGGGGTGCCCCGCGCGCGCAGCGCTGCGCCTTGCTCTTCGCATGCCCGCAGGCGACGCAGCGCGTCAGCCAGCGCCGCCTTTAAGACCGCCAGCTCATCTTCCTGCAGCTGAAGCCGCTGCTCCAACGCCGACACGCGGTCGTCCACTTCCATCCCACTCGTGCCTGACAAATTGTCATCTGGAAGGCAAGAGATCACTGACTGCGAGGGCCACCCAGGAGCTCCAACGCCCAAGGGGAAGTGTCCCTCCCACCTGCCCGGGGCTAAGTCTGGGGCCAGCCACGCCCCCTTCATCTCCAGCGACCTGGGGCTGGAACGCCTGGATGTGGGCCAAAAAGAGCGGAAGGAAATCCCCACGGCTCTCAGCCCTTGCTCGCACACTCCTCTCTGCCGCAGCGCCTGGAGGCGTGACCTTAGGGAAGTCCCTTCCTCGCTAACCTGCTAAGAAAGAGTCTACAAATCAAGAGCCTCTCGACTCTGGTTTTAAGATTCTATGACTAAGATGCTAAATACCTATGTGATATCAACATCTTAGGGATGACATCAACTTTTCCCGAATGACACCAACATTCTAGAATCGATCCCCAATATCCTCTGACGAATATTGAGATTTTTTTTTATTGCGGTACTAACATTTCCTCTCTGTTTCTAAGACTTTTCAAGCCAAAAAGGTCTGTGCCTGGTCCCTCTCCGCTTTCTCTGTTCACCGAGGGGTTCGACCCCAGAGCCTGCTGCAAGGACAGAGTTTCTGCGGCCCCTGGCGGCAAATTTGGGAGTTGCAGGCAGCTCCTCGAAGACCCGAGATTCGCGCAAGAGGATCTGACACCCAAACTAACTTCCCCGACCCAAGCTTCTCTCCTCTGATCCTCTTTTAAAATGTAGCTTCTGTACTCCCACGCCCCTGACTCGGCTCTCCTTCTCCTCTCTAGATGCAGCCAAATAACTCCTCCTCCATCTCCCGCGGTCCTCATTTTCCCGAAGTGGGAGGGGCAGAGTACCAAAGTGTTCCCCCCTCCCCCTTTCGTCCCAGACCACTCATACCCAGACTCATTGCTGGCAAGAACCAAGGAAGCCCTGGCTCCCAGTCCGGTGGAAGTAAAGGTGGTAACCTTAACAGGAACGGGGCTTGAAAGTAGCACCTGCTGTCCCCGGTCCATAGGATGCCCCGCCTGTCCGCTGGGCTCCGCAGTGCAGCCATCGGTCCCTCCCCTCCCTCCCCCACCCCCTGCGGCCCAATCGCTTGCCTGGCCTCGCCTGCCCTGCCCCCCACCCAGCGCCACTCTGGTCGGGTGCCTGGACCTGCATTGGAAGGTGGGGGTTAGGTCTGAGGGAGAGAGCTGTCAGGACTCGGAACTCATAAGAAAAGGAATCTCAGGGGCCTGTTGGCATTGCGTTTTGCAAAAGAGGAAACTAAAGACGGAGAATGGGGGAGAGTATAGAGATCACCGAAGGTCAAACAGCCAATAGGGGAGGTGCAGGAGGGCTTGATCACCTCCTTGTGCCAAGACCCCTCTTACTTACCATTAATAATACTACCCCCCAAAATTAGATTTGTCATAGAGAGCTTACACGTGCAAAACACTTAGCATCTCACCTGGCTCTGGTATGTGCTCAGTAAATCCAGAATATAATTAAATGTTATTATGGTACCACATTGGAGGAGGGCATGGCAACCCACTCCAGTATTCTTGCTGGGAAAATCCCATGGACAGAGGAGCCCGGTGGTCCACTGTCCACAGGGTCGCAAAGAGTTGGACACGACTGAAGTGACTGAGTACATGGTACCCAATGTCCCAGCAACTTTAGTAGCTCTAGTATTATACCCATTTTAGGAGGCAAGGAGATAGATGGGGATTGAAGCCCAGAGAGATGAAGTTACTCAAACATGGACATACAACCTTTCAGCCCCGGAACAGGTATTTGATCCAGGCTTAGGCACCCTGTCAGCCTGCCTCTCAGAGGGGCTGAGGAGGACAAAAATGAGCATTCTGGTCCCTGACACTGGGGTGTATGCCCAGAGGTAAGCCACCAAAAGGGAGTTCCTTCTCAGGGCCTCAGAGTGAAGTGGAGGAACTGTTACCTTGCCCCTGCAACCCCCATCCAGGGAGCCAGCTCCTTCTGAGGCCTTGACCTGCCCACCCACCCCTCACCCACCATGACTCAACTCCTCTGTTCCCTCCTGCCGGTTCATCTCCCGACCTTCAGCTCCTTTGCCCAGAGGCCAGCCCCCACTTCCCACTTCCCTCTGCCTCCAGCTCCCTTCATCCCGGTCTGACACCCACAGTGGCCTTTCTTTTTCATACCCATTTGTCTAGGGAGAAGGGATGAATCCTAATAGGCGGGAGGGGTGGGGCTTGAAGACTTGGAGGGTAGAGTGGTGGCAAAGTCCTCTGGTCATCCTGCCTGGTCCCACACCCTGTCCACAAGCCAACACCCAGTTCCACTCTCCCTCAATCGGTCCCTCTGGTGAGAAGGGAGAGGGTCCCGGAGGATTGAGAGGAGATAGAGAGAGCAGAGTTCCACACCTCCAGGCCTTCCCTCCTTCAACCCCAAGCTCCTAAACAAGCTCCTCTCTTCTCTCGGTTCAGCCACCTGGGGAAAAAGGGGAGGGTCGAAGAAGGTGGGGGACTGGGATCAGGGCTTTGGGGATCAGGCACCTTGCTCTGGGGTCAGGGTCCTGCTAGGGGAGAAAGGAGAATCTTCAGCTAGGGGCGAGGATGGGTACTTGGAAGGAGGTTGGGGTAGAAGGAGATAGGTCCAGCCCCGGGCGGGGCCAGGGTCGGAACTGAGGAGGGGTCTCACCGTTGCAATATTGAAGCAGCGAGGACGTGTCGTAGAGGCCGCAGAAGGCCGGGCCGCGCTCCGCCATCGCCCCGCCACATCCACCGCCGGCCCCCCCGGTCCCAGCTCGGGCCCGGTGCCCCCCCACAGGCCCTGCCTCCCGTTGCCATAGCAACGCCCTTCGTTCCAGCATCCCCGGCTCGGCCCGCCCGGCATCAGGCGGCCGACGCCGGGCCTGGCACCGGGGTCATCCCCCAGGATGCCCAGAAAGGGAGAGGGGGTCGGGACACCCCCTGCCAGGCCCCCCAACACAATCCTCGGGCCAGGATTGGTTGAGCCGAGATCCCTCTCGGTACTGTCTGATACCTCCCACAACAGGCGCGTATTCTCTCTAGACCCCCTCCTCGCCTGTTCAGGACCAATGAGAGCCTGTCGCGCAGGCCCCCTCCACCAATAGGGATGCAAAAGGATTGGAAGGGGCAGGGCCTTCTCTGCTTTTCAGCCCGAAGCATAGCCCCCGGCTCTTAGAGAAAGGTAGGGTAGAAGAAGACACTCCCACATCCCCCAGACCTTCCTAATCTTTTCCTGGGTTTTCGAGAAGCCCCCTTGAAAGACCAAACCCTGGAGCCTCAAATCCGCCCAGATACCCGCAAGCTCCGCCCTGGAACTCTTATTCTAGCTCATTTCTTCGAGCTCTTGTTTATTCTATCTACACCAACCCTCAGGGCTCTTAGCTCCACCCCGCTCCCCGCTCCCCGTGGAGGGGAGCTAAAGTTCTATTCCCCCCTCCAGAGCTTTTGGCACCGCCCCCTGAGCATCTCAGGGCCAGAGCCCAAGACCCAGCCAACCGATAGGATTGGCTCCGCCCTTGAAGTTTAAAGCCCCCGACCCTGTCTGTTAGTCCCGCCCTCACCTTTCCTTCCACTTTCCTATTGGCCAGCCCAGGCCCTTAGCTCCTCCCCCACAGGCTTCATCTCCCACCTTATTATCCAGTCCGGGGTTTGACAAAGGCCCAGTTGTGATGCTTGGACGGCTGGCGGTGTCAGTCGGAGCTGGCTCCGAAGTTGTGGGGAGAGAAAAGGGAGGAAAACCTAACAATGGATTTAAAGAATACTGGACCACCTTCTCCGAGTCCCCATTGAGAGTCAGCCCCTAGAAATGACTCAGACTATGCTTTATAGTTGGGGGCCAGATATATAGCGACATATGTATGCCAGCCAGCCAGTGCGTGCTCAGTCGTGTCAGATTCTCTGCGACCCCATGGACTGTAGTCCCCACTAGTTTCCTCTTGCCTGAATTTTCCAGGCAAGAATACTGGAGTAAGTTGCCATTTCCTTCTCCAAGGGATCTTCCTGACCCGGGGATCGAACCCGGGTCCCTTGTGCCTTCTGCATTGGCAGTCTGATTCTTTACCAACTGCCCCCCCTCTTCCCCCGCCCCGGGAAGTGACCGTAAATCAGAAGAGATTTGCTTCTGGACACAGGCAGGCCTTGAAGCTCAGGGCTTGGGAACCAAATTGACCTGGGTTTGAGTCCTGACTCCACCAGGGTCTGATTGTGACTCTGAGCCTCAGTTTCCACATCTGGAAACAGCGGGGAAGGGGGGAGTGGAGGTTATATATCGAACCGACTTCTTTTATTCATTAAAAAATGTTTACTGAGTGCCTATCATATGCCCAGCTCTGTTCTAAGTGCCAGAGTTTCAGTGATAAGCAAGTCAGCCCCCAGAATTTGCCCTCATGGACCCTGCAGTTTGCGGAGGAGGTTAAACCACAATACACAAAACAAATAAAGAGTGTTAATAATAGCTAACATTTACCGAGCACTTCCTATGTGCCAAGCACTCAGTTATCTTCATTACAAGCCCTATTTTCATCACCATTTGATAGATGAAGAAACAGGCACAGAGCCTGTAAGATCATTTCAGCTCCTGGCATTAGAGAGATAAGACAGAGTGATATTGTCAAGGATAGGAGGCTGAAGCTAATTTAGAGAGTGTGGTCAGAGAAAGTCTTTCTGAGAAAGTGACATTTGAGCTGAGATGTTAATGACAAGCAGGAAGCAATCACACAGGGGCAGGGGAAAGGGGGGTAACTTTCCAGGCAGCGGAAACATGAAGTACAAAGGTCCCGAGGTAGGCATGAGTTTGGCAACAAGAAGGCTGTTGATGATGGAACTGTGGAGAGCTTCCATGTGAAGAGGAGAGCAGGAGGTAGATGGCATCACGAGATAATGGGAGCACCAAATCTTGTAGGACCTCGAAGGCTGTGGCAGATGTTGGTGGTTTGTCACTGTATTCTCCATGAGCCCCAGGGAGGCCACATTGGTAAATCACACAGGAGGACAGTGCCTGGCACACAGTAGGCACACGTAAAAGGCAGCAACCCCTGTTTGTGTCCCAGTGAACAACTATTTGAGGTCAATAGGGACTTACTTCCCTAAGACTCCACGCTCCAAATGCAGAGGGCCTGAGTTCGATCCCTGGTCAGGGGATTAGGTCCCACATGCTGCAATTAAGACTCGACACAGCCAAATAAAAATAAAATTTAAAAAATCAATAATAAGTTCCAAGTGATGACCAAAATAGACGTGGGCCATTATCATTCTATGATCACAGCTAATTTTCTTACTGAAGAAACAAAGCAGGAACTCAGATTTCTTGCCTACCCAACTCCCATTTTTCCCAGCCTCCACCTCTCTGAGCTCAGATTCTAGGAAAGGGGAAATCAGACTCCTACATACAGAACGATATGCAACAGGCTGAAATGTGCAATGTGCTAAGGGCTGTTACTGGAGTGTCCCCAGAGGATGGAGGGAGCCCAAGGGACTTCAAATCCTGCAGTTGGGGAAGGGGAGGGGAGCAAGGGTGTGAATGAAAGATCCACAGGCAGAGGAGTTTAGGCTGCTGAGCTGTTCGGGGTGGGGTGGGGCAGTAAGGATGACACACCAAGATGTCAGGATTTCCCTGGTGGTCCAATGGTTAAGACTCTGAACTTCCACTGCAGGGCACCTGGGTTTGATCCTTGGTCAGGGAACTAAGATCCCATATGCCTTGCAGTTTAGGGGGGGAAAAATGCCTCTGCTGAAGGTCTGTTATGAGGATCAAATGAGATACATGCATGTAAAATGCCCAATATGGTGCTTATTAATAAAAATGGCACCTATTATTATTATTTGTTAATTAGCAGTAGTAGTTCTGTGGTGCTGGAGAAGACTCTTGAGAATCCCTTGGACAGCAAAGAGATCAAAGCAGTTAATATTAAAGGAAATCAACCCTGAATATTCATTGGAAGGACTGATGCTGAAGCTGAAGCTCCAATACTTTGACTACCTGATTCATTGGAAAAGACTTTGATGCTGGGAAAGATGGAAGGCAGGAGAAGAAGCGGGAGACCGAGGATGAGATGGTTGAATGGCATTACTGACGAATGAACATGAGTCTGAGCAAACTCCGGGTTATGGTGAAGGACAGAGAAGCCTGGCGTGCTGCCGTCCGTGGGGCTGCAGGGTGGGCCACGACTGAGCAACTCAACAACAGTAGTAGCAGCTTCACTTCTATTTCTGATCTGGGACTGTTTTTTTTTTTTTTTTTCCTCTGTCAATGTCTTTTTTTCCCTCTGTTTTTCCAACTCTTTCCTTCTTCCTGTTTCTCTTTCTACCTCTCCTTCTGTTTGTTTAGGTCTATGCCTGGGTGGGGGGCTCCGTGAGGGCAGGGCAAGAGCTATCTTGGCCATCGGGGTCCCCAGCATTGTCAAGCCCAGGGCCTGATATATAACAAGCACCCAGTGAAGGAACCTCTTTATGCTGGCAAAATAGTTAAGACTCTGAGCTTCAGGTTTGACCCCTGGTCACGGAATAAAGATCCCACATGCTTCGCACCATGGCCCAAAAAAAAAAAAGCACAAGTAATCAATAAAGTAAACCGAACCCAGCCCTGTGCCGAACCAGTGTTGGGAGATGCTGAGGACCCAGCAGTGACTGAGACAGGCCCAGCCCTACCTTCTCAGAGCTCACGATCCAGGAGAGGAAATCATTATTTGTTGAATGAATGAGCTAACTTTGAGGTGAGCTTGGAAGACTCGACCGAAATTGGGTGGAGGTATTTGAGGCAGAGAAAACTGCTGGGACTGAGGTAAGAGGGGGTGGAAAAGAGGCTGAAGAGTTGGGAAGTGATGGAGAGAGAGCTGGAGTGCTCAGCAAAGGGCTGGAAGGCTGTGGAGAGGAACCTGAGCTTTCTTCTCTTGAGGGCACTGGGGAGCAATGGCAGGTTCTGAGCAGGGGAGGGACCACGGCAGGTTTGTGTTTAGCAGGACCACTCTTACAGCCTGGCTGCCCTGGGGAGGTCGAGGCGGGGGGTGATGGATGGAAGGAAGAAGCACATGACTGGGGCAGCAGAACGAGGAGGGAGGGGGGTTAACAGAAGCGAACTGGATCAGAGTAGGGGCTAGGGGGAGAGGGAGGAGGAGCCAGATTCTAAAAACCAGGACAGGAAATTCCCTCCGCGCTTTCACTGCCGAGAGCCCAGGTTCAATCCCTGGTAGGAAAAATAAGATTCCAAAAGCCCCGCGCGGCCAGAATAAAATAATAAATAAATAACCAGGAGGAAAATGTCTCGGTCAGCCTGCTTTCCGTGATGCCAGAAAATGGGCTTGACGGCTCACGCACCACCACCAGGGGGCAGCCGGGACTTCAGGTTTGAATCTCCCACCGGCTTCTCCCCCAGGGAGGGAGAAAACTGCACCTAGATACCGAGGTGTGGAGAGGTTGAAGTTGTCTTCTGGGTCCCAGCTGAGAGTCCCTCTGCTTTCCTGCTCCACCCCCCAACACACACACCGATCTTGGCCTCTTGGTTCCCTGGAGCCCCTACCCCACCTGCAAGAGATTATGTCAACACAGTCCGGCTGATTCTGTCCAAGACAATATTTGCCCTCAGGATCTGGGAAAGTTGCTATGGAGACTGGGGACTCTGCTGCGGGGCGGGGAAGGGGAGGGGTGGAGAAGGGCAAGGGGGGAGGGAAGAGAGGCAGAGCCAGGGGGAGCACCCTCTCTCCTGGAAGAGGGTGAGAGGAGCCAGGAGTCATCTCTGCCTCACCTCTGCCTGATTGAGCCTTGGGGGAGTTTATCCATTCCCCACTTACCTGCGTTCCAAGTCTTTTCCCCCCACCCTCTGTGCTCTCTCTGGACCGTCTCTTCGTCTCTGTCCCTGATTATCTCTCTGGATACCTCTGCTCTCATCTCTCCGAGTCTCTCTCTGTCCTCTTGCTTTCTCTCTTTGGGTCTCCATCTCTGTATCTCTCCACGTCTCTGTGTCTCTCTAGGTATTTGTCCTGTCTCTCTGTCTCAATCTCTCTCTGAGTCTTTGTGTCTCTCTCGGGTCCGTGTCTTCGGTGCTGGCCTCTCTAGGCCCTCATCTCTGGATCTCTGTCTCTGGGTCCCGGTCTGTCTCTGGGTCCTCTGCCCACCTTTCTCTCTCCGTGTACCCCCATCTCTGGAGCCCTGTCCTCCTGTGCCTCACCGGCTCCTGTGTCGCTCCTAGGCCTCTCTCTGAATCTCTGTCCCTCCTTCTCTCTAAGGATCTCTCCATTTTCAGCTGTGTCTTTCTCAGACTCAGTCTGTCTCTGACATTCTGAATCTTTCTGTTTGTGCGTGTGTGTGTGCATGCGCGCGCATGTGTGTGTCTCTGGGTTTCTGTCTTTGAGGCCTTGTCTCTCCGCAGTCCTGACTCTCAGGGGGCCATCTCAGCCTCCCATTTCTGGCCTCAGTCCCTATGGGGCCCCCCTCTCCCCATCTCTCTCTGCCTCATTTCTCCTGCACCATCTGCCGGCACTCCAGGCCCCCGCCTGCTCCCTGCAGGCTCTTCTTAGCTGGGCAGCCCCATGGGGGGAGGCAGAGCACCCCCCGAATTCCTCCCCACCATGGCATCCTGAGGTGTGTGGGGGGGCACACTTCCTGGTCATGGCTAGGGTGGAGGGAAAACAGCCTGGAGACCTGGGACCAGGGGACATGGAGAAAGGGGAAAAGATAGACACCCTGAGAGGCATGAGAAAAGAGAAAGCTTCAAGACAGGCAAGAAGAAACTGAGCTGGAGGATGGAGTGAACAAGAGACATGAGGAGGGGGCAGAAGGGGGCAGAGGGAAGAGAAGAGAACAGACAGCCCAGCCAGCAAGGGAGGAAGATGGAGAAACTTCACTCAGGCTTGGAGGAAAGGAGAAAGAAGAGATTCTTGGATCAAAGGGACTGAAGGGGGCATGGAGAGAGAAGCAGGGCAAGGGGAGAGGGCGTGGCCGCTTCTCTGCCTGCAGCTTCCAAAACCCTGAGCGTGGGGACTGGAGAGGGCCCGTGTGGCTACCCCTGAGGCCCTGTTGCCTCCTCCCCAGGCCCTGGGAGAATGTAAAAGCCCCCAGGAGGGCTGAGATGAGCAGGGGGCCAGTCGGGGACCCAGACACCCCTCCTCCTGTCCTCCACACCCACCCGGACCCAGTGCTCTATTCTGCCCAGAGGGACTGATGAGGGAGGGGCTTCCCTCATCCCCAGGCTCCTGTCCTGCTTGTCTCTCCTCAGGGCCCATCCTTCAGGCTCTCCCTCCCTCCACCCACCTCATCTCCATCTCTCAAATTCTCATCTCTCAGTTTGTATCTCTTCTTTCTCTCTCCCTTTCTTGGTCCGTTTTGTCTTCCTTGATTTTTTCTCTCTGTCTCTTTCTCCTGGTCTCCCTCATCTCTGCCTCTTCCTGTCTCTTCCTGTCTCTGCTCTTTCTTGGCGCTTGGTTTTTTTTCCTGTCTTCCTCACCACCTCAGTTCCTCTCCCCTGCTTCCCCCTCCCACACCCAGTCTCTCTCCTCCCACTTTCCAGCCTCTCCCCACCTTCCCATCCCCAGCAAGTGACCCCAGACCCTCTTGGGACCAAGGAGAGGCTCCCTCCCAACCCCAGCCTCTTCCCAAGGAGGTGCCTGGCATTCTCAGACTCCTCTCCTCTCCACTCCATGAACCGAGCCTTTCCCAGGACCCAGAGGGCGCCAGGAATGTGGGGCAGAGAGCAGGAGGCCAGCTGGAGGTCAGGAAGCCAGGAGCCCCCATGTCACTCCCCCTCCCCAAGACTGGTTTCCTACAGCCTCTAGTGCTGGATCTCACGCCACTCCTTACTCTCTGCCCCTCCTGGGGCCTCTGGGCCTCAGTTTCTCCTCTGCAAAATGGGCAGACTCACCTCTGTCCCATTTATCTTCCAGCTCCCTGGGGAGTGTGTGCTCATGAATGCTACTAGTCTGATTAATGTGCAGGAATTGGTGGTTTGCATTCAAGGGGGAAGTGAATGCTGAGAGCCGAGGTTCAGTTTCTAAGCCAAATATTTTCCATATTTTAGGGCAAAGGAAGAGACTGGAAGGGGAGACTCTGAGGAGGTGTGTGATTCAGTGGTGACTGTGACCGGGAGACCACGTGAGGCTGTGGGTTCGTGCATGGTGGTAGGAGCATAGTGTGTAATCCTGTGCACAACTGTGTGACTGCGGGTGGCTGTATACGACTTGTGAGTGCAAGTGAGGCTGTGATGGACAGTGACTGGGCGTGACTGAGGGTGACAGTGTAACATCCAGAGCTCGTGGGAGTGTGTGCCTTAGTGACACTGGGGGAACATGTGTTGCTGGAATGTGACTGTAGACTCTTGGTAATTATATGAAGTGTGTGAGACGTTAGGTGAGCATGTTAATGAGTCAAATTGTGTAACATTGTATATATAACTTTCAGACTGTCATTAAAGGATCATGAGAATCACCTGTAACCGTTGGCCTATATGTAATCAACAGCCTCTGCTCTATGCCCCAACTTGTGCTGAGTGACACTGGGGACCCAGTGGTGACAGATGCCTTCCCTGTCCTCATGGGGGCACTCAGGCCAGTGGGGGGAGACAGACAGTATTTGAGACGTGATTTAATGGTGGCGCGAACGTATGTGTGGTGGACACAGTATCATG
The DNA here is from genome assembly GCA_006410675.1 of Oreotragus oreotragus. Lineage (NCBI taxonomy): Eukaryota > Metazoa > Chordata > Mammalia > Artiodactyla > Bovidae > Oreotragus > Oreotragus oreotragus. The sequence goes on from SJYX01000954.1 coordinate 230,063, forward strand.
GGAGCTGTAGGAGGCTGTGATTGTGCTGCTGTGTGAGCGCAGGAGTCCATGGCCAGAGTGCGTGGCTGTGTGTCACTGTGGACGACTGTCAACTTGTGGGGGAGAACCTTTGGCTCACAGGGTATGACACTGGATTGTGGGACTATGAATGAATATGAAGAACACGTTCGGTGAGGCGCAGTATATAAGACTCTGTGCCTCTCGGCAGCTCAGCGTATGGGATCGTGTGTGACCGGCCCTGTGTGTGGTGGCTGGATGGGACAGGTGGGACAACGTGAGAGACTGTGCGCGCTGGGAGAGGGGGTCCTCAGGATGCTGACTCTGTGACTCTGCTCCCCCACGTGACCCTGAGTGGCTGTGATACTCACAGATGACTGGCCCCCTGCGACAGGTCTCTGACCCAGCTCCACGCTCCTGTTCCTTGGCCCGCCCTGGCCCCGCCCCCTACCCTTACCCCAGGCTGTCACCTCCTGCGGAGCCCAGGCGAGGCCGGCGGCGTCAGAAGCAAGTGCTTGAGAGGAGAGCTGGGAACAGGTGAGGGCTCCCCCATCTCAGCCATTCCCCTGCCCCTGTGCCCTCACGTCTCCGGATCCCTCTTGCTCTGTGCCTTGGTCTCAGCTTCTCTGTGCCCACGGTCTATGTCCTTCTATCTATCTCTCAGTATCTCTGTCTCCATGTCGCAAATCCCTGTTTAGCCGCAAGTTCTGTATCTCCATCTCTTTCCCCCATTCTCTGGGTCTCTCCATGTCTCTACCTCCTCTCTATCTCCGAGCCCACGTTTTTGTCTCTGTCTTCCTCTCCCTTTTGGTCCCTGATCTCTTGCCGTGTCTCATTCTGTCTGTCTCTGTGTCTCTCCATTTCTATGTTTGTCTCAAGCATTTCTGACTCGTGTGTTTCTGGGGCTCCAACCGACATCCTCCTGTTTCCTCCTTTCCCTGCATGGGGCCAGATGTGGGGTGTTGGGGGGTAGACTGATTTCCAAGCATCTGGGCCCCTCATCTTTCTAGTCCCTAAGGAGAGCCATTGTCCCATTAACTCTGGGTTTTATCCGCAGCCAGGAAAGTTTGATAAGGTCGGGTTCCTATCCGTGATTTGAAAACCCTTTGAGCTGGGAGAGTGAGGGAAGTCCAAGAGTCACTTCGAGCTACATGCCCTCCTCTCTAAGGTGGTCACCAGGTTCCCTCAAGTCTCTAGGTCTAGACTGCGGGTGACCCTGGAGCTTCCCGTCCAGCGGAACTCTAAGGCAACCGCACCCTCTGCAAACACCCCCCTTCCATCACCGCTGCCCCAGCAACAGCCGGGGGCGGGCCGGGGAATCAGGTGTTGGAGAACGGTCTCTGCCCACTCCTCTAGGCTCACCCTACCTGGCCCCAAATCATCCCTCGTAGTTGTGGCGGGGGGGGGGCTCTGTCTCCGCGGTACGTGATTCCCTGAGCGGAGGGCGCTGGGGCTGGGAGAGGAGGCAGAGGCTCCTGATTCTTCCTCGGACCCCCAGACCCGGCTGCCCTCACGTGACCGGACCCTTCGTTCCCCATGCCCTGCTGCCTACGCGATGCCCACCTGTCCACCCTGCTGGCTGCTGCTTCTGCTCTCCCTGTGGGAGCCGCTGCTCTGGAGCGCGGAGGTGAGAACCAGAGGAGCCAAGGATCTCAAGGCTTGGAGGGATGTTGGGGCCGGTTTTAAGTCGTATCCCACCGGGAAGATTGTTTCAAGGCTCCCCACCAGCCCAGATTCAAGTTTTGATGGTTGTTTCTAGTCCTTCTTCTTCCCCCGCCCCCCACTCCCCTCAAATCCTCCTGATAATTTCCAGCCACCTCCGTCTCCTCATTTTCCTGAAGGTTTTTAGTTCCCCACAGCAACTCCCCTGATGGTTTCTAGGCACTCCTCAAGACTTAAAAGAGGTTTCTAAGCCACCCAAGACGCCTGAGCAAAACAGGACAGCCGCTTCAAGTCCCTCCAGGGTGTCTCTGGCCCTCAGGAATCTTGCTGCCTGGGAGCTGGGGTCGGGGCGCGGGCCGAGGTGGAGGGGGGGTGTGTGCGGTCCTTTCTTCTCTCTTTGTAGGCAGGCTCTGAGGGGCAGACAGCGGGAGAGCTGTATCAGCGCTGGGAGCGGTACCGCAGGGAGTGCCAGGAGACACTGGAGGCCTCGGAGCCCCCAGCAGGTGTGACAGGGGTGGAGGACTAGGGGCAAGGGAAGGGCTGGGGCTGAGAGGGATGGGCTTGAGGCCGGCTTGGGACTGACACGCCGCTGAGGCCTGAAAGGGAAGTCTGGGGGTCTGGGGTAAAAGTGGGCCAAGTGGGAGAAGCCAGAGATGAAGTTTGAAAGGGCGGGGCTTACACTCGGTGGGTGGGACCTAAAGTGGACACTGAAGGGGGCGCGGTTTGGGATAGAGTTTAGGAAGGGCCTTGCAGACTGGGAAGCATCTGTAGCCGGAACTTGCTTGGTGGGAGAAACCCAGAGTAAGGCTCGACAGATGGGCGGGGCCTCGGGCCTGGTGGGAGGAGCTACGAAGGAGCAGGGACGCGACCACTCCAGGTGGGCGGGGCTTGGGCGAGGCTTGTGTGTGCCGGGCAGAGACTCCTTGGGCTCGAGTTACAGCACGTCTGTCCGAACTCTGCCCCCAACGCCCACCCCAGGCCTCACCTGTAACGGGTCCTTCGATATGTACGTCTGCTGGGACTACACTGCACCCAACGCCACTGCCCGTGCGTCCTGCCCTTGGTATCTGCCCTGGCACGGCTACGGTGAGCTGGCGGGTGGACCCCAGGCCCACCTCTGACGCAAAGCTCTCCGTCCTAACCCTGGTCCCACTCCCCCGAAGCTCCCCTGGTCCTCTTGGTTTGGGTGTCTCTCCACATAACGTCCCTCCTCTATCTCTGTATCTCTCTGATGGCCACCAGGTTATTTTCTTTCCTTTTCATGAGTCTGTCTCTGCACATCTTGGTCTTCCTTGCCTAACTAGCAGTGTGACCTGGGATTGTTGTTCAGCTGCTCAGTTGTGTCCGACTCTTTGTGACCCCATGGACTGCAGCATGTCAGGCGCACCTGTCCTTCACTGTCTCCCAGGGTTTGCTCACACTCATGTCCATTGAGTCAGTGAGGCCATCCAATCATCTCATCCTCTGTTGTCCCCTTCTCCTCCTGCCTTCAATCTTTCCAAGCATCAGAGTCTTTTCCAGTGAAATTTCTTTATGCCTCAACTCCTCATTTGTGAATTGATGTTTATGACAATACCAAGTTCATAGGCTTGTTATGAATATTAAATTACTACATGTAAAATGCTATATTATGGTTTATCATCATCATCACTGGATATCTCTCTCTGCCTTTGTCTCACTTTGTCTTTCTGTCTCCATCTCTCTTTGTGTGCCTCTGATTCCCTCCCTTGTTTCCCCTCAGTGGCTAAAGGCTTTGTCCTCCGCCAATGTGGCAGTGATGGCCAATGGGGACCTTGGAGAGACCATTCTCAGTGTGAAAACCCAGAGAAAAATGGGGTTTTTCAGGTAAGAAGAGAGATTTAAGGGTATGATTTCCAGGCAGCAGTAGAAAAGCAGCAGCCTCAGAAAGAGCCTGAAACCCCTTGTACCATTCAGGATTCTGGGTTCCAAGTGATAGAAATTCAACTCCTTTCTTGAAGGAGAAAGAAAAAGATATTGGCTTTTGTGACTGAAAATTATAAGGCTACAGCTTCAGGTACAGCTGGATCTAGGTGCTAAAATGATGTCATTGGGAATCTCTCTTACCATATTGTAATTCTGTTTTCTCTATGATGGTGTCCTTTTGTGTGTGTGTGTGTGGGGTGGAAAAGGTGGCCCCCATCAGTACCAGACTCACATTTCACCTGCAAGCAATGCTATAGGCAGACTGAGCTTTTTTCTCAATAGCTCCAACTTAATGTCCCAGGACTGACCGTCATTGGCCTGATTTGAGTAGCACACCTGCCCTTGAGTAGTCATTCTGTGTGTGTGCGTGTGGATGTGGTGTTAGATAGCATGCTTTGATTCATTGGTCACATGCCCAGCTCTGGGGTTGAGGGGTGGAAAACCCCACTCAAGAAAAGGTTGATAGATCCCCCCCAAAACTGGGGTGCGAATATGAACAAAGAGCAGCTCCTTTATGGCCTGAGAGCAGGAGTAAATTTTTAAAATTTATTAAAATAAATACATAAAATAACACTTTAAAATTTATTCATTAATTTTTGGCTGCACCAGGTCTTCACTGCTTTGTGCAGGCTCTCTCTAGTTGCGGTGAGCGCGGTCTGGCCTTAGCTGCGGCATGCAGGCCTTTCGGTCTGGGCTCAGCAGCTGTGGCTTGCGGGAGCTGAGCTCTGTTTCTGTGTCCTCTTCCCCCACCTCCACCCCCAGGACCAAAGGCTGACCTTGGAACGGCTGCAGGCTGTGTACACTGTGGGCTACTCCCTGTCTCTTGCCACACTGCTGTTCGCCTTGCTCATCTTGAGTACCTTCAGGTGGGAACCCCCAACCCTGAACAGAAGCAGCAGAGACTGGGCTTCAGTTTTCCCAGAAAGATGGGGGTAGTCAGGCTCCACCGGCAACAAGTATCCAATGGTGGTTCTGTGGGGAGGGCTGGGACATAGTTTAAGGGACTCTGTGTGGCCAAGGACAGGCCCCCAGACTGCCTCCCCAATCCCCTAGGCGGCTGCGCTGCACTCGCAACTACATCCACATCAACCTGTTCACGTCTTTCATGCTGCGGGCAGCTGCCATCCTCACCCGAGACCGTCTGCTTCCTCCCCCTGGCCCCTACCCTGGGGATCAGGTCCTTACCCTGTGGAACCAGGTGAGCAACATCCTTCTCTTTCTCAAATTGAGATTCTGCCTCCTCTGGTCTCCCATTCCCGGCTTCCCTTGTGGCTCAGAATGTAAAGAATCTGCCTGCAATGCAGGAGACCTGGATTCAATCCCTGGGTTGGGAAGATCCTCTGGAGAAGGGAAAGGCCACCCACTCCAGTATTCTGGCCTGGAGAATTCCATGGACTGTATAGTCTATGGGGCCGCAAAGAGTCAGACATGACTGAGCAATTTTCACCCAATCAACCGGGCTTCCCTGGTGGTTCAATGGTGAAGAACCTGTCTACTAATGCAGGAGACATGAGTTCGATCCCTGGGTTGGGAATATCCCCTGGAGAAGGAAATGGCAACCCACTGCCCTTCTCTTCTCTGGGAAATCCCATGGACAGACAGAAGGGACTGGTGGGCTAGAGTCCACGGGGTCACAAAAGACTCAGACACGACTTAGCAAGGAAACAACAAAAAGAACAATAATGTTATCCACTGTTAATCTCTCCAGATCCTTCTGACACAACTAGAGAGGGACCCTCCCTACTCAGCCTCCCCCATCATTGAACTCTCTCATCCCGTGATCTCCTCTACTGGAACATTTCCATTCCCTTTCTCTTGGTATCTCACCTGTCATTGGAGTTTTGCACCAATAAAAGAGGCCCTGCTAGAGGCGAGACAGAATTTGGCAGGATGGGAGAAACTAACTGATGGGAGGATTTGGCAGATACCAATTTGTTCCCGGGAGACAAGGTGGAGAGACTAGGACGGGTTATCTGGCAGCAAGTTGGGCCATACCAATTGTTGAAAGCGAAGCGGGTGGGAGAGTCCATGTGCTGGTGGGTGATGAGAAAAACGTTTTGAAAAGTGGAGTAGTTGAATTCTTAGGAGATGGGGTGAGAGAGTCATATTCAGGGGAATCTGGGGGGAACTCATGAAATTCTCCAGGCCAGAATACTGGAGTGGATAACCGATCCCTTTTCCAGCGGATCTTCCTGACCCAGGAATCGAACCAGGGCCTCCTGCATTGCAGGCGGATTCCTTACCAGCTGAGCTTCCAGGGAAGATAGATAGTGAAGTCGCTCAGTTGTGTCCAACTCTTTGCGACCCCATGGACAGTAACCAACCAGACTCCTACGTTCATGGGATTTTCCAAGCAAGAATACTGGAGTGGGTTGCCATTTCCTTCTCCAGGGAAGATACCAATTGTTAAAGAGGTTAGAGTAGGAGAGTTCATGTAGGAAAAGAGAACAGAGTGAGTGAGGAGAGGATAGCTTTACCATCCTTTGGTGATACAGAATGGGCAGAGAATATTTGATGACAAGAGATGGGCTTGGAAGGGACCCTGACTGCCCCCTCCCCCTGTCTGGTCACTTCCTAGGCCCTAGCTGCCTGTCGCACGGCCCAGATCGTGACCCAGTACTGCGTGGGTGCCAACTACACGTGGCTGCTGGTGGAAGGCATCTACCTGCACAGTCTCCTCGTGGTTGTGGGAGGCCCCGAGGAGGGCCACTTCCGCTGCTACATGCTCCTCGGCTGGGGTGAGCCCCGACCCTGCCCCCTGCCCTGCCCAGCGCGCTTCCCCTCCCGCAAACTACGCAGCTGGTCTGCCTGAGGGGGTCTGCTCCCCTCTCTAGGATTCTCTGCCTCCCCTTCCTGGCGGGGGAATTCCGCAGCTGTTACTGAAGTGACTTAGCAGTAGCAGAATCCTCTAGAGGATTCTGGAGAGTAATGTGAAATCTTACAGTAACACTGAGGTTTCTGCATCATGCACGTAGAGAAATTTCAGTTCTCTAGTGCCTGGGAATTTTAGAAGTGAAGTACTATAGTATGCATTCACAAATAATTTTTACCAACATAATCCAGAATTGGAAGTGATTTTGTTGCATTTAAAATTGTGTTTAGAATACAGTAGTTTATTTTTCTCTAACTATGTAAAAGTAACAGAGCAAGCCATGCCAAGGTTCATACCTAATTTAGACAAAACAATCAAAGGATTTACCTACCTTATGAGAACTAGCATCTTTCTCCTTCTGTAGTACTTTTCAAAAAATGGGCAGCAGATCTAAATAAACATTTCTCCAAAGAAGACATACAGATGGCCAAAAAAGCACATGAAAAGATGCTCAACATCACTAATTATCATAGAATGCAAATCAAAACTATAGGGAAGTGTTCCCTCATACCATTCTGACAAATGGCTATCATCAAAAAGTCTATAAACACAGAAAACAACATAGTGTTGTAAAGCAATTATCCTCCAATTAAAAATTAAAAAAGGGGACATGAAAAAAGAGAAGATGCCAATAAAGGGTATTTTAATTGGTAAAATAAAAAAGTGAATACATACCCAAGAAAATATAAAATATTTAGTTCTTTAAAAAAAAAGGCTACAAACAATAAATGCTGGAAAGGATGTGGAGAAAAGGGACCCCTCCTACACTGCTGGTGGGGATGTAAATTGGTATAACCACTATGGAGAACAGTATGGAGGTTCCTTAAAAAACTAAAAATAGAACTACCATATGATCCAGCAATCCCACTCCTGGCCATATTTCCACGGAAGCTCATAATTAGAAAAGATACACACACCTCAGTGTTCATTGCGGCACTATTTACAGTAGCCAAGACATGGAAGCAAAGTAAGTATCCACTGACAGGAATGGATAAAGATGATGTGGTGCATGTGCATATAATGAAACATTACTCAGACCTAAAAAAGAAGAAATAATGCCATTTGCAGCCACATGGAGGGACCTGGAGATGATCATACTGAGTGAAATAAGTCAGAGATGCTTTCAGTCATGTGTGGAACCTAATTTTTTAAAATGCCCTTTTTTACAAAATGAAAATCAACACAGATATTGAAAACAAGCTTATAGTTACCAAATGGGAAATGTAGAGGTGGGAGGATAAATCAAGAGCTTGGGATTTTGGTGGCTCAGACAATAAAAGAATCTGCCTGCAGTCAGGGAGACCTGGGTTTGATTTCTGGGTCAGGAAGATCCCCTGGAGAAGGGAATGGCTACCCACTCCAGTATTCTTGCCTGAAGAATTCCATGGGCAGAGGCTACAGACCATGGGGTCACAAAGAGTTGGATACAACTGAGCAACTAACACTTTCACTTTGAATCACTTTGCTGTTTATGTCTGAGACTAATAAAATATTGTAAATCAACTATACTCCAGTAAAATTAAAAAGTTGGACTGAGACTCTTATGGCACCTTTTCAATGTTTTGTTGATACTATGATAAAATTTATTTCAAGAGTTTTAGAGCAGATACTTTGTTGCGTGAATCTAATTCTTTAAATTCTTTGTGATCATTGCTAATTATTTTGAGTTCTGAGCACTGACAATGTTTTGATTACTTTAACTTTCACACAGCTTTAGAACCAGTATTTACATTGCTAACAATTATAAGCCACAGGTGAGTTTTGTCAAAATCACTTTTTTTAAGTATTAGAAAAGCCAGTTACTATTTACTTTGAATTGAATCTTACACAGTATTAAAGGCATTACTACTTATCATAGTTTTTGTACAGTATCATGTGTTTCAGACTGTGATGCATGTCATTGTTTCCTTGTTCCCTCTCTGATCCACGAGATTAATGTTTATAAAATTTAAAAGCAATGTTAAAAATGTATCCAAGAACTTCCCTGGGGGCTCCCAATGCAGGGGGCCTGGGTTTGATGCCTGCTTGAAACTAAGATCCAGTGCAGCCAAATAAACAAAAATAATGAAAATAAATAGAAAGTGTATCCAGACTTCCTCACTTCATTCTGTTTATTCCTCATATTTTAAGTTCTTGGCATTTATAGATACGAAAACACTGCACAACTGTTATTACTGCAAGAATAGCAGTCCAGTAACAATAGTAACAAAGGAGAAGCCAAACAAATTAGAAATTTTAGCAGTATGAGTATTTAACAAAGTGATGATTTTTATAAATGTAGACTGAAGAATGTACAACCCTAGCCACAGAGCTTGTGACTGAACTGGCAGGTGGTACCACGAACGTGTCTCCTGCAATGACAGGAATTCCTCTATTGATAGACCCTGTGTTAGCCTAGACATTGCTAATGAGTATATGTTAGGATTGATATCACTTCTTTTACTGTTTATCAGTTGCTATTTTGTTTTCTTTAGCAATCAGTATGGCTTACTAGTGTGTACTAACTGAATATCTTTAGAAATTTTAGCAGTATGAGTATTTAACAAAGTGATGATTTTTATAAATGTAGACTGAAGAATGTACAACCCTAGCCACAGAGCTTGTGACTGAACTGGCAGGTGGTACCACGAACGTGTCTCCTGCAATGACAGGAATTCCTCTATTGATAGACCCTGTGTTAGCCTAGACATTGCTAATGAGTATATGTTAGGATTGATATCACTTCTTTTACTGTTTATCAGTTGCTATTTTGTTTTCTTTAGCAATCAGTATGGCTTACTAGTGTGTACTAACTGAATATCGGTATGGAACAGAATACTGTAGAGGGCTATGAACATAATATGCTACTGTGACTTTTAAGCGCTTCCCTGGTGGCCCATGATAAAGAATCTATCTGCCAATACAGGAGATGTGGGTTCGATTCCTGGGTTGGGGAAGATCCCCTGGAGAAGGAAATGGCAACCCATTCCAGTCTTTTTGCCTGGGAACTCTTGTGGACAGAGGAGCCTGGTGGGCTATAGTCAATGGGGTCACAAAAGAGCTGGACACAACTAAACAACAGCATGACTTTTGAGTATTGAGCTGGTTAGGTTTGGAAGTCAGGTGGGGCATATTTAGAAATTACAGTAATAAGGGGCCTCAAGAGTTAGGATACTTGCTTTTAATGCATGGCTCTTGTGGAGTGACGGGAAGGTACGGTCTTTCTGTTTTTTTTTCTGGTTCTTTTTAGCTGAATAAACAAAAGTAGATAGACTGAGTTTGAATAAAGATGAGAAAGCTTCGCTTTATTTCTAAAGTCAGATGAGGTGGCCTGGGTATTGGTGGTTCTGTAATAATTAGCAGTTTTGTTGTTTGTTGTTCAGTCACTCGGTTGTGTCCAACTCTTTACAACCCCATGGACTGCAGCACGCTAGGCTTCCCTGTCCCTCACCAGTTCCTGGAGCTTGCTCAAACTCATGTCCATTGAGTCAGTGGTGCCATCCAACCATCTCATCCTCTGTCATCCCCTTCTCCGGCCTTTAATCTTTCCCAGCATCAGGGTCTTTTCAGATGAGTCAGTTCTTTGCATCAGGTGGCCAGAGCATTGGAGCTTCAGCTTCAACATCAGTCCTTCCAATGAATATTCAGGACTGATTTCCTTTAGGATTGACTGGTTTGATCTCCTTGTAGTCCAAGGGACCCTCAAGAGTCTTCTTCAACATCACAGTTCAAAAACATCAGTTTTTGGCACTCAGATTTTTTATGGTACAACTAGCACATCCATACATGACTATTGGAAAAACCATAGCTTTGACTAGACAGACCTTTGTCAGCAAAGTAATGTCTCTGCTTTTTAATATGCTGTCTAGGTTGGTCATAGCTTTTCTTCTAAGGAGCAAGCGTCTTTCAGTTTCATGGCTGCAGTCACCATGATTTTGGAGCCCAAGAAAATAAAGTCTGTCACTGTTTCCATTGTTTCCCCATCTGTTTGCCATGAAGTGATAGGACCAGATGCCATGATCTTCGTTTTTTGAATGTTGAGTTTCAAGCCAGCTTTTTCACTCTCCTCGTTGCACCTAGATGTTATTAAATGCTTAGTGCAAAACTGAAATTCACTGTCATTCTTGCAAGTTATTTCACACTTAGAAAATAACATGTTATGAAAGAGGAGGTTCTCTCACACTTATAGAATGTGGTTAGGGAGGGGACGGTGGAGATCCAAACAGAAAATTTAGCGTTTAGTTTTTCTTGTCCTGCCTTAAAATATAAAATTTAAGCAATGATCACAATATGATATATTCATACAATAGAATATTACTCTGTAATAAAAAGCCAAGTACTGATAAGTGTTACATCCTAGTTGAGTCTTAAATATACCGAGTAAAAGAAGCCAGACACAAAAGATGACAAATGATTTCATTTCTATGAAAGGTCCAGAATAGGCAGATCCATGGAAATAGGAAATAGTGGTTGCCAGAGGGTTGGGGGATTTTAGGTGGGGAAGGTCCCTTATCCCATGGATAAGGGATTTCTTTGGAGGCTGATGGAAATCTTCAAAAATTGTGGTACTGGTTGAAACAACTCTGTAAATTTATTAAAATGTGTTGAATTATACACTTTAAATGGGTGAATTATATGGTATGTAAATTAAATCTCAAGAAAGCTGTTAAAAAATGAAAAATTTACATTTAGGGAATCCCTTGGTGAAGGAAATGGCAACCCACTCCAGTATTCTTGTCTGGAGAATCCTGTGGACAGAGAACCCTAGTAGGTTACAGTCCACGGGGTCGCAAAGAGTTGGACACGACTGAGCGACTTCACCTTCACCTTGGTGGTCCAGTGGCTAGACCAGTGCCTGACTTGGGTTTGATCCCTGGTCAGGGAACTAGGATCCTACAAGCTGCACAGTGCACCCACCCCTGATTATTAATACATTTAGAATTTAAATTGAAATTAATAAAAGTTAAAATTTTTGAGTTAAGATATGGGCAGTGTGGAGATAATTTGTATTATCTAGATGAGCACAATTCAATAGAAGAATGCTTACATGTGCAATTTAAAATTTTCTAGTAGCCATATTTATTTATCCTACAAGCTGCACAGTGCACCCACCCCTGATTATTAATACATTTAGAATTTAAATTGAAATTAATAAAAGTTAAAATTTTTGAGTTAAGATATGGGCAGTGTGGAGATAATTTGTATTATCTAGATGAGCACAATTCAATAGAAGAATGCTTACATGTGCAATTTAAAATTTTCTAGTAGCCATATTTATTCAGTGAAAAAAAAAGTGAAAATAATTTTAGTATATTTAATCCAGTAAGTCAAATATATTAGTGTACTCAGTTCCTCAGTTGCCACATGTCTCATTTTCCTCACCCTGAAACAGAATAACAGTAACTACTTACGGTTGTTGTGATCATTGAGTGAGTTAAACATCTATTCCATGTTTATTGTGTGTCAGGTAATGTACTGAATGTAAGTGGACTTCCCTGGTGGTCCAGTGGTTAAGATTTCACACTTCAAAAAACAAAACAGGGACTTCCCTGGCAGTCTAGTGGTTAAGACTCTGCCTTCCAATGTAGCGGGCACAGGTTTGATCCCTGATTGGGGAACTAAGATCCCAGATGGCACGCAGTGTGGCCAAAAATAAAAATACAAAAAGCATATTGAAAACAATCCCCCCGCCCTCCCGCCGCCCCGTCAATGACTGTGCTTCCACTGCAGGGTCACAGATTTGATCCTTGGTCTGGGAACTAAGATTCTGAATGCTGCATGGTGTGGACAATAGAAAAATAAAGCTGGAGATTTTACCTACACTTAGCAGAAAAGGAAATACTAATTAAGGAAGAATGCATGATTTAGTTTGTGCGTTAATGGTGTAGGGAACCATGAAGACTGTTTGATGTATATATTGTTAGATACATGTGTGTGTACTTGAGGGGGTATATACATAGGACTGTAGCTATCACTTCCCACTAGAATGCATGCGTGTGTGTGTGCACATGCGTGTCCTGGTGGTGTGGAAGAAAGTTGATAAAGAATGTCAGAACCATGCTCCTAGACATCTTGTGCCTAGACTAGGGTTTCAGAATTGGCTGGTGAGCAAAGGGTGGGCAGAATCTGTCCTTCAAGCTACAGGCAGAAGCCATGAAAACAGCCAGAAAGCAGTGTTCAGGGGTGAAAGGACTCAGGAAGCAAAAAGGCTGAGAGAGGAAAATCAGATGTGATTATCATGCAGAGTGGGTCCCTTTAGGGTCACCACCTGTTTAACAGGACTCAACAGAAAACCACAGTACCATATGCTATAGGTTAAGAAATAGGTTTCAATTCAGCATCAGCAAGTAAAAAGAGGGCACGAGTCCCATTCCTCCTCTTCTTTGCATAAACAAGCAAACTGGGCACCCTTCTGGGCAGGCAGAGTGGGAGCATGGGATAGTGGAGGGATCCTGCCACATTACTGCTCTCATCATAAGGCAAGCAGCGCAAGAGACACCTTACCAGGACTTCCCTGATGGTCCATTGGCTAAGACTCCAGGCTCCTGATGCAGAGGGTCCAGGTTCTCTGGTGAGGGAACTAGATCTCACATGCTGTAACAACCAAGACTCAGTGCAGCCAAATCCCCCCTTTTTTTAAAAAAAAGAGGGGGAAGCCACCTTATCAATGAGGAGACAGAAACTGCTTAGGCACCAAGCATTCTGGGTTGGTGTCAGCTTTTGACAGGATGTGGTGAACAGACTCCNCCGCCGTCTCCGTTCTTAGAGCGCATACCGCTTTCCAACGCAATGAGGCTTCGGGCTTGTTTTGCAATAGCGGTTATCCCGTAAGGGAGTCTGGAGTAGGAAGACTTGGAGTTCTGGGTTCTAATCCTAAAGTCAGCTATTTGGAAGAGTCCCTTCCTCTCGCTGGGCCTAGATTTCCCTCATCAGGATTGCCGTGGGCTGGGCAGGATGGGTTTGGAGGGACTTCTAGAAACCTCTGATGCTGGAGGCTGCGACTAGGAAGAGGAGGGCAGCCTCCAGGATATGGTTGGAATGAGGGTCGTTTTCATGCTCTGCTCTTCTCTTCCCTACCTGCTTCCTCAGGGCCCTTTGATCGGAAGCCTCCCCGAAGCTCGGGTGCGGAGGGTAGTGGGGCAATTGGACCCTCACCGTCTCTGGAACACTTTCCTGCGCCCTCTGCTGGTTGTACGGACTCCGGGCAGCCCGGGCAATCTCCAAGTCAGAAAGGTAAAAGGACCCCACCTCTAACCCCTGACCCCACAGCCCATCAGTAAATAGGAAATAGGTATCCTGCCCAAGTGGCAGAGCTGGGGGTCTGCCTGGAGCTAATAGGAGCTCTGTTCTGCTAACCACCAGACCACTGCCCTCTATACTGCGCACCCCACCCTCAAATCTTATATGCATCAGCAACAGCCCTATGAGCCTAATGAGGTGGGTTCCAATCTGATCTTCATTGTGTAGATGAGGAAACTGACACCCAGAATAGTTAGGCATTTTACCCAAATCCCACAGCTAATAAATGGTATGCTTTCAACCCAAATGGCTTGGCTCCAGAGCTCTATTGCTCCCCAGAAGGCATTGAGAGTCTTTTGAACACTACCTGACTTCAGATCCACCTCAGCCATTTGGCATGACCTTAAATTAATTTCATCTTCTCTGTGCCTCGGTTTCCTCATCTGCAAAATGGAACCATTGTCAGTCCCCACTCACTCCACAGTGTTTCCTAGAACAGGGACTGGGCACAGAGTGAGTGCTATGGAAGGGTGAGCTGTGATTCGTTTGGGCTTCAAGAGATGGGGGCACTCCATGCCTGGCACTTAGTAGGTACTCAGAAGTGTCTCAAGGGAACAGTTCAACCAAAGTGGTATTGGTGGGCCAACCTGACTCCTCAGAATGGTTCACATGGCCCTTCTGACCTTCTCCCCAGTCCCCACCCACCCTCCCTCTTCTCTATTGCCACTAGTTTCTGGAGATTACACTGCGGACACTTTCAGCAGGCTGGCATATAGAACTCGACTCCTTCACTGCCTCCACACCCCTGGGGCCACTGGACTTCGGCAATGTGGTAGCCACGCTGGACCCGGGGGCTGCCCGCCATCTTACCCTTGCCTGCCATTACGACTCCAAGCTCTTCCCATCTGGCTCAGCCCCCTTTGTGGGGGCCACAGATTCAGCAGTGCCTTGTTCCCTGCTACTGGAGCTGGCCCATGCCCTTGACCAGGAGCTGGGCAAAGCCAAGGAGAGGGTAAGGAGAGCAGGGGTAGGGTGGGGATGGGTGAATGAGGGATGTCTCTTCCTTGGTCCATACCACCACTCTCCCTTGCCTGGTCTTCCTCCAGTCCACACCAGAGTCCAGGGGGTCTTTCCATTTCCTGATGTCAAATTCTGTCCCTTCTCTACCTAAAACCCTCCCATGGCTCCCACGTCATTCCGTGAATAAGCCAGAGTCCTTCTCTTAGCCCATGAGGTGTGCCCTCTCATCTCTCTGGTCTCCTCTCCCACCCCTCATCCCTCACTCACTCCATGGTAGCCTCCCACCTCCTCTGTGGACCTCACTCTCAACCTCAGGGCATCTGCACTTGCTGTTTGCTCTGCCTACAATGTGCTTTTCTCAGATACCTTCCTGACTGGCTCCCACCCTTCATTCAGGGGTCCACTCTGATGTCAAAGAGACCTCCCAAAGAGACCTTCCCAGCCACCATAAAATAGCTCCTTGTCACTGTCCCATGCCTCATGGGGCTTTAGGTTGATTGTCTGTCTCCCAAGCTCGAATAAGCTTCAGATAGGGGGGCCCTTGGCTGTGTTTATTTCCTGTTGTATTCCCTGAATACTGCCCAGAATACTGCCTGGCGTAAAGTAGGATGTCAATAAGAATGTATCGAATGAATGGAGACACCTCATGCCTCTATCCTGCTCAGATCCCTTCCATGGCTGAAACCCCAGTGCCCTTGTAACAGAGCCCAAGCTCCCTGGCCCTTGCTGGGCCCTAGGGCCTCTTCTCAAACCTCTCTGGCCCCTTCTCTGTCCCCATTCCTGGTCTATGCTGCTTCCTCACCAGGGAACACGCTTCTCTCTGCTCCATTTTGCCAGGCCAGGTCCTCCTCAGCCTCAGTGCAAACATCCCTTCCCAGCAGACCCAACATGTTCCCCAGGCCAGGTTATGCCCCACCCCCTTGGAGGACGTTTCAGGACCCTGTTATTCTTAGAAGCATTTGCCCAACTTCATTTCATTGTTTGTACAATTGTTTATTTGTGGGTCTGTCTCTTTTGCCAAATGAACTTGAGGAATAGCTCTTACAATCAAAGCTAATCCTAATTTAGTTACTCTGCATTAGGCACTGTCCTAGGCTGTTTTATTGCTGTTGTTGTTCAGCGGCTACGTCCTGTCCTACTCCTCCCAACCCCATGGACTGTAGCCGGCCAGGCTTCCTTGTCCATGGGGTTTTTCAGGCAAGAATACTGGAGTGGGTTGTCATTTGCTTCCCCAGGGGATCTTCCCAGCCCAGGGATTGAACCTGCGTTTCCCATGTCTCCTGCATTAGCAGGTGGATTCTTTAGCACTGAACCACCAGGGAAACCCGTGCTGTCTTAGGACCTGGGTTCAAATCCTACCCTATAAAAAGTGGTATTAACTATTTCTACATAAGGAAGTTGATGCTTTGAGAACTTATTAACTGACCCACTGCTGCTTGGCTACTTAGCAACCCAGCCAGGATTTAAATCCAGACAGACTATACTCTTGGCTATCAGGTTCTACAAGTGAGGAGACTGTTTGCCCTAGTCAGCTGTGCAAACAGGCAGGAAATGTGGGTGCGTTGAGGTGGCAGGCTGGCACTGAGCTTGCCCTGACCACTGGCCCCCACAGGCAGCCCCAGTGACCTTGCAGCTGCTCTTCCTGGACGGTGAAGAGGCACTGAAGGAGTGGGGGCCCAAGGACTCGCTTTATGGCGCCCAGCACCTGGCCCAGCTCATGGAGTCTACACCCCACGGCCTGGGCTCCACCAGGATCCAGGCTATTGTAAGACTAGGGCCCTACTGGGTGCCGGTGAGGTGGGAGGAGGGAGGCATGAGGTTGGCAGCATCGCGCTGAGCTGCTCAGTCCTGCCTTCTCTCCCTAGGAGCTCTTTATGCTTCTTGATCTCCTGGGAGCCCCCAACCCAACCTTCTACAGTCACTTCTCTCGCACAGCCCGCTGGTTCCATCGGCTCAGGAGCATTGGTAAGGGTGAAGGTATACGCAGACACCTGCCTGGGATGCTGGAGAGAGGACCAGGCACCTGGCCTCTGAGGGGCCATCCAGCTTTCCCTCCACTTCCCTAGCCTCTCCCTAAAGCACTGGGACAGAAACACAAAAGATCCCATAGCAGTCAAATGAAGTGATTACAGACAGGGTTTCTAGGGTCAGAGAGCCCTGGGTTCAGATTCTGGCTTTCCTTCTTACTGGCTGTGTGAGCTTGGGCAAATGGCCTCCTCTCTCTGAGCCTCAGTTTCCCACCTATAAAATGGGCATGATGCTAATAATGGGAGTGTCTGCCTGCTTAGACTCGAAGAGATTAAATGAGACCAGGAACATAGTCACCCTGCAGTCTGGATAACTAACATTATCCCAGAATGATGAACTAAACATTCATCCTTATTGGCATAATCAGTGCTTTACCCCCAAGGCCTCCCACCCTCCTCTGATCTGTGAGCAGGGGAACCTTTGACCCTTAAGGGGCTGACCTTCTGCTTTCTAATCCCCACCACATCCAGAGAAGCGCCTGCACCGTCTGAACCTACTGCAGTCTCATCCTTGGGAAGTGATGTACTTCCAGACCGGGGAGCCCCCTGGTTCTGTGGAAGATGACCACATTCCCTTCCTCCGCCGAGGTACCTGCTATGGGAATTGGGGGGCAGGGGGGCCACAGGTAGGACCTGGCCCCTTCCTAGATTTGGGGACTGGTGGCAAATTTCTTAACCTCTTTGTGTCTCAATTTCCTCATCTGTAAAATGGGGATAATTAACAGCCCCCCATCTCAAGAGTTGCCGAGGCACTAGCGAGTGTTCAGATCTTCTAGTCTTTTCATAATTTGTTATGAATATATTGGATGTGTGTTTTTTTAATGAACACATACCCTCACACACTTAAAATAATTGTTCAGAATTCTTCAAGGGGCACAATGTGGGGGGCGGGAGGAAAAGGCAGACTTCCCCAGGCGTGGGCCTGGGCTCCTGGGTCAGCTGGGGGCCACACAGGGGCCTGTGCCTCCTCTTTGCTTTGCAGGAGTTCCCGTGCTCCACCTCATCGCCACACCCTTCCCCTCTGTCTGGCACACGTCCAATGACTCCGAGGCCAACCTGCACCCACCCACGGTACACAACCTGAGCCGCATCCTGGCCGTGTTCCTGGCTGAATACCTGGGGCTCTAGCCTGCCCAGGGGATGCTCTGAGGGAGAAAGGCCGAGCAGGAGACAGGCCCAGGCCCTCCTGGGCTGTGCTGGCTTACCCTTTTTAACCCCTTCGGCTCTGTTTGTGCTCTGGCTGGAAGATGCTCTTTCTCGATCTCAACCTGCCACTCCTCAAAGACGTAGAAGAGAGAGA
Source organism: Oreotragus oreotragus (assembly GCA_006410675.1). Lineage (NCBI taxonomy): Eukaryota > Metazoa > Chordata > Mammalia > Artiodactyla > Bovidae > Oreotragus > Oreotragus oreotragus. The sequence continues at coordinate 248,103 of SJYX01000954.1, forward strand.
TCTCCGTGGGGTGAGAGCCAAAGGAATGGGCCCTGCCCCTGCCCTGAGGAAACGCTCGGGCTGCACGTCTACAGGGGACCGAGTGCCGTTTGCAGTTTTAATCAGCAGACGGTGGACTGGCACCCGGACCAGCAATACCCTCGACCAAATGAACTCTCTGTGGCTTCTGTTTTCGTGGCAGTTCATTCTCCAGAATGGCAGCCTTGCTACTGCACCGGTACAGACCTAACCCCAACAGGGGTGTGGCATGCGGGGTCCACCGAGGCTCTGTTCGGAAGCAGGGACAGAGGAGGGAGAAGCCAACCCTTGGCAACTCCAGATTCTGCCACCTCCAATGGGTGATAAACCAGTGTTTCTGCAAAACGTGTTCTGCAGAACTAGCATACATAGGTGTTGCATGAAAAAGGGAACCAGAACAGGGTGAGGCGATATTAAATGAGTTTCTTCGTTTCATGGCGTGCAGTTTTCATCCAGAGTAAGAATGCGATGTTTCCCCCCAAGTTTTTCACCACGGAACCCCTTTATTGGGGAGCACCTCACAGAATCTGGGTACCTCAGAAGATACGTTGGGAAACATTGAGTTTTGACCGTTTGAAAGTGCTTATGGTAGAAATGGGTCCGATCTAAAACTCTATAAAATAGTTACAGCAAACCATCCTTTCCATTTTGGCTGTGAGTACAGAAACGAGAGATGACATGTGTAACTGTAAACTCTGGTGATGGCCCAAGGAATTATTTACCAGCCCTATCTAATTTTCAGATGCAACCGGGGTGCTTTTTGAAAAATATGGGGAATTCTGTGGCAGTCCAGTGGTTAGGCCTTGGTGCTGTCACTGCTGGGGCCTGGGTTTGACCCCTGGTCAGGGAACTAAGATCCCACCAGCTGCGCAGCAAAGCCAACCAAAAAAAAAAAAAAAAATGGATTCAGAGGCTGGGACTGTATAAGCACCTGGGGAATCTTCACGATCAGCACTTTGGGACATGCTGTCCTTAAGGACATAGGTTTGGTGCATTTTAGCTGCTTAGCAAACCTGCTCCAAAGAAAGCCTAGGCGAGCACTTAGGCAGGGAGTGTGGTGCTCAGCTCTGTGCCTGCTGACTTTGTGACTTTGATGGAGTCTTGGTAGGCCACAGGGAGGCCAGGCCAGGGAAGAGGGTTAGAGAGTGAAGGTGGGGTCCTCCCTGGTGGGCCAGTGGTTGGGACTTCACCTTCCAATGCACGGGGCACAGTTTCAATCCCTAGTTGAAGATCCCACATGCTTCAAGACCAACAAACCAAAACAGAGACAGTATTGTGAGAAATTCAATAGAGACTTTACGAATGGTCCACATCAAAAAAAACCTTAAAAGAGTGAAGGTGAACATTGGCTTTCCCAGACAGCTCAAGGCTGACTCAAGAGGACCTGTGGGCTGAGGGACAATTTTCGGTTCTCATTTTGCAAATGAGGCAGCCAGGGCTGAGAATTACAAACTGTTGTTTACAGAGTTCAGATCCTCACCCACAGCTGTGCTCCTAAGCCCGTGTCCTACCTCTTTCTAAAAATCACCTGTGCTGTTCCAACAGATGGTTGACCAAAAAAGTAGCTCCTCCTGAGGCTTTTATTTGGCTGCAAGTTACAGTGAGGTTTAGAAGGGCAGGGACTAACAGCCTCTTAGAAGAGGAACTGACAGAAGTCAGAAAGGAAATTGCCAGATACCAACAACTAGGGTAGTAAGAGGGTCTCAAATCAGAGAGTTCCTGTTTGTTCATTTCATGATGCCAAGTACTTAAAACTACAATATGTCTCCTTATCATCACAGCCATCTCAGAGGTAGGTGAAACCATCACCTCAGTGTTAGAGAGAGGAAGCAGTGTGTTCAGTTCCATCCTGGGCCTCCAGGCCTCCCTGTAAGTCATCTTGTTGAGTGCACCACACCTAGGCACTGGGCAGGGCTTTCCACTTGAATCTGGGGTCAGGATCATGAGCCCATCAGATGAGGCTGCTGATGCTTGACAAGATAATGCTTTCCCCTGCTCCCATCCGTCCCTGAAAGGCAACCTCCCCCAGCTTCACACTATGAAGGGCCCAAGAGGGGTCTCTGATGGGCATTCTGGTGAGCACTCTAGTGTATCAGCCTTCTGAGGAACTGTCCAACATTCTCCTTTTTCAGATTAAGAAACAGCTTCAGAGAAGTCAATTGCTGAAAATCACAGCTGGACACATTCATTGCATATATCTAGGTATTTGTTTCTAGATTTATTGAGATGATTTATCAATAAATCATCTGCCTGTGATTCATTGCGTGTACCCATCTTTTTATCAGTCTGGAATTTGCAATCGTTGTGTCTTGACATACTGTCATTGCACCGTTTCATTTTCTTTTCTGATTCTAGGATGCCAGTTAAATGTGTTAGACTTCCTCTATCCTCCAAAACTGTTTACATTTTTTTCTTTTTGATCTCTGTGCCACTTTTTCAGACCTTGCTCTAGCTGAATAACTCTTTCATTGTGTCTAATTTGTTTAGCCTAGTCTCTGATTTTTTACTTTTGGTTACTGTATACCTTTGTCAGTTTTTTTCCTTTCATTCTGGCTAGGCCATTATTCAGGTCTGGGTTCCCTGCATGTATTTCCAAGCTCTCTTTTTTCTTCTAATCTTGACTGACGGGTCCACCACCTGCAGCCTTTGTGGGTCTGTTTTTGCTCTGTGGCCACAGCTGCTTCTTGCTGCTGCTGCATTTCCATGTGTGTTTGGTTATTTGACTCACTCTTACTGCTCATTGGTGGGGATTCTAGGTGTCAGCTCCTCCCACCAGAGGATTTTTCTGTTTCTGCTAGATATCTCAGTACCCTGGATCACAACAGTCGATGCAAAACCGGGTTGCCTGTGGCCGCAGATTCTCAGGGTTCATTCCACACCCCCGCCCCCACTTTCCTTTGTGTTTCCTTCAGCATTTAAAACACCTTCTCTGCAGTATTCTGGGTCAGTCTCACCTGAGCTTGTAGTTTGGTGTGATCCCAGCTCCTATTAGATTCTTCACCTTGGGCAGGCTTTGACTTCTGCTGGCCTGTCCCAAAAAGGCTACAAATTAGAAACCCAGGGTTGTTAACATTGGCAAATGCCCTCAGAGCAAAAGTGGCTTAGGACCCCTATGGACCTTTTCCTTAAATTTTTGACTTAGTATATCCATAACTGTGTTTTATTGGCTATTTGAGGCTTTTCAGTTTTTACTTCCTGTTTTCAGCAGGATAATCCAAAGAACCTGGTCTTCTCTTTACAGGAATCCAAAATTCTACAAAACCAAGCCAAGTTATAAATCCAGGTCTCTTTGATTCTAAAATCTAAGTATTAAATAACTACTCTGACATATCCCCATCTCTGGAAATTTTGATTCCTTGGTAAGAATGTCAGAGACTGTTAGCCACTGCTCATATCCATTTACCCCTCTTCTATTAGTTAATAATTAGCTGAATATCTTAAAACTTTTATTACAGGGATCTTTATGAATTTCTGTTTGGGCATAATGCATCTGGCTAAGCGTCTGCATTTCCCAGTCTCCCCTGCAGTCCTTCCATGTGGCTAAAGTTCTGATCAGTAAGCTGTGTACAGAAGCATGGTGTAGTATTTCTGAGAAGGAGACTCCCTTCCCCACAAAATGGTAATGGGTGGAGCTGTAGCAGCCATCTTGGACCATGAGGCTGAGGGCCAAAGGCGAAGAATAATGGAATAGCGGGCTTGAAGGAGTCTGGGCTCCCAATGACTTCAGGGCCACCAAACCTCCCCAATACTGGGTTTCTAAAGAAATAAAAGCTACCTTGTTTGAGTTTCTGTTAATACTATTTTGAGATTTTTGAATCCAAACTGACACAGATGAAGAGTCAAAAGTCATCTCAGTCCAAGGGAATTGGCTAAGGATTCTTTCAGCTTTTTCCATCTCACCACGAACTGGCCCATGACTTCCTTCTCTTCCAAACAGCTTCCCTTAACAACACACAAACCAGTCTGGGCCCAGCCTTATAAATATTGATTTTATAGAAAGGACCAATTCAAAATTGGTCAGATGCCACACGTTAGAAGCTTTCCAGAACCAAAAGGATGAAAAAACCAAACCAAAAAAAAAAAAAAACCAAAACAGAACAAACAAAAGTACTCCAGATCAAACTGCCTGAAAGTCAAGGTCTTGGTTCACTAAAGGAATCTTTAAAAAAAATATGTGGCTGGGGGATGGAGAGACCTCTAACACCCGAACAAGTACCCAGAGTGGAAGGAAAAAAACAGAAATTGAAACCCTTAGTCCCCGCCCACCGCCCCCCTAACCACGCTGTCCAGAGAGAGGCAAAGGGTTTCACAGCTTTTTTTTTGTGGGGGTGGGGGTGTGATGGGGTGATGGCAATAGCTTAAATATTGGAAGAGAAATTTTGCACTTTAACTTTTGTATTCCTCTTGGGGACCTAGAGAGACTGATAGCTTGAGGTTATGGAGAAAACTGATTTTTATTGTTTTAATGGGGAAAATGTCTAGAAATGGTAGGTGGCCATGAAACGTGTCAAAATATGATCAGTGATCTGATGGCCCCCAATTCCTAAACAGGAGGTGAGCCCTGGTGTAGCAGGTTAGGAAGGGTACCAACGCTGGGTGCTGCGGCCTCTTGGGGGAAAAGAACAACTCCAGAGAGAAAGAACTGAGGGAGGGGATGCAAGGGGGCCGGAATGGGGGAACCCTTAAGTAGTACCAAAATTAGCTGCCGTCTGCTCCCTGCTAGTGGGTCCCTGGGGTACGGAAGGTGGCAGGGAGGGCATCGGGACTGAATGGAGAGGAAATTGAGATGCTCATTAAAAAAAACACCCAACTTGAGGATCTGAAGAGTAGAAAACCAGTAGGGGTCAATTGGAGTGCTTTCCTTGGTCACCCCCATGAACCCCATCTTAGTTCTGGAGGGGGATCCATGCTGCCTGGGCTGGGGGTATGGGCTGGTGACCCAGTCCTGACCCTCAGCTCCCAGGGGGAGGGGGTGGGTATGGGTGTGGTGGGCTCTTCCCCACCCCCTCCCCCGGCTTCACCTCCCCTCCTCGCGGCCAGCCCGGCCCCCACCAGTGCCCGGCCCGTTGCAGGGCAGCACCCAGTTGTTATCATGCAGACCCAGGCGGCAGCCGGGGGTCTCGCGATCGGCTCGGCGGCAGCACATCCAGTAGGAACGTCCGTAAGGCAGGTCGTGGTGGTAGGGCTTGGGGTGCCAGCGGCAGAGCGACACATCGCCCTTCTCATATCTCTTGCGGCACTGCTTGCAAGGGTCATCGCGGTAGAGGGGGTCGCGGCTCCAGCGCGAGTCTGTGGCCCGTACGCCGAATGCCTCAATGATGCCCTTGAAGTGGTGGCAGGTGCACTTGAGAGCCGCCAGGGCTCGCGTGGGCAGAAAGCTGAAGATCTTGACCAGCACGTGCTCTGGGAGCACCAGCATGTACTGCCGCGGCTCCAACAACCGCTGGATCTTGAAACGGATCTCCAGGAAGTCGTGGGACACGTGTCGGTACAGGCGGCACAGGGAGGTGTCAGCCGTCCCCTCAGCATCGTCCGGGCCTGGCGCTGTGGCCGGTGAGTCGGCTGGCGGAGGCTCGGGGGGTCCGTCCGGCCCCCGGGACTGGAGGAAAAAGAGCTGGCCAGGCGGGGGTGGCTCCTCGGGGCTGACAGTCAGGCACACCGTCTCCTCTTTCACGTTTTTGGTGCTGTCCTTGCCAAAGAAGATGCACTCGTCCACCACCCCTGTGACCACCACATCCACGTGGAAACCTGACGCTCCGCAGTCCCGGGCAGGGGGTGGCGGGGGCGCCGGGGGAGTGTCCTCGGGCCTGGCGGGGGCGGGAATCTCACCCTCACTGGCTTCGTCTGCCCTAGCCAGCAGGAACTCCACGTTGCTGGGGAGGGCGTCCCGAGACGGGCTGATGAGCTGGTACAGGTCGCAGGTGATCTTGTCCTTGGCCCGGGCTCCGGGACCTGGGCTGCCAGGGTAGGCGCAACCCGGCCGGCCCCCGCTCCCGTTGGGTAAGCTGCCATCTGGTGCTCGGGACTCTCGGCCGTTGGAGATCCGGAAGGCGATGCGCACTTCCCCGGGGCCTGGCCCAGGCCGCTCCTCCTTGCGGAGGCCCTTGGCCGGAGGGTTGTCCCGCTGGGCCTCAAAGTGGGCCACTGCCTCAGCTACACGGCTGCAGTCCCCGCCGCCAGACCTTCGTTCGGATCCCAGCCCCTTGCCAGGCCCACCCTGCTCAGCCGACACGAAGACCACAGGCGCTGGGGTGCTAGGGCGCGGGTAGCTCTGCAGGGCCAGGGCGGCCCGCTGTTCCACCAGGGCCACCATCTCGGCCACAGAGAGCAGGTCCACATCCTCGCCGGCGGAGATTGGGGCCCCCTCCGCGGCAGGGGGCCCGTCCTGTCCCCCTGGGTCGGGCGGAGCCTTCGTAGACTCAAGACAGCGCCTCCTCCGCTTGGCCTTGGAGCTGTCATTGCCCCAGTGCCCCTTGACCTTCATGGAGCTGGCCCGACTGCCCCCACCACACTGGTGGGCCACAAAGAAGGCCACCTTCTCCTTTGTATTCCCCGGTTTGATCACATACCATGTGTCCAGCAGGACTCGACCCTCGTCGCCAGCAGCGGCTGCGGAAAGGAGCGGGGCAGACTGGGAGGCAGGAGCATCAGAGGCCAAGACCGGGGGCGTGTTCTCAGAGTGGGCAGGGCCATGTTCTGGCTCCGCCCCACCGCCGGGCTCAGAGCAAGCTGAGGGCTTGAGAGCTGCAGAAGGTGGGCGTGGCTGGTTCTGGGAGTAGGTGCCAAAGGGCCGAGGGCACCAGAGCTGGAAGGGCAGAAGGCCACCTCGGTCCATTCTGGGAATGGTGGCAGACAGGCCGGGGTTCACCACATCGCAGGGCCTGGATGGCGGTGGGGGGCTCCACAGGTCACCTGGAGACACGGAAGGGGGGGTGGGGGAGCTGGGGAACAGCCAGCCCTGTCAGTTCCTCTCTGACCTCAACCTCTTGGACCTGAGGAGACAGACCAGGCTATACCACTCAGATCCTGTTCTCGCCCCGCCCTGACCCAGATGAGCAAATGGAGGGCTGCAGAGAGGTTGGGACCTGCTTCTGTAATACCCAGAGTGTGACAGGAGCTGGCAGTTTGCTCCAACCCTCCACTGCCTGACTGGTTTTACTCACGATTCACAGGCCTTCTGCTGCCTTTAAACAGAATTTAAAGTACCAACTGACGGAAAGCTCCTCCTTTTTCTATTTGCTCACCCAATAACAAGTTCCTGAAAAGACAATTCCCAGCCCTGCCCACAGCTATAGGGGCCTGAACCCATGGAAGAAGGAACAAGGTGGGCTGGGCAGGGGAAGATTGGAGGTAGGAGACAGAGAGGTCCTTAAGAGTGGAGCTCGTCACTCGGTTCTGGTTGTGAGGCTCTTTGGCGATCTATTATAGCTGCGGATCCTCACCCAGAAAAACGCACACACTTGCAACAAGACTGCAGGTAATTCCTTTAAGCAAAAATGTAGACCCCCTGGCATGAGAAGGCCTTTCTAGTCTAGCTTCTTCAAGCTGCTTCCAACTTGCTGAGTTTGAGGCTCAGAGTGGGAAGGTTTATATATTGCAAAATGAGGCCTTCAAACTTGGTTTCCAGATTTCTCAATTTAGGGCTTGTAATAGTGACCGTTTTATTTTGCAATGACTTTGCGTGCATGACCTAATCTGGAGGCAATCTTGCTAATAAGCCTGACCCAAGCAGCAGCAACTATGTTCTGGGCTTCCCTAGTGGCTCAGAAGGTAAAGCGTCTGTCTGCAATGCAGGAGACCCGGGTTCGATCCCTGGGTTGGGAAGATCCCCTGGAGAAGGAAATGGCAGCCCACTCCAGTATTCTTGCCTGGAAAATCCCATGGATCGCAAGAGCCTGGTAGGCTACCATCCATGCGGGTCACAAAGAGTCGGACATGACTGACTTCACTTCAACTATGTTCTACTGCAGAACAGTCTCAAATCCTCAGTCTTTCCCTGGGGCATCTCCCTCCAGATATCTTGAAACCAAGACACTCTAAATGTCGAAACTTCCACATGCTTACAGACCAGTGAAAGTAGTCTGCTGACTTCTGGTTGTACTATTTTGAGTCACAGACCAAATCCAGACCATTGCCTGTCTCTGCAAATAAAGTTTTATTGAAACATGTTCCTTTGTTCATGACTACTTTTATGCTACCATGGTAGAGCTGAGTAGAGGTGACAGAAAACAAATGGCTTGCAAAGCCTAAAATACTCATTATCTGGCCCTTTATGGAAAAAGTTTGCTGACCTCTGCAGTATATATGGTTCCTCTAAATTCAGACAATACCACAGACACCACTAAATCACCATGTATTTCATGGCCCTATAGCTTTATGATCTAGACACACAGACACCAGAGTCTTAAGAATCCAAGCACTCACAGACACCAGAGTCTTAAGAATCCTTGGCCCCCATAATTCCCAATCCCACCTGCTATTCCTAACTCAGCCCCTGCTGAAATATTTTTCTTGCTAAAAAAAAAAAAAAAAAAAAATACAGCCCCTAAAACCTATAGATGGCTAAGTTTACCAACAACCAACACATCTAAAATGTCCAGGAAAAGGGTTTCCTTGGTGGCTTGATGGTAAAGAATCTAGAATCTACCTGCCAATGCAGGAGACACGGGTTTGATTTCTGATCTGAGAAGAACCCCCATGTCTCGGAACAAGGAACCCTATGCACCACAACCTTGAGCCTGTGCTCCAGAGCCAGAGAGCCACAACTACTGAGTCCATGTGCCCTGGAGCCTGTGCTGTGCAACAAGAGAGGCCACCACAATGAGAAGCCTGGGCACCGCAGCAAGAGTGGCCCCTGCTTGCTGCAACTGGAGAAGGGCCTGCACAGTGACAATGACCCAGCACAGCCACAAGTAAATAAACAAGATTATAAATAAATAAAATGTCCAGGAATAGAAACTACCACAGCAAAAGCCACACATTCTCTATAGATGCAAATACATCCTGACCCAAAACATCCAGTGTGAAGTCGCTCAGTCGTGTCCGACTCTTTGTGACTCCATGAACTGTAGCCTCCCAGGCTCCTCCCTCCATGGGATTCTCCAGGCAAGAGTACTGGAGTGGGGTGCCATTTCCTTCTCCAGGGGATCTTCCCGACCCAGGGATCGAACCCAGGTCTCCCGCATTCCAGGCAGATGCTTTAACCTCTGAGCCACCAGGGATCCAGACCCTCTCAAAATCTTAAAACTTCCAAACCTAAAAATATCCCCTCCAGCTCAGAAAGCCTCAATCTCAATGTACTCACACAAATCCCATGCCTACNCCGACCCAGGGATCGAACCCAGGTCTCCCGCATTCCAGGCAGATGCTTTAACCTCTGAGCCACCAGGGATCCAGACCCTCTCAAAATCTTAAAACTTCCAAACCTAAAAATATCCCCTCCAGCTCAGAAAGCCTCAATCTCAATGTACTCACACAAATCCCATGCCTACCAAGAACTCCAACACACACAGCAATTCCCCAACCTCAAAGATGACCCAAAAGACCAGTTTTCTGAAATTCTATACTTTGCTCAAACTCTCTCCACGCGCATTACCTAATCCCACAGAAGGCCCCCCGACTGCAAAACAACTAAAACATCAATGCTCCCTAACACATAAAACTAATACAAAACCATTTATTTCTCAAAGTCAAAAGAACCTCCAAAGAAATCCCAAAGAAACCTCACAAAATGTTAATATGCAGACATGAGCTTATTACTGCTCGCTGGCAGACATGAGCTTATAAACTGCTCGCTGGCAGTTTACTGGGTACTGTTTTAGCAGTTCTTGCTAATCCTCCCTCCTCCCTAGGAAGCAGGGAGTGTTACTTGTCAGATGAGTCCAGATGAGGGGCAGAAAGGTTAAATCCCTGTCCGGAGCCAGACAGGGAGGAAGTCGGGAGAGCTGAAAGCGCATGCATTCTGGGTCCAGACATGGGACTCTCTGCTTCTAAGTCTCTCCGTGGCTCCCCAAATCCTATACCCACCAAACACCCCAAATCACATGGGCGATTCTCTACAATACATTCGAATCTTCCACAGTACATAGGAACCCAAACTCAAATCCCAAGGCGCCACCTAAACTCAAGAGAACCCCAAAGTATTCCCATACCCACGAAAAATGTCCCCACTCCCTCCCATTATAGCTTCCCTGGAATTCGCCAACCTCTAAGGCTACTCTCGAAACCTAGACACGCCCCCTCAAAGCGCCCCACCAGCGCGCCGCGCCCCCTGCGGGGAGGAGGCACCCACGCGTGCGCAAGAGAAGAGGACTCGCCCCCTCGCTCCTTCCCTCCAGCTGTAGCGCCTGCCCGACACCCAGCTGGTTTCCCTCCGCCCCTTTGTTGACAGACGTGCGCGTGATGGCCACAGCCAATGAGCGGCGGCCATTCGGAGCCATGCCCATATAAGGCAGGCCTTGGCGAAGGGGCCCAACTTCGAAAGAGGGTGGAGTAGGCGAGAGGTGACGAACGGGGTGTGGAAACAGTCAAGTGCAAGAGAGTGTGGAGCAATTCCTAACTTCCTGCTAAACGGAAGAAAAAGGCCAGGACCCAAGCCATGACAATCAAGGAAAGGTTTATTACGACGTTTCCTCTAAACAGGAGCCCTGATTGACAGCTGAGATTTAAAGGGCCAAGCAGTTCAGGGATTGAGACTCCAGGTCCGGAGGAAAGGAAGGGGGCAGAAAGATCTGGAAGTGCTTAGCTTTGGTAGGGAAACCTGGAGGGAGAGATTTCCCGTGGGAGAAACGGAACAGCAGGATCACCTGTCAGGCAGAACTGTCGTCACTAGTCCAAGCCTCTGGGCCTGGCATTCAAGGCTCAGGCCATGTGGCCAAAAGGACCTCTCAGGCCTGCCCTTCCAACCAGGGGCCACAAATAGTACAAGAAAATAATATGAAATACTTTAATAATTTTTTAAAATATTGGCTACCTGTTAAAATGAGACTATTTAGGATATAAATGAGTTAAAATGTTTAAAATTGACTTCATCTCTTTTGACTTTTTAAATGTAGCTACTAGATTTTAAATTACATGTAAGGTTCGCCTTTTTTCTATTGAACAGCACTGGCCTAGATCCTTTCAGTGCCAGGCCGGCTCAAGAGACACTTCACTGCTGGCATCTGTCCATTCCCACCACCCTGTCTGCTACCAGCCATCCTGCACATCAGAGCCAGAAGGGTATTCTCAAAATATAAACCTGACCTTGTCCCCACCCTGCTCAGAACCTACCATGACTCCCCAGTGTCCCTGGGGAAAACCCCAGATACTCTCTAACTCTAGCCTCATCCTTCCCCACTTTCCCATGCCCCCAGTGGACCCAGATAAGCACCTGCTCTGGCCTACAGAATAGTTAGAATACTGAGGCCTTCTCTGATCCTCAGGAGGAGTGGTTATCTCCATTGTATAGATGAAGAAACTGAGGCAGGTCAGGTTGCCTAATTAGCTCAAGGTCACACATAACTGGTGGGACTTAGAGCAGGGATGGGAACCCAGGGAATCTGATTTTTGATTGCTGTGCTCTATTGTTTAATTATATATTCTCTGGGGTTTCAGCTCAGCCATCCTCTCCTCCAGGAAGCTAACTTCCTAAGGCTGGGTCAGGCTCCACTTCTGGGGTCCCACACTGGCCTCCTTACTGGATATTCCTCAGAGTCACCAAGCCCTTTCCTCCTATGTTACCTCTGATTGGCATGCTTTCCCCCCAGAAAAGAAAGAGCGAGCCCACATGGTTCTATCCCTTCTATCATTTGGGTCTTAGCTCAGATGTAACTTTCATGGGCCTGTATCTTTAACCAGGAGGCCTTCCCTGAGCTCCCTTTCTGGAAACTTTCCACCTGCCCAGAGAGTCCTCTGAGTTCCCCAAACCTAGCCCTGTCCACTGTCACTATTGAGGGATGGATTCATCTGCTCCACTGAATAGTGAACCCATGGGAGGAAAGGTCAGAGTTATCATGGTCATCATGCTGACCCCAGCAACACTGCCCAGCGCGGGATGGAATGGATCAAAGTTCCCTGCCCTAACGCTCCATGTCTCAAACTCCTGGAGGCCTGGCAGTGTAAACTCTCTTTCACACCCAAATATTCTATCTGGGTCAGAGGTTACTAGGGCAGAATTCTCTAACTTCCCAAACACGAAGCTCCGAAAGAGGCCATACCCTAAGGCAATGCTCCGTGAAGATCCACTTACTGAAAAACATCCGGAGCTAGACAGACTGAAAATCAAAAGATGGAAAAAGACTGACCAGGCAAATAAGAACCAAGAATCAAGTAGAGAGGCTTCTGCGGTGGCTCAGCGGTAAAGAATCCGCTTGCCAATTCAGGAGACACGGGTTCGATCCCTGATCTGGGAAGACCCCACGTGCTGTGGAGCAACTGAGCCCGCGTGCGCCACAACTACAGAGCCTGTGTGCTAGAGCCCGGAAGCCGGCACTACTGAGCCCACGGTGCCTTACAGGGCTGTGCTCTGCAACGAGAGAAGCCACTGCAATGAGAAGCCTGTGCACCACAGCTGGAGAGTAGGTCCCGCTTGCTGAAATTAGGGGAAAGCCCATGTTGCAACAAAGACCCAGCACAGCCAACAAAGGAAGAGTCAAGTAGAGAAATAACAGTGCTGATTGGAAAAAAAACCGTTAACAACTGACAAAAGGAAAAAGGGATGCTTAGGGACAAAGAATGTGACAAAACAAACTGACCCATTATACACAAAAGTTCTCAACATACCTGCTCCTAATACTATGGCCTCAAAACAGACAAGGCAAAAGGCAACAGAATGACAGCTTGGCAAGTCCACCACTGTAGTGGGAAACCTGAATGTATCTCTTCCTAAGACGGTGGTTGAAAAGAAAAAAAATCAGTGAGGACCCGAACCACACAATCACCACTCTTGCTGGAATACCCACAATTAGAGAATCCAGCTTTATGTCCCTCATCTGACATTCTGAGGTCCTCCTGTGTGTGGGCCCTGGGTGGGGTGCTGGAGCTACAGAGATGACACAAAGATCACCAGAAAGAGCTCATGGGAAAGGGGGCAGGCATCCAAAGAAACAGTCATGGCCAAGATGAATGTATTACAGAGGAAATGATGATCACAACAGCAGTTAACACTGGAGCTCTCACCGTGAGCCAGGCTTTGTTCTGAGTGCTTTATAAATATTAACTCGTTTAATTCTCACATCGTTTTACTACTTTTTAATCTCATTTCAGATGTTAGAAAGTAGGGGCACAGAATGGCTAAGTAATTGCTGTCCGACACAGTTTTGTGGCCAAGCTTTGAATCAGAGTCTGGCTGACTCCAGAGTGCAAGCAGCTCCTTCATGGAGTATATGGAGCAATTTTCCTGGATCATCTTGTTCTGTCTGCAAAGCCTTTGCACTCTCTGTTCCTTCTGCCTGGAATACTCTTCCCCAGATATCCAGAGGGCTCACCCCCCTCCTCAGATCACCTTCATGAGACCTTTCTTTTTAAATTTATTTTATTGAAGTAGTGTCGACTGGGGCTTCCCCGGTGGTGCTAGTGGTAAAGGACCCGCCTGCCAATGCAGGAGATTCAGGAGACTCCAGTTCAATCCCTGGATCAGGAAGATCCCCTGGAGGAGGGCATGGCATCCCACTCCAGTATTCTTGCCTGGAGAATCTCATGGACAGAGGAGCCTGGCAGGGTACAGTCCATAGGGTTGCCAAGAGTAGGACACGACTGAAGTGACTTAGCACGCATAGTTGATTTATAATGTCATGTTAATTTCTACTATACAACAAAGTGATCCAGTATGTATATATACATATATATATACATTCTTTTCCATGATTTATCGTAGGATACTGAATATAGTTCCCTGTGCTATACAGTAGGATCTTGTTCCTGAGAACATCTTGATTGAAAACTGCAGTCCCCGCCACAGACAGACATACACACTCTCCCTGATTTTTCTCTTTAGCATGCATTACTATCTACTATATTATAAACTTTATTATTGTCAGCTCCCCTCACTAAAATGAAAACTCCCCCAGACTGGTATTTTTTGCCTAGTTTTTTCTTCCCCACCTCTGCATCCCCAGCTTTTAGAATAGCACCCAGTGGTTGGCTACTATGAGTGTGGTCCTCAGAGCAGCAGCTGGAGCTGGAAGTGTATTAGAAAGGTAATCTTGGGCTCTCCCTTACACCTGCTGAATCAGAAAGTGCACATCAGCAAGATCTCTGGGGGACTGCACGATTAGGCTGGAGAACCTACGCCCAGGCACACTGCAGGTGTGCAGCACTTATTGGTTGGAACAAACCCCTAACACTGCCTTACTGTCTGCCTTCTGCACAGATGCTACCGGGGACCTCTTGTGAAAAATGAGCTGGTCCAGCCAAGTCCAGTGGTGGAAATCCTGCTCCCAGGACCAAGGCAGGAGGCTACCTCCTCCAAGAGCCTGAGTTGGTACCCTCCTAAGCCACACAGGGTCTCTTCCTCCTGAGGCCTCCTCTGGCCACACCTGTCATCTGTCCTGGCTGAGTGACAATGACCTGGGTTAGGGTCTCTCTCTCTCCCCTCCATCCTCTGGGTTTCTGGAAGGCTGGATTCTCTCCCCAGAGGCACAGCTGCTCCAGCCTCCGCACTTGGCTCCCTGGCCTGGTTTAGTTCTTCTGGCTCCATCCTTTTCATGGTAGCCAGAAAGATCTTCCTAAACACCAATCAGATCACTGAACTCCCTTGTTTAAAAATCCTTCCATGGGAGGTGCAAGTTGGCAAAACAAAACGAACGAACCAACAGAACAGGCACAGAAACTCTTTCTCGGGAAGCTGCCAACGGATTTGCTTCACAGAAGTAAAGGAGTAAACCAAGAAAAACGAAACTATGAGATCAAGGAGATCTAGTTCAGAAGAAAGACAAAAGGAAGGACTCCCCAGATGAAGATAAAGGGAGCTCTGAGGACAGCTGTGTAGCAGGTTAAGGGAGAACCTGCTTCCATAAATGCACAAAAGAAAAAGGCTGCTAATTAACAAGCTAAGCCTTGGACTTAAGAGGCTGGAAAGAGGAATGCCCTGGCAGTCCAGTGGTTAGGACTCTGTGCTTTCACTGCCAAGGACTTGGGTTCAGTCTCTGATCAGGGAACTAAGATCTTGCAAGTTGGAGAGGTCAGGGTCATGCCAGGACAGGGCTGGGCACAGAGCGGTGCCCAGGGAGTGTACTTGCCCATTACTACAACAGGCATCGGTGGCAGGACCTTCATGGCACTGCTCCTGGTCTTATTCCTTCAATCCTCCACTCTCTCCACCCTGTCACCCTCCTCTACAACTGTGTCTACAATCCTGATCCATCCATGCCCCTCTATTGGTTTTTTTGGACTCCGGCTGTGCTGGTCTCTCTCCTCCTCTTAAGTTTTCCTTTCTAATAGCTGGTCAGAATCATACAAATCCTCAGCATCTAGAAATCCAGGCTGCAGAGAGAATCTAGGCAGCTTTCTCACTTTTAGGGCTATGACTACAGGCAAGGTCCTTAATCCCTCTATGCCTCAGTTTCCCCCACCGTAAAATACAGATAGTAACAGTACCCATCCATGGGTTGACTGCTGATTCATTGAGATCAAATCAGTAGAGCGCTCAGTGCCAGAGAGGCACCAAGGAGAGGTTCAGTATGAAGGGACCAGGATTATTAAGAAAAGGTGAGACATGGCTTCCCCGGCGGCCAGTAGTTAGACTTCTCCTTACAATGCAGGGAGTGAGGATTATATCCCTGACTGGGGAGCTAAGATTCCATATGCCTGGGGGCCAAAAAATCAAAACATAAAGCAGAAACAATATTGTAATAAAATCAATAAAGTCTTTAACAACGGTTCACATAAAAATGAGGTTTTAAAAAAATAAAAGGAAACTAAGAAAGGTAAGACAGGGAATTCCCTGGCAGTCTGGTGGTTAGGCCTCTGAGCTTCCTCTGCAGAAGGCAGGGGTTTGATCCCTGGTCAGGGAACTAAGATCCCATCAGCATGGCAAAAAAAAAAAGGGACCACTCAAGAGCCTGACAACCACTTGATGGAGTCAAAGACTTCTTCCCTGTTTATTTTACATTCTGAAATTAAACCGGTCCTATTCCCCCACAATAATCAAACCATGGCCATTACTTTGTTACTGTCTGGTACTGGGTCTCACCTAGTAATTAAACAGCATTTACAGAGGAGTTACTATGTGTCAGACACTGTTCTGGGCATCGGGGACATGCAGGACACAGGAGACAGAAATCCTTGTCCTCATGGATTGGAGACAGGGTAAATTTCACAGTGCTACAGGAAAACAAATATAGTAAGTGAAAGGGCTCAAGAGTGTAAGGTGGGGATTATAATCTTAATTTAGGGGTCAGGAGCAGGTGACAAGCCAAGTCTTTTAAAAAACCTGGGGACTTCCCTGGTCGTCCAGAGGTTAAAAATCTCTCTTCTTATGCAGGGGGACTCAGGTTCGATCTTTGGTCAGGGAACTAAGATCCTACATGTCACGCGCAACTAAGCCCGCGTGCCTCAAATACTGAGCCTGTGTGCTCTGGAGCCCATGTGCCACCACTGAGATCTGACACCACCAAATAAATAAATAAATATTTAAAAAATAAAAGAAAACTTGTGGTTTTAGGAATAATGCAGCTTTACCAGAGTTTCTAGCAATATACCACTAGCAATAGTAAAAAAAAGAAAAAAAAAAAAACTATATATATATATATAATTCTGCATGAGTAAGCAGTTCATGCGGTCACAAAGAGTCAAACACGACTAAGCGATTGAAAAACAACAAAGCTTCAGATAAACTCAAGATGGAAACACATTTAAGATTTGAGGAAAAAGCAAAGTAACTTGGAAAGCAGACACATTTTTGAAGATAAATAAAGGAAGGAGGCAGGGGGAGCACTGCATCACCAGGGGGCGCCCATATGTGACAAATGGGTACAAGGAGGAGAGGCTGGCAACTTTTCCCTAAACCATCAGGGTTTCAGATCATTCATTGCGACCTGGAAACAAAATGTTAAAAATCCAAGAAAGCTGGGAAAGATTGAAGGCAGGAGGAGAAAGGGACAACAGAGGATGAGATGGTTGGATGGCATCACTGACTTGATGGACATGAGTTTGAGCAAGCTCCGGGAGCTGCTGATGGACAGGGAAGCCTGGTGTGCTGCAGTCCATGGGGTCGCAGAGTCGGATACCAGTGAGCATTGACTGAACTGAACTGAATGACAAACAGGCAAAACTGGCATGAGGGGCTGAAAATGAATCAAGAGTAGAATAACCCACACGAGAAAAAGGAGCACAGATGCCACCAGAGATGCAAAGCTGCCCCAGTGTGTTGACAGCCGCAAGCGCCCCAAGGGGAGGGTGGCAGCCTGTTACTGGGACAGGTGCTGGCAAATAGTAGGTGTTCTATCAACACGGTGGATGATTCAAGGGATGAACCTCCATTTTCCAGAAGAGGAAACTGAGGTCCTGCGGGGTTAAGTGCCTTGCCCAAAGTCACAGAGCTGGTAGGTGATGGAGCCAGTATTCAAATCTTGGTGTTATGGTTTTGGAGCACATGCTCAATACATTTTTCTGGAAAGAATAAAATTAATCAAAATACATCACACTTACAAAGAACTTAATATGCACTAGGCATATTATACACAAGATCTCATGAACTGCTGACAAGAGTTTCATGGTTGGAATGTGGCCCATTTTACATGTGAGAAAACGGAGGCCCAGAGTAGGCAAGCAGCTTGGCCAAAGACACACAGCAGCAGAGGTGGGGATGGGAATGTGGGCCTACCGGACGCTGATGCTTTTAACCATAAGCTTTCCTATTAGAGCCAGACAATTTAGGGGATAAACTCCAGAAGCCTACAACAAATGAACCAAACTATTTTAACATTACTTATATACAAAGTTGCGAGGTCCCAGCGACCAAAAAGTCGGGAGGGAAAAAAAACACAGTTGTTAGAAATATCTCCTATTCACTGAAATACCTGGAGTTGGGCCAGGATGGGCATTGGTGAGTGAATTATTTATATTTGGCTGGGGCTAGGAATGGGAATGGGGACAGATTGAGTTTCTGAGCACCCCCTCAGGGAGTCAGGCCTGAGCTTAGGCGCCAGGGACAGAGGGTGGGGAACTAGAAGAGTCATGACACGGGAGCAACCTGGGAGAGAAAGGAAAAGGCAGCCTGGCTGGTGTCGCCCTCACCAGTCTTTCTCTACCGCCCTCTCTAAGGTCTGCGTCTCCCATTCAAAAAAATGACAACCCACACGCACCAAGCACTTATTCAAGCACTTTATATGCTTACCTCCCTGAACTCTCTAACCTTCCTAGGGTTACTGACCCCATTTTATAATAGAGGAGAGGCCAAAAGACTTGCCCAAGGTCACAGAGAAGGTAAGTGGCAGAATTAAAACTTGAACTGAAGACTGCTTCAGACTTCCCTGGTGGTCCAGTTGTTAAGACTCCGGTCTTCTGATGCAAGGGCATGGGTTTGATCCCTGCTCCAGGAAGATCCCACACGTGGTGGAGCAACTAAGCCTGTGCGCCACGACTACTGAAGGTGGTGTACCTTACAGCCCATGCTCTGCAACAAGAGAAGCCACTGCAGTGAGAAACCCAGGCACCGCAACTAGAAAGTAGCCTCTGCTCACCGAAACTAGAGAAAGCCATGAAGACCCAGCACAGTCAGAAGTAAGTAAACAAATCTTAAAAAAAAAAAAAAAACCCGAAGATGGCTTCAGTTCTCACTCTGCCCTACTCATGATGTTGAACCACAGTACAGGAGCACAGATTCTAAGTCAGGATGCCTAGGTTCGAATCCTGAGTCTACCATTTAATGCTGGATGACCTTGGGAAAGTTGCTGAACCTCGCTGTGCCTCTTGCTCCTTTCTGTAGAACAGAGCTAATAACAGCACTTACAACTTAGGGGTGTTGTCAGAATTAAAGGAGTTAGCACATACAAATAGCTAAGAACAAGGCCAGGCACTTCCTAAACAATAAGTGTTAGCTGGAATTGGAATGGCTGTGGGGAAACCCTCTCCCTGCCCCCGCATGTTTCTGACCTGGGGTGTGCCCAGATCAGTGCCAGGTTTTGAGAAAATGCCCCCGGGGCTCCACTGAAAAGGAGGGAATCCATTAGCACCTGTGACCAAGTCACATTCCTGGGGTGGGGAACTTCCCAACAACTGCTCTGAGACTAAGGACTTACCCTGAGCCAGGAGGACGATCTTATGAAGACTCCTCTCTTCTCAGTGGCATGTTGTTCCCACAACAGATAAGGGCACTGAGTTTCAGAGAGAGGACACTTGCCCAGATCATAAAGGAGTAAAGAAAAGATCTGAATGCTGGACTGCCCATACACATACACCACCACACTTTTCTAAATCCCACTGGAGAAATAAGAGTGCAGAAGTCGTCTCTATGGCCTCTTCTGGCCATATTACCCTACAGTTGTGTGGCTGTCCAGTTATCGGGAGTTTCTGGCTGGACGAAGCAAACTATCGCTACAGGCAGGCCCTTAATCTCTTGCTCCCTACCCTACCCACAGTCCTGGATCCTAACCTACACATCACTTTACCATTGATTTCTTTCTTTCACCATCTCAGCTTACCCTCCTGCCCACAATCCGATCCAGAGGCTCCAACCCCACCGCTTTCAGAACTGGCCTCTCCCTCGGAGCCTCCAGACCCTCTCATTCATCTAGCACTGACTCCCATGCCTTTCCACATCCTCCCGGCTAAACCCCTCGAAACTGCCCCCTTCTGGGCCTCTGCCTGGACGCCAACTCCCTTCTCCAACTCGGGTCTCCTTTCTCCAGCTCTGAGCTTCCTTACAATCAATCCCAAAGCTCGAGTCTCTCCCCACCTTCAAGACCCATCCCCAGCCCCCATTCTACAATTCCCTCCGGCTCCCGTCTCCCAATCCCCTCCCCCAAGCGATCTCCCCTCAGTCCAGCCCCTTCTTTAGCCCCTGCCTCTTCCCTCTCGCTACCGGGTCCCGAATTCCCGCACGGGTTCTCAAGCGCCCCCGGCCCCGGCTCGAGGTTCTCACCATCACCCCGCGCTGCAGCTCCCTCGGCTACGCGGGTTTCCCCCACTCGCTCCTCTCCAGCCTCCCCTTCCGGGTTCCCGCCCCGAAGCCCGCTGGGAATTGGAGTCCGGGTGGCCCCGGACTACATCTCCCAGAAGGCAGCACGGTTAGGCGCGGAGGTGGGGAAGGTAGCAAACTGGGCGGGCTGAGGAAAAGAATGACTCCAACTCCCAGGAGGCAGAGAGGGCGCCTGACAGCGCAGGCGCACAGAGCGCCCCCGCCAGGTGCGCTGGGAGATGCAGTCCAGCCTCCTCCATGGGCTTCCCTGGTGGCTGAGAGGTTAAAGCGTCTGCCTCCCGCATTGGGAGATACGGGTTCGATCCCTGGGTCGGGAAGATTCCCCTGGAGAAGGAAATGGCAATCCACTCCAGTATTCTTGCCTGGAGAATCCCATGGACGGAGAAGCCTAGTAGGTTACAGTCCACAGGGTCGCAAAGAGTCGGACACGACTGAGCGAATTCACCTTCACCTTCACCTTCTCCTCCATGTTGGCCCGGGACCCTTGGAAAAGAAACTGAGAAAATTGTAAAGGGGCGTTTGTGAGGGGTGGAAAGAGCAAGTTTACCGATTTCCTTAAACTGATTAACATGATAATTAGCAGTGCCTTGTATTTTCTCAAACACTTTCCCATCTATTTTTACCCCTGATTTTCTTACCACTAATTTACAAATAAAGAAGTTAGCCTTAAACCTTAGGAGGGAGGAAAGCTCCGTGTACTAGAAATTTGTATATATTATAGTTATAATAGAGGATTCACGAAGACAGGCACCTTTGTGTATCTTGTTCAAACACCTAGAACAGTGTAAATAAATGTTGAGTAAATATTTATTGCATCCTAATTATATGCCTATTGAATTTGCCTGCAATGCAGGAGACTCCGGTTCGATTCCTGGGTCAGGAATATCCCCTGGAGAAGGGATAGTCTACCCACTCCAGTATTTTTGGGCTTCCCTGGCGGCTCAGACAGTAAGGAATCTGCCTGCAATGCAGGAGACCTGGGTCATTCCAGGGTTGGGAAGATCCCCTGGAGAAGGGCATGGCAACCCATTCCAGTATTCTTGCCCGGAGAATCCCCATGGACAGAGGAGCCTGGCAGGTTACAGTCCATGGGATTGCAAAGAGTCGGAGACGACTGAGCAACTAAGCACAAATATGTGCCAGACACTCTGCAGAGAATCCAAGCATTATCCCAAATTTACAAAAGCTAAGGCAGAAATAGATTGAGAATTTTCTCCATGGCAACACAGCCAGAAAGTNCCTGGGTCAGGAATATCCCCTGGAGAAGGGATAGTCTACCCACTCCAGTATTTTTGGGCTTCCCTGGCGGCTCAGACAGTAAGGAATCTGCCTGCAATGCAGGAGACCTGGGTCATTCCAGGGTTGGGAAGATCCCCTGGAGAAGGGCATGGCAACCCATTCCAGTATTCTTGCCCGGAGAATCCCCATGGACAGAGGAGCCTGGCAGGTTACAGTCCATGGGATTGCAAAGAGTCGGAGACGACTGAGCAACTAAGCACAAATATGTGCCAGACACTCTGCAGAGAATCCAAGCATTATCCCAAATTTACAAAAGCTAAGGCAGAAATAGATTGAGAATTTTCTCCATGGCAACACAGCCAGAAAGTAATTTAAACTGAAATGTGCTGGACACCAGTGCTTCTACTCTCCTTTAGGTTGCTAGATGACCTCCCTTTAAGCAGTATTTTCCTGTCCATCTTTCTCATAGGTTGTGAGAGTGAACTTTCTAAAATGCAGAGTTTGCTATATTAAGAAACATAACTTCATGAGAGGAGCTGCTATTAAGGCCTGATTCCGGTGGCCCTCTTCTTTGAATCTTTTATCAATTTATCACTCTTTAATGCAGCCTCTTGCCTGGAAAATCCAATGGACGGAGTAGCCTGGTGGGCTGCAGTCCATGGGGTCGCTAACAGTCGGACAGACTGAGCGACTTTACTTTCACTTTTCACTTTCATGCATTGGAGAAGGAAATGGCAACCCACTCCAGTGTTCTTGCCTGGAGAATCCCAGGGATGGGGGAGCCTGGTGGGCTGCCGTCTATGGGGTCACACAGAGTCGGACACGACTGAAGTGACTTAGCAGCAGCAGCAGCAACGCAGCCTCTACCTCACTAGATTCTCACAGTTTGTGAGCCTTCCCGACTGCACTAGGAAGGCTGTGGCTAAATCCTCAACTTCTAGCATGGGTCTTGGCACACAGTAAGTCCACATTGCTGCTGCTGCTGCTGCTAAGTCGCTTCAGTCGTGTCCGACTCTGTGCGACCCCATAGACGGCAGCCCACCAGGCTCCCCCGTCCCTGGGATTCTCCAGGCAAGAACACTGGAATGGGTTGCCATTTCCTTCTCCAATGCATGAAAGTGAAAAGTGAAAGTGAAGTCGCTTAGTCCACATTAACCCTGTGCTAAAGGGAAAAGTTGGAAACCGGACACCAGAGGGCAGGAAGGAAGATTAGTCAGATCTCCCTTGCTTCCTTATAGTTGGCAGTTGAGGAGACCTCGCCTCCTCGCTCGGCTCCTTTGGCCTCGGACCTCTGAAGTGGACTAGGGGCCTGGCTAGGAGGGGCGGTACCTGCCGAAAAGGCGGGAACTGGGCGAGCCCTGATTGGTCGGCCTTTTGGCGCGCACGGGCAAAGACTGACAGGAGGCGCGAAGCCAGGCTCGCGCTGTGCTGAAAGACTAGGACCTTCCCCAGGCGCGCGTGCGCACGGCCACTTGTACCCTGCCGTTTCCTCTCCAGTCTCGCGCCTAGCACACCTTGGCAGGAACTGGTGGGGGCGTAGCCTGGCCTCAAGCGCTCACTTTTGCTCTTCTCTTCAGGCCTCAAGCAGGAACCTCACGGCAAAAGGGACTGCGCTCACCTCACTCCTGGGCTCGGAACGTGGTGGCCGAGGCCGGCGTGAGGCTCCCGCACGCGAACAGCCTCCGGGGGCCAGCGCGAGACACTGTCCAATCGGGCTTCCAAGTTTGGGGCTGGCGCAAAACCAGAAGGGGGGTCTCTCGAGGCGGATGCTGGAGGCCAAGGGGAATAGTTCGGGAGCTTGCCGGTCAGACCAGAGCCTGGGGTCCACTCAGGAACGGCATTTCCTGGCCGTGGCCACTCTGGGAGTTTCGGGGGGCGGCAGGGCGGGTGTGCCTTGGGTGCCCAGGCTGTATGTGAGGAGGGACCTGGGCAGCAGAGCCGGAGTTTGGATTTGAGGCAGGGTCTAAATTTGGAGGTCCAGGCTCAAGTTTGATGTATGAAGTCTCTGAATAGTGTTGGGGACTTGGGGGTCACCGGTCAGGACCTGTAGTCTTGGGATTTGTGTCTGGATAGAACTAGTTTTGGAAAATCTGAAAATCTTCGGTTTTGTCACTGGAAACTTTCTTGTTGGAATCAGAGATACTAATGTGGGAATCTAGAAGCCTAGAGTATAATTTGGGGGCCTGAGGTCTAATTTTGGAGAATTGAAGTCTCAATATAGATTTAAGGTCTAGAATCTTAATAGAGTATGAGGTGTGAGATTTAGGGCTTGGAGTCCCAGTTTAGAACTTTGAGAAGTGTTAAGGCCTGGAGTCCCCCACATTGAGTATGGGGCTGCAGTTTTAGAGTTTGGGTTTTAGATAGAACTCACATGTGAGATCTCAGTTTAGGCTTGGGGGCACAGTTTTGGGGTCTGAAATGACAGTCTGAGGGTCTGAGGTGACAGTTTGAGGGTCCAGAGGTCTTCATTTTCAAATCTGAGGTAAATTTTGGGGGGGGTTGCCGTTTGTTTTTGGGAGCTCAGGTTTCTTTGTTTAGGGTTTGGGTTCTCAATATTAAGGCTTCTGGTCTGTGTTCTTAGTATTAATATTGGGCTTATATTTGGAGATCAGAAGTTGACAGTTTAGGGGTCTAGAATACCTCAGTATTAGAGTTTAAGGCTTTTAGGTTTGGGAAAGTCTCCTTTTTAGGCTCTAGATCCTCATTTGGATGTTTAAAATCATACGGTTGCTGTCTTAATATCATAGTTTAAGCATCTTAAGCCACAGTTTTCAGGTCCGCTCTCCACTGCAGAGTCTGACATCTCATTATTAAGACTAAAGCTCTGAATCAAAGTTTGGAAATCTGCTGCTTTTAGTTTTAGGTCTGGATCATGATTTACAAGCCCAAACTTCCAATTTGTGATTCATGGACTTCAGTTTAGACTTTGGACATTTTCATTTGTTCTATTGGCCTGTGTTTATGGGGACTCAGGACTTTTTTGGGGATCTCTTGAGTGCTCAAAGGAGCACCGTGGAGGGAAATGAGGCTGCCTATCATACTGTGCATTCTTCTTGGAATCCCAGAGGTCACTAATAATTCTTTCTTTCCCCCTCTTTGCAGATGTGGGATTCCAGCAAACAAGTGTGTTCTCCTGAACAGCCCAGAACCAACTCCCTGAGTCCCAGTGACAGGTAAGGGCTCCCCCTGGCCCACCTCCCTTGCAGCTCTGGCCACTCTGGTAGAATGATAATAACAATAGTGTTTACTGAGCATTTACTAGTTTGCCAGACTTTTTGCTAAGCTTTTTGTTTGTATACACGTTAATCCTGACAACAACTCCAGGAGGAAGTAGGTGCAAATATTACTGCCATTTCAAGATGAGAGAACTCTGAGGTAGTTGGCAAAGATCATCTCTAAGCCCTTGCAGGTTTTGACATTCTGATTTTTTTTTTTAATGCCCTTCCTTCCTTTCTTTTATTTACGTATTTATTTTGCCATCAAGCCCCTACCAAGTGTCAGGAATCTAATAGACAGGTTTTCCTAGCAGATGAGGGTTGGATCAGATTTCTCCCTTCTTCCAACATCTGGATAAAGAAGAGAGTCAAAGTTCATCTTATCCCTTATATTCTTCCCCAATGACTTTTCATCTACCTGTCTCTTCATTTATTAACTCCAAAAATCAGCATCCGCTTTATTTAGGTTCTCTGTTTAGAAACTGTGCTCAGAAGGAGCACATGAAGACAATGAAGAATTTCTCTCCTGCTTGCCTATTCTTCCTGGAATTCCAGAGGTCACCAACAGTGCATTCTCTTTCCTCCCTTTTTAGATGTGGAGTCATTGTATGAATAAAGACTCAATTGCAATTAACAGAAACTTAGCTAAAACTGGCTAAGGCATAAATGGGGATTTATTGGATCCTTTAAACAAAAAATTCTGGGGCATCAGGCTAGGCTGGTTCCAAGTGAGGGGTTAAATGATATGGCCAGAAATCTGCCTGTCTTGGCTCTGCTGTTGTCTGGGTTGGCTCCATTTGTGTGGGCAAGATGGCTCTTAAGCCCCTCCAGTTCCATATTCTGCCAACCTGACAAGTCTGGCAGAGATTTTCTCCCCAGGATCCATTGACTCTGATTGGTCAAGCCTGTGTTACCACCCAGATCCTCAACCAATCCCTTGACTTCTTGATTAGACTTTGCTTCAGTGCTCCCTAATGGAAGGGAGGTCAAGTAATTGGTTCAGGATTTGGGTAGTAACCCAGACTTAGCTAATCAGAGTCAATGGATCCTGGAAAGAGAATCTATGCCAGACTTGTCAGGTTGGCAGGATGTAGACCTGGAGTGACTGAAAGGTCTCTTGCCCTCACAAATGGTGAGCCAACCCAGACAATGTCAGAGCCAAGAGTGGAAGGGGAGGTTGGGTTCAGACTCTATGAACCACATGGACTTAGAGTGGGGGAGGGATCGTAACCCAAAGGAAATTATTACCAGAAAACGGGGATTGGATGTTGGTCAACCAAAAATGACAGTTTTATCAACTATAGTCATCCAATATAATACCTCCACCCTATTCTCCAACATCCCTTATACCTAAATCGTTCCAACAAATGACTGTCTACCTTCTATCTTGAACAAATCTTTCATGAGCACGCCAGTGATGCTAAACACCTGGACAAGATCACACTTTCTAGCCAGCTCCATTTTATAAATGAATTATAAACAGGTTTGGAGAGATGAAAGCACTTGTCCAAAATCACACAGCAAGTGGCAGAGCTGGAATTTCAACCAGATCTGTTTGCTTCAAAAGCTGAAGTTTAATAACCAACTGTTATACTGCTTCTTGGGACTGTCCTTTGCTTTCCCTCATGTTGGGGTGGCTCTTAAATTCTTGCACATGTTAAGCAAATTAGAGTCTGGGCCTTGGATTTCACATAGCTGATATGAGAAATTTGGACTGGCTTTTTTTTTTTCAAGATTTTTTTGGTGTGGATCACTTTTAAAGTCTTTATTGAATTTTTTACAATATTGTTTCTGTTTTACGTTTGGTTTTTTGGCCACAAAACATGTGGGATCTTAGCTCCCTGACTAGGAATTGAACCTGCATCTCCTGCACTGGAAGTTAAAGTCTTTACCACCAGGGAAGTCCCCTGGACTGGCTCTTGATTAAAGCTCCTTCCAGCTCCTGCAAAATAAAGGAATAGTGAGTATTTAGGCTGATTAGCTCAGGGAAAAGGAAACCCAAGAATTAGAGTGGTTTGCCACTTCGAAGACTGAAAGGCAGTCATAAGACAGAATAGCATTCTTTAATTCAACACAATTTTTTGTTGAGCACCTACTAAGAGCCAGGTATTATTCCAGGAGCTAGGAATATAGCCAAAGCCATATGTAACTATTGTGGGTCGTAGGCAAGTTTGCTTTCTTGGGCTCATTCTTTCATTAAAAACACATTAAAAACTCATTTATGACAGCATTGGTATAAAGATGAATGTAATCCAAGTTGAATTATATTAATTCTTTTCTCTTCTGATTTTAAAAGAAAACACTTCATGAGCCCCTAAAATTATCACCAGCCTTAAGCACTGTGCTTACCTGTGCCTAATGGAGAAGTCAGTCCAGGATATAGCAGTAAATAAAAGGGACCAAAATCCCTGCTCTTGTGTTTATATTTATAAGGGAGAAAGAAGGAAAGGAAAAAAGAGAGAAAGAAAGATTTTGGATGCCGATAAATGATGTGGGCATGTGACAAAGAATGTGCCTTTTTAGATCAGGTAGTCAGGAAAGGCCTTTCTGGGGTTGTTACATTTAAGCTAAAGGCTGAATGGCAAGAAATCAGCCATGTGAAAAATCAGGGCAAAGAAACATTCCAGGTAGTGGGGATGGGAAAGGCCCTGAAGGCAGAAATAAACTTGGCAGTTGAGAGAAACAGAAAAAGACCTGTGTGGCTGGAGCTGACCTGTTCCCCACAGAATCAGAGGGCAGAGCTGGGATTAGTTGAGTGAAAATCATAGAGACTGTGAGGAAGACTCGTCTGAAACCAGAACCATCCAGCAAGGAAAGAAGCCCCCTTGGGAGGGAGTGCCCGATTCCCAGAGGCCCCTGTGAGCACAGCCCCGGGTCACACCTGTTCAGGACTGTTGCCCAGGAGAGACAAAGATTTTGCAATTCCTAGTTACCCTTTTTTCCCTCCAAATAAAAAATATATATTTATATGTATTATTCATATATAAATATATATGTATTATACATATAAATATAGACATTTATATGTATTATTTATATATTTATATGTAATTTGGCTGTGCCAGGTCTTAGTTGCAGCGTGCGGGATCTTTGATCTTTGTTGCAGCACCCAGGATCTTTTTAATTGGGGCATGTGGGATCTGGGTTCCCTGACGAGGGATGGAAATGGAGCCCCCTGCATTGGAAGGTTGGAGTCTTAGCCACTGGACCACAAGGAAAATCTTATCCTCAGCAAATTATATGGTTCTGCTCCTAGTTGCCATTTTATGTTGTTTGTGGAACAATTTGATAAATGGATACCTGGCTGTACTGTGGGCTCTAGAAAGAGTTATTGTTTTACAGATTTTTATCCCTGTCACCAACCACACTTCCTGGCACACAGTAAGGGCTCAATAAGCAATTGCTGAGTGAATGAGAGAGAATGATTCTTTCAACTTCAGAGTTTGGTTGGGGAGATAAGAGTGCCTCCCACACTGGTCTCTCATGTCCTTGAGGACAGCGAATCGATTTCTCTCCCTTTCCACAGTGTTCAGCGCAGGACCTGGCAAAGAGGAGGTATCGAGGGACTTCCCTGGCAGTCCAGTGGTTAAGACTCTTCACTCCTAATGCAGGGGCAAGGGTTTGATCCCTGGTCAGGGAACTAAGATCCTGCATGCCACATAGCACTGCCAAAAATAAAAGAGAGGGTATCAGTTTGTGGGTCTGAGTAGGAATCAGAAAAACGTATGTAATCAATGAAGTATGTTTGGCTTGATCCTGCTTTCAGTCAGGGAGAAAGACAGGGGCAGCTTCCTGGGGTGGCTGGCAATTGAACCAGGCCCTGAAGGAAGATGAGATAAGGATTGGTGGAGACGAGGTGTTCGGGCTTTCCCAAACGAGTAGCAGGAGTAGTGCCAGAAGTGTGTAATTTGACATCTTTGTGTCTCCATCTGTCAGGAGAAAGAGGTACATGTGTGTACATGGATATATTATGAATTATGGATTCAGGGATTATATCCTGAAAGTTCTGCATCTGCTCAGGAGTTAACTTCTTTCACACCCTTATTTATCTGTTCATTTAGCAAATAGGCAGTGAGTTCCCGCAATGTGCCAGACCCTGTTCTAGGTGCCCCCGACTCAGCTCTCAGCCTAGTACAGGGATCAGAGAAATGCATGAACTCAGGGTCAGGGGGCCCTTAGAAGAGGTACCTCACCTATCCTGTGGAGTTGGGGGCTGTTGATGGGAGAGAACGAAAGGAAGTAAGAGATGAGACCAGAATGATCAGGTGGGCCAAGCCGTGGGGGGAGGGGCAGGCATTATAAGCCATGTCAAGGGTTTGATTTTTAATAAAATCAAGGACTTGATTCTTAATAATGGGATGGCATTGAGAGATTTGAAGTACTTCTTAGGTAACTAAGGTATTCAGTCCTACGGATAGCCCTCTGCGCCTTGAATATCCTCATTCATTTTGCTCAGATGAGAAAACCATAGACATTTTTGTGTTTCAGAAAGATCACTCCAGGGACTTCCCTGGTGGTCCAATAGCTAAAATTCTGTGCTCCCAATGCCAGGGGCCCAGGTTCCATCCTTGGTTAGGGAACTAGATCCCAAGTGCCTCAATGAGAGATTAAAGATCCCACATGCTGCCACTAAGACCCAGTGTTGTAAAATAAAAAAAGAAGAAAGAATGATCACCCTGACTCTCATACAAAGTATGGTTTGGAGGAGGCCAGATGGGAGGCTGGGAGAACTATGAGGATGTCAACACATGGACTAGGGTAGGGGTGAGGGAATGGAGAGAAGGGATTGGAGGAGGAATGGGCAAAATTTGGTGACTGGGAGTTCCCTGGGGGTCCACTGGCTAAGACTTTATGCTTCCACTGCAAGAGGCATGGGTTCAATCCCTGGTCGGGGAACTAAGCTTCTCTGAGATGGGGAACACTGAAACAGGTGGATTGGGGGGTGGTGTCAGATACCAAATTCCATTTTGGATGTCCTAACCAAAACCGGCTCTTGTCCCAAAACAGGAAGCAGAGGAAAAACCACACCAGCAAACTGCAAGAGCTGGCATTGATGCTGCCAGTGACCCTGAAGACTGGTACCAAGAAGCTCACCAAGGTAAAAGGGCTGAAGGAGAGGAGGTGAATTTGGGAGGCAGATCTGAACATATCAGCAATTGGGCTGACCTCCCTTGTCCTGGGAAATCTAGACAGACACACAAACCCAGTGACAGCACTGAGATGGCAAGAGTCCTGCTCTGAGTGGGAATTTCTGGGAGTCTGTGATCCCATGACCAGAAGTCTGAGGAATTCTTTCCTGCAAAGGAGACAGGGGGAGGGACATCTCTGGTGATCCGGTGGTTGAGACTCTGAATTCCCAATGCAGGGGGCACAGGTTTGATCCCTGGTTAGGGAAGATCCCACATTCCACGTGGCATGGCGACAAAAAAAAAAGGAGGCAGGAGGAATTGAGAGAGGAAAAAATAGGCAAGACCAGGTCAAGGTCATCTCCCTGGGAGTCAAGACAGTCTGTATCTGAGCCCTCCAGCTCCATACCTGCAGAACTCTGGGCAGCTCACTCAGATTATCAGCCTTTCAAGCCTCAGATTTCTCAGCTATAAATCAAGGAAAAATAACTACTCCTACTCAGAGATATTGTGAGACCAAAAAGACACGATAGCCATTACAGGGCCTGAATAAATGTCGGTTCCCTTTCTGGCAGCCTTCTTTTGTGACTTCATTGGGATGATTTCCGAATTTGGTTCTTCTCAGAGGTTCCAGGCGGGGAAGGCAATGGCACCCCACCCCAGTACTCTTGCCTGGAAAATCCAATGGACGGAGTAGCCTGGTGGGCTGCAGTCCATGGGGTCGCTAACAGTCGAACAGACTGAGCGACTTCCCTTTCACTTTTCTCTTTCATGCATTGGAGAAGGAAATGGCAACCCACTCCAGTGTTCTTGCCTGGAGAATCCCAGGGATGGGGGAGCCTGGTGGGCTGCCATCTATGGGGTCACACAGAGTCGGACACGACTGAAGTGACTTAGCAGCAGCAGCAGCAGCAGCAGCAGAGGTTCCAGGAGAGCATCTGTTTCCTCCCCTTTGCCAATTTCTGCACATGTGCGAGCTCAGTCACTTCAGTCATGTCTGACTCTTTACAACCCCATGGACTGTAACCCGCCAGGCTCCTCTGTCCATGGGATTCTCCAGGCAAGAATATTGGAGTGAACTGCCATGCCCTCCTCCAGGGGATCTTCCTGACCCAGGGATCGAACCCAGGTCTCCTGAATCTCTTGCATTGCAGGCAAGTTCTTTACCCCTGAGACACTGGGGAAGCCTTGCCAGCTTCTAGAGGTCACTTATGGTCTTTGGTTCATGGCCTTTTCAAAGCCAGAAGCATAACAGCTTCTGGTCTCACCTCTATCTCTGCTTTGGTCAGCAGTCTGCCCACTCTGCCTTTGGGCCTCCTGCTTCCCGCTTATAAAGATGCTTGTGATTGCACTGGGCACACTCAGATAAGCCAGAATCAAGAATCATCTCCCTATCTCAAGATCCTTAATCACATCTGCAAAGGCCCCTTTGTCATATAAGGCAACACATGCACAGGTTCCGGGGACCAGGCCATGGACACCTTTCAGGGAGGCATTATACAGACCACCACAGTGCTCAAAATTAGCTGAGAAGTTTTGCCCTCTTGCCCACTGGAGAATTTGGTGTGCGTGGGCTCTTAGAGTTCTTGGCAGGGAGGGTGGAGATGGCTGAGACAGTCCTTGCACTGGAGGGATGACAGTCAAGTCAGGGCACAGGCAGCAGCATTTCATCACGAGCAGAGGACCACATCCCCTGGGTAGAATCCTCCCCAGGTCTCATCCCACTGTCCCCCCTCTTTTCGTGGCTGCACTGTGCAGCTTTCCAGATCTTAGTTCCCTATCTAGGGACTGAACCTGGGCCCTCAGCAGTGAAAGCACAAAGTCCTAATCACGGGACCGCCAGGGAGTTCCCTCAGCTCTCTTAAGGATCCCACTCCTTTCCCATTTTCAATTCAGTTCAGTTCAGTTCAGTCGCTCAGTCGTGTCCGACTCTTTGCGACCCCATGAATCGCAGC
>SJYX01000955.1:0-14063 GCA_006410675.1 Oreotragus oreotragus
CTTAAAGAAACATCCCAAACTGATATCAGCTGGAGTGAAAATCTGGCAGTGACGAGCCAGAAGACGAGACATAGCACTGATTAACGGCTCTGTTTAGTCTTGTTCGTTGTCATTTTCCGCAGACAATGGGAAAGAAAGCCTTCATTACTGTAGTACCTTTCAAAATAGGCATTTTAAAATATCAAAGTTCCTGAACGCCAGGGTGGGAGAGAAAGGGGGAAAAAAAACTGAAGTAAAACAAACAAACCAAAAAACCTACTGTGGAATAAAATTTTATTAGCTTGTCATAAAATGGCACTTTCCATGCGCTATATGAAGATAATGTGGGCATTTTTTAATATAAAATACCATAGTCTGAATGAAATCAGAAGCAAATCTCAAATGAATATAGTTGACCTGTAAGCATGAATAAATAATCAAATTCCTATAGTGGTTGTAATACTCTAGTTAATAGCCACACAGCCCATAACTGTGCATTCTCGTGCTCTTATGTGAAATAATTCAAACATTTCATCAGGCTAACTTCTAAATTAAAATAATTATTTATTTTTGCTTATATTTTGCTTATTTATTCTATTTCAGGGGGAAGCTATAACTACATCCATTTGATCAGCATATCTGCAACCAGGTACAGTGACTTCAGAGAAAACACTCTGTGAGTTTGCTGATGACTAGCAACTCCAAGAATATCCTCCATTCAAAAAGATTGCCTGGCACTGTGGCCACAGCAAACTCTGTGGTCTGAACTGCAGAACTGCCTTGACCTGAAAATGCAGCTTTTACACCTGGGAACTTATTACAACAAAAGGAAAAGAGTAAAGAACAAAGAAGAGGGAATAGCCAAACTTTGAATCCCTCACAGAAACTGAGCCTGAAGAGGTTCAGATCATTTTAATTGAAAATGTCCCAATTATCATCAGCTAAGGGGTTATATTTCACACATGACCGACTGATCAGGACACACTATCAAGCATTCGATCTGCAACAGGACAAGATACTTAAAACTAGGACAGCCACAGCAGGTCTGACTAATCCGTGAGTTTCCCTAGAATGGATTCTGCTGCTGTCTTAGAAGAAAGTCATATTTATGGTGATTTCTATTGTTCCTGCCTGAGTTCTGCAATCCAGGGTCTAACTCATCAACTGTTATCTCTGAAAACATCTCTCTTCCACAGCTTCCATGTCTACATGTTTGCATACACAGGCTCACAATAATCACCCACTTGTTTCCTAATTATTAAGATACTTCTTGTTTTTATCTATAGCATCCCATGTCTCCTAAGAAGAAAATGCTATTTTACCAAAAATGTGAAGCTTAGTTCCAGTAACTTGCCACCCAAAGGCAAAGGATTTGAGGCAGCTCTTTGGGGCTAAAAACATATTAGTGAAAGCTTAGACAAAATAAGGAACAAAAGTTAGCTTTGGAATTGTTTTCTCTATCTAGCTAGAGAAAAATCTTTTTATGTAGAAAGTTTCCAAACCTTTAAAAAAAAAAAAATCACTTAGCATTCCTGCTTAAAAAAAAAAGACTGTTTTATTTATTTATTTAATTTTTTTTGCCACACCACATGGCATGTGGGATCTTAGGATCTTAGTTCTCCGACCAGGGATTGAAACAGTGTCCCTTGCACTGGAAGCAGAGTCTTAACCAGTGGGCTGCCAAGGAAGCCTAGCATTCTTGCCTTAAAAAAAAAAATTCTCTAAACAGAGACTATCTTAATACTGTACAACTGAACTATCTAGCCAATGTTGCTGCATTCAACATCATCCAAGGGAGATTATAAGGAAGGTGGGACACTAAACTTTCTCTGGTAGGATTTCAACATGGTACCTGAAGTCACAAAACCTGTGTACAGCCTACTTATGCCAGTCAAGCGTGGGAATGTGGTAGGATTCTTAGGAGCCTTAGGAGCCTGCAAAACACTTAAGACCTGAGTATGGGTTTTGGACTCAGATAACCCTGGAATCCAACCTCAAAGTGATAGGTGTTAAATTACTTGTCTAATCAGTCTCTTCTTACTTCTTGCTAAAGAATTCAGCTTTAAGTTCATTGTTCAGACAAGAAATACTGCCCTTGACTTTTCTTGCAGATAGAAGTAGCCATGAGACATGTTCTGTCCAATGAGATGCTGGATATGATTCTGAGGAAACTTTTAAATTATTATAAGAAGGGCAGTCTCAGCTGGCAGGGTCCTTCACCTCTCTATCCTTCTCCCTTCTTCCTGCTAGAGATCTAGCAGTCACACACAGCAATGATGAATCCAAAGACAGAAGCCAACTTACTCTGAATGGCAGAGAGAAAAGACACAAAGAGCCTGGATCTTTGAACCAATGCAGCAATCCTAGATGGCTTCCCCACAATACCTTGTTGCACAGGCCAAGTGAATTCCAACTTGCATAAGCCACCAGGTGTCAGGTGTTCTAGTATTTGCAGCCAAGGCATTTCTCAGTGATAAACCAGTGTCTTGGAGCTTCATTTCTTCATCTATAAAATGGGGATCTAATCTTTATCAACTTTGAAGATTCGCTGTAAAGCCTCATTGTACATGCATGCTCTGTTGCTTCAGTTATGTCTGACTCTTTGTAACCCCATGGACTGTAGCCTGCCAGGCTCCTCTGTCTATGGGATTTTCCTGGTAAGAATACCAGAGTGGGTTGCCATGCCTTCCTCCAGGACCTTCCTGACTCAGGGATCAAATCTAAGTCTCATGCGTCTCCAGCATTGCAGGCAGATTCTTTACCGCGGAGCTATCGAGGAAGCCCTAGTTGATATATCTATAATTCCTAGCCCAATGCCTAACTCAGTAATAGTTAGAGGCTGTTATTATTATTATTTATTCTTAAGACTGAAATGAGTATTTCTTTTTCTTTCCAGAAACTTAAAGAGCAGAGCTCAGCTTTCCCTGAGCTGGGGACTGTTCTGGGCAAAAAGTTGAGGTCATATTAGGTTGGAAGCCTTAGTTTAGTAGGATGGTCTATAAATAGTCAATATCCAAAAACTTCATCCTTCTGTTCTTACTTTAGGAGATTTTTCTGGCTTACTGCTAATGCATACTAGCTGTTTCTAACACTCAGAGAGCAAGCTGTTGCTTTGTTTATAGTGAAACCAAATTCCTTGACTATATTTCATTCCTGACACAATAATCACAGCAGCAAACTGCAAAATTAACATTTAATAGGGCATTTCAATTAAAAGCCAGAGAAATATTCTCTGGACCACAGATTCTTGCCTCTAAAGATAACATTTTCTTTTTTTTTTATTTTTTCTTGAGTATGTACAACTGCCATAACTCTGCTTTATTTAATGTAATACGCTTTTGGCCTCCTGGTTTCAATTTTGAGGACAAAATGATCAATTGTGGCGTTTTCAACTTGTATAAATTGGTTTTAGGAGACAGATGTTGATTTTTCGACTAGCACAAACATTACAAGGGACTCAAAAATAGATCATGTGTGGTGATATAGAACATCCCTACAAGTCAGCCCAATAACAGTAACACCTCTTTTTCTGAACTTCAGCTAAGTGAATTAAGAATGTTAATGAAGGGTGAGATTTGGTCTAAGATAAAAGAGCACCTATTTGCTAGGCAGCCTGTTTGAGGGGTGGTAACCTAGACAGCATATTAAAAAGCAGAGACATTACTTTGTCAATAAAGGTCCATCTAGTCAAGGCTATGGTTTTGCAGAAGAATTGACGCTTTTGAACTGTGGTGTTGGAGAAGACTCTTGAGAGTCCCTTGGACTACAAGGAGATCCAACCAGTTCATCCTAAAGGAGATCAGTCCTGGGTGTTCATTGGAAGGACTGATGTTGAAGCTGAAACTCCAATACTTTGGCCACCTGATGTGAAGAGCTGACTCATTTGAAAAGACCTGGATGCTGGGAACAAGTGGGGGCAGGAGAAGGGGACGACAGAGGATAAGATGGTTGGATGGCATCACCGACTCAATGGACATGGGTTTGGGTGGACTCCAGGAGTTGGTGATGGACAGGGAGGCCTGGCATGTATGGGGTCGCAAAGAGTCAGTCACGACTGAGCGACTGAACTGAACTGAACTAGAGAAAAAAGCTATAATGAATCTCTCCATCAGTAAAGCAAGAGTTTTCCATACTATAAACCAGTCCACTATTCTGAGGTATTTTAAGCTGCTCAGTTTCCTAGAGGAATTTGTAGTGCTAGCACTGTCCAACAGAAATAGTATGAACTACAAATGCCAGCCACATATGTAATTTTAAGTTTTTAGCAGTCATATTTTTTAAAAAGTAGAAAGACAGAGGTAAAACTAATTTCAATAATATGTTTTGCCTAAAAACATATCCAACATATTACCATTCCAACATGTAATCAATAAAAAAGCTAATGAGATATTTTTTACCTTTTTTGGTAATAAATACTTAAAATCTAGTGTGTATTTTATACTTACAGCACATCTCAGTATAGTCTTGTCACATTTCAGGTGTTCAATAGCCACAAGTGGCCAGTGGCTAACATCTTAGATTGTAAGCACTAAAATTTCATGTGCTGCCTTGATCTCTTTGAGTCTCACAGGCCAAGTCCTAACTCAGTTCTCCTGCTCTTGCCAGATATGCCTCCCTCCCCCTTGGGGGGAGAGGCTTCCTATCCAGCTAGTTCCCCTGGCAGCCAGACCAGCTGCTCCCAACATGGTCCTCCACCTAATGAGTTTCACCTTTCTGCAAGCCTGTCGCATTTTTCAAACAATCCTCCTGTGGGAACCAGACTTATCCCACCCTCTTGTTACTACAAAGCCAGCCTCCTACGGCTCCTGCTGCTTCGCTCTACAACCTGTATGTGGCGCTGCATGGTAGGGGGTGTCTTCCCCCAGGCTGTGAGTATATGGGACCAGTAAACTGCTGTCAGTATCATCTGTTCTGTCCAGTATCACATATTCAGCCCTCCCTGGAACCTTGGGGTAAGACTCTCTCTCCTACTCACGAGATTAAGAGAAGACGAGCAAAACAATAGCATGAGTCTTTTTTTTTGTTTTCCAATTGGAGGCTAATTACTTTACAATATTGTGGTGGTTTTTGCCATAAATTCACATGAATCAGCCATGGGTGTACATGTGTTCCCCATCCTGAACCCCCCTCCCACCTCCCTCCCCATCCCATCCTCAGGGTCATCCCAGTGCACCAGCCCTGAGCACCCTGTCTCATGCATCGAACCTGGACTGGTGATCTAATTTACATATGAAACATATACATACATATGAAACATATACATGTTTCAATGCTATTCCCTCAAATCATCCCACTCTCACCTTCTCCCACAGAGTCCAAAAGTCTGTTCTTTACATCTGTCTCTCTTTTTCTGTCTCGCATATAGGGTCATCATACCATCTTTCCAAATTCCATATATATACATTAATATACTGTATTGGTATTTTTCTTTCTGACTTACTTCGCTCTGTATAATACGAATGTGTCTTTTATAGGATGAGTCATTTATAGTCAATTTTTTCAAAATATCTGGAAGGATTTGGAGTCAGCTCTTAGCTTTCCAACATTTATATTTATAGCACATTGTAATTTACATTTACCTTGCCTGAAAAGGTTTGGTGGTAACTTTGTAACATATTTTCTTACTTGGTTAATATTTTTTATATTTCCTGGTACTGATCTTTAACTCAGCTTTGCAGATAGTTATATGTGTTGGTTCTGCAATATCTTGTTGGAACTTTTGGTTTTTAGCATTCATGCTGAAGATGACCAATAAAATATCATTAGGCAATATTATGAGTTTCCTTCAAAGATAAAGGGCTCATTTAGGCTGGAAAGGATGACACATGCCTGGCAAGTGTGCTGCCACTGCTCTTCCTGTGCCTGTGGCAAGATCATTAAGCCAGTTCTCCATCTCAGAATCTCTTAGCATCCCAGAGGAAATCTGATTTGTCATTTCTGGTCTAGAAACTCTGAGCTATCCTGAGCCTTCTACATGATCCCCAAACTCTAAACAGGAATCAGGAGGCTGCCTCCCTGTCTCCCACCATTCTACTTCCAAAACATCTTTTGAATATATATTTTTGTCTTCTTCATGAACCTTGTGCAAACTCTCATCCAGGTCTTTGGCAGGTCTAAGGTAGCCCATCAGATTCAAGGTGCAATGGGTCTTTCAGACTCCAATACCTCTAGCTTCCCTCCATCCTCCACTCTGCTGCCCAGGCAGTATAGAACTCAGAGCTTATTTATGACTTTTTGTCTTAAACATTTCCAACTGCACCCTACTCTTACAGGGTAACACCTGAATCCCTTAGACTGGTAATCAATACCCTTAAAAATCAAGCCCCAATCTGTCCTTTCATTTTAGTCTTCACTCACCTAATCTCATGTATCCCCATTCCAAACTATTCCCCATCAGTTCAGTTCAGTTCAGTCACTCAGTCGTGTTCGACTCTTTGTGATCCCATGAATCGCAGCATGCCAGGCCCCCCTGTCCATCACCAACTCCCAGAGTCCACCCAAACCCATGTCCATTGAGTCAGTGATGCCATCCAACCATCTCATCCTCCGTCGTCCTCGTCTCCTCCTGCCCTCAATCTTTCCCAGCATCCAGGTCTTTTCAAATGAGTCAGCTCTTCACATCAGGTGGTCAAAGTATTGGAGTTTCAGCTTCAACATAAGTCCTTCCAATAAACACCCAGAACTGATCTCCTTTAGGATGGACTGGGTGGATCTCCTTGTAGTCCAAGGGACTCTCAAGAGTCTTCAACACCACAGTTCAGAAGCATCAATTCTTCTGCACTCAGCTTTCTTTATAGTCCAACTCTTACATCCACACATGACCACTGGAAAAACCATAGCCTTGACTAGACGGACCTTTGTTGACAAAGTAATGTCTCTGCTTTTTAATATACTGTCTAGGTTGGTCATAACTTTCCTTCCAACAATACGCCCCACATTAACCTAGCACTTTCATGCCATGGTACCTCTTTTTAGCATATCTATTTATTTATTTATTGGTTGTGCTGGGTCTCCATTGCTGTGCAGGCCTTCTCTAGTTGCAGTGAGTGGAGGCTACTCTCTAGTTGTGATGCGTGGGCTTCTCATTGAGGTGGCTTCTCTTGTTGAGGAGCCTGGACTCTAGGGTTCTTGGGCTTCAGTAATTGTGGCGAGAGGGCTTAGTTGCCCTGTGGCATGCGGAGTTTCCCCAGACCAGGGACTGAATCCATGTTCCCTCTGTTGGCAGGAGGATTCTTAACCACTGGACCACCAGGGAAGTTTCTATGGTACCTTTATGGACACTACTCTGTACATGGCTTGCCCCTAATTCCTACCTAAAAGAAATGATAGACTGAATTGAACTTATTAAATTACACCACAATGCAGGACACTGTCCACGAGTTCTCCCTCCAGGGGCATGCACAATCCCCTCCATCAGCCATGCCAGACATAACAGGTAGCTTTTGAGTCTCAGCTGCTCCCAACCAATTTATTTGCGTGATCTGCTTAATCAGTAAAAGTGAAGAAGTGAAGTGAAGTAGCTCAGTCGTGTCCAACTCTTTGCGACTCCATGAACTGTAGCCTATCGGGCTCCTCTGTCCATGGGATTTTCCAGGCAAGAGTGCTGGAGTGGATTGCCATTTCCTTCTCCAGCACCTATAATGCCTCTGAAGTGAGAGAAAGGGAAAGAACTTAGGCCAGGAGCAATCAAGAAAAATGTCCTGAGGGAAGTGTCACTGCTGGTCACTGCCAGATGGCATTCATTCAAATTCTGTGGGGACCAAGGCAGTCGGTAGGAAGGCCTGGGCTAAGTGGCAGTCAGCCTGGCGGCCAAGCCCTGCCCTGCCCTTCCCTGGCACCGAGGCCCACATCTAAGGCATTCCATGGGAGCCTTGGGAGGGAGGCTTGTTTCCACCCTGCCAGCCAGGTTGCCACAACAAGGAACTGAGCATTCCTTACAAGTGGTGGAGGCCAAGGCCAGGCCCACCTCCAGCTGGAGGGACTCAGGGGGCCCCGGGAGCTCCAGGCTTGGGGATCTAGTTTCCTATCATCAGGCACCTCTGGCAGGGCCAGCTCATCCTGGATTGCCCTCCAGAGCTTCACGCAGACCCTGGTAGAGACCCAGCCCAAGTCAGCAGGACGATCCTGGCTCCCAGGCTTGTCAGGAGAGTCCACTCATTCAGCAATGACTGAGCACTTCCTGAATGCAGGGGCAACAAGAGGGCATGTCAGACAAGACTTGGGAGGGAGGCTTGTTTCCACCCTGCCAGCCAGGTTGCCACAACAAGGAACTGAGCATTCCTTACAAGTGGTGGAGGCCAAGGCCAGGCCCACCTCCAGCTGGAGGGACTCAGGGGGCCCCGGGAGCTCCAGGCTTGGGGATCTAGTTTCCTATCATCAGGCACCTCTGGCAGGGCCAGCTCATCCTGGATTGCCCTCCAGAGCTTCACGCAGACCCTGGTAGAGACCCAGCCCAAGTCAGCAGGACGATCCTGGCTCCCAGGCTTGTCAGGAGAGTCCACTCATTCAGCAATGACTGAGCACTTCCTGAATGCAGGGGCAACAAGAGGGCATGTCAGACAAGGTCCAGGCTGGCTGTGTTTGCTCTGCGGAAGTGGGTCCTGGCCACACTTCATGAACATCAGAATCACTCTCCCAGGTCAAGCCGCCTGCAAAAGTAAAGCCGACACCAAATATGGCAAGTTCCCTGGCCGTCCAGTAGGTAGGACTCAGGTCTCTTGCTACCAGCAGTGCAGGTGTGATCTCTGGTCAGGGAGCCAAGACCCCACAAGCCACGCAGTCAAAAGACTTTTTAATTTATAAAAGAGGTTGGGGGTGGCAGGAGGAAAAATACCCACCAGAATATGTAAGGGAAAATACACTTAGATAAATAATTTAAAAATCTCACTCTTTTATGTAGGCCTCGCTGAGCCAGGCTCTGGGCTGGGCGCCTGCCTCAGTTGTCTCATTTAATGCAGCCATTCAGCCTCGTCCACACAGCCAAGCCTTCAAGGGCCAGAGGGACCAGCAAGAGACTGACGCCCAGAGCAGGGCAAGGAGAGAGCTGAGGCCCCGGGCTGTGCAGGGCATGCCCAGAGCTGCAGCTGCTGCTTTTTCTGGGAAAGGCAGAGGCTGGCCCAGGCTGAGGTATCTGGAATGTTCCTGACAGCTGGGGGGTGGGGGTGGTGGTGCTGACCTTGGCCCCCCAGGCCTGGGAGAGGTGGAAAGATTGGGCATCCAGATTAGGCACCACCCTCCCCACAGAAGATTTAACTGGGCTCCTTTCAGAATAGGGCACGGCCTTACGGCCACTGT
The DNA here is from genome assembly GCA_006410675.1 of Oreotragus oreotragus. NCBI lineage: Eukaryota > Metazoa > Chordata > Mammalia > Artiodactyla > Bovidae > Oreotragus > Oreotragus oreotragus. The sequence goes on from SJYX01000955.1 coordinate 9,274, forward strand.
AAGGTGGGATGCGGGCACAGCACTGTTTGGTTGCCGTGGAGATAAACAGGGCATGGGGGGTGGGCAGGTCCAAGGAAGGTGATATACTGAGGCTGGGGCGCCCTCTTTTGGCCAAGGCTGGGCTTCCCTAGTAGCTCAGCTAGTAAAGAATCCGCCTGCAATGCAGGAGACGCCAGTTCGATTCCTGGGTCGGGAAAATGCCCTGGAGAAGGGATAGGCTACCCACTCCAGTATTCTTGGGCTTCCCTGGTTGCTCAGATGGTAAAGAATCCTCTTGCAATGCAGGAGACTTGGATTCAATCCCTGAGTTGGGAAGATTCCCCCGGAGGAGGGCATGACAACCTACTCCAGTATTCTTGCTTGAAGAATCTCATGGACAGAGCCCAGCGGGCTACAGCCCATAGGGTCGCCAAGTGTCAGACTTGACTGAAGCAACTGAGCATGCTCACACGCACACCTCTGGGGCTGACTCTTCACACAAAGGCCTCATGGACACAGAGGCCCAGAGAGGGGGAGTGATTTGCCCAAGGTCACACAGCAAACAGTGTCAGGAACCCAGACCTCCTAACTTTCACAGACATTCACTCATCAGATCTCCAGAACATACCCCAGTGGGCTGTGGGCAGAGGCAAAGACACCTGGCTGCCCAGGGCTTGCAGCAGAGGGAACAAAACTTTACAGAAAACAAAAGGAAGTATCCAGGGTACAGTGGGTGGGGCCGTGGTTGGGAATCACCTGGCAAGTTTCAGAATAACTGATGCCCAGATTCTATGCCCAGAAATTCTGATTTCATGGATCTGGGCTAAAGCCTGGGCATGGAGTTTTTTTAATGACTTAAAGAAGATAGATATTTTCCCCCTTTCATGTAAATGTCTGATGTAGACAGGGAGGGGCTGCATGGAAACTCCAGCCCTCAGCTTAGGGACTCAGGCCTGTTCCCATGCACTGCTGGAGACCTCGGGTCTTCCTGGTTCAAGATGGCAGCCGTATTTATGGCCGTTTTCTTGCCTCAAGATTGGAAGGAAAGATGTTGTAAAAACGGGCAGAGAGTGTCGTCAGAAGCAGCCGTGTGACACTTGGACTTATTTCTGTGGACAAGACTTAGTTTAGTCACGTAGTCACACCTAGCAGAAGCAGAGACCAGGAAACACGTTAGATCTACTTTAGAATAAGAGGAGAATGGCTGGTGGAGAACAAGGAGAAGTTTACGTTTTAATATTTATTTAATTCGCATTTGGCCGCACTGGGTCTTAGTTGCAGCTTTTCTCTAGTTGCAGCGTAGGGCTTGCTGTCCTGTGGCATGAGGGATCTTAGTTCCCAACCAGGGATCCAACCCACATCCCCTGCCCTGGAAGGTGGATTCTTAACCACTGGACCACCAGGGAAGTAGTCCCTGCGATAAGCAGATTCTGATGCAAATTCTCGAAGGCTTACATTCAGACTCTGAGCATGGAGATTTTTAAATGAGATGGCTGGATGGCATCACCGACTCAATGGACATGAGTTTGGGTAAACTCCAGGAGTTGGAGATGGACAGGGAGGCCTGGCATGCTGCAGTCCATGGGGTCACAAAGAGTCAGACATGACTGAGCGACTGAACTGAACTGGTGATTTTAACAAGAACTGAGATTAAGAATTGTTGTCCTGGGTGTTGATGAAAAGGAAGGGATGGAGAACTTTCCTTGGTACCCGTTCAGAGAGGAAGGAAAAGCTGAAGCCTAGCCCTTGGGGGTACCCCTGGTAAAGGAAGGGGCAGATAACCTTAATTATGGCTCTCTCTTCTCTGCCCTCCAGAAAGGAATGGACACTTGAGCATCCACAGCCTTCAAACTTTACATATCTTATCCCATTTAATCATCACAACAACACTGAAAGATCAGTGCAATTATTTCCATTTCACAGATGAGAAAAACTGAGGTTTGGAGCTGCCCTGAGGCACACAGATGAATAAGCAGCACAAAACTGAGGTTGGAATCCAGGTCTAAGAGGCTCAGGATCCTTCCCGCTCAGAACCACGTTGCCTCCCACACTCCACTGTGTCTCCACAGGTACAAAAATGACATGAGAATTGATCCCCGCCTCTTTCCTGCCGGCAAGTATCGAATCACCAACAACTATGGATTGCTGACACTGGAGATCAGGAGGTGAGACCATGAGCCCCAGACAGGCCCACGGTCCCAAGCCGCAGCACTACCAAGGCCAGAGCAGGTCCAAACCCCTCCTCAGAGCTATGAACCACGTCAGCCTCAAAATTGTGAATGTGGGATGGGCCCTTCTTTAACTCCTATAAAGTCAGATTAAATAGGTCTGAAGTGGGGCCCAGGAATTGGTATTTAACGGACACCCCCACGTGATTCCAATGTCTTAGAATACACAGTGAGAAATTTGGGCTTGGCTAGCAGCTAGGCATGTGGGGAGAGTTCCTTGCTGGGGGCGAGAACACACACACATACTCACGCACGCGTGCAAGGGGAAGCAGAAGACAGAGAGTTAGGTAGGCCTTTCAGGAGGTAGTGAGTCTTAAGCACAGTGCTGAAGGAAGAGACAGCATGCTTGGAGAAAATGAGCACAGTAGTCCCCAGAGTACACCCTGTTCGCATGAACTGCCAGGTGCCGAATTCCTCCAGGCGCCGAGCCCTGTGCTCCTTGCTTTCCGAATATAGTTGTCAAGGCCCACTCTCATTCTCTCAAGGAAGCATTGTTGCATCCATGTGACAGATGGGAAAACTGAGGCTCTGAAAGCGTAAGGCTCTTGCACAACTTGTACAGGGCAGGGCCTGGGATTGAGTCAGTTCTTTCCACCTGGGTTCTTTCCAATACACAAACCCTCCACCTCAAACCCACTGGGGCTCTGGGAGACACGAATATAAACAGGAGGCTCCAGAAGCCAAGTGGGGCCACATGGACATAAATGCCTGACCCTCCAAGGCCCCACAGGGAGGTGCCCCATGGACCGCACCATCGGGGACAGCATGCAGGGCCGGGGCAGCCTCGGGGAGCAAGTGGAACTGACCTTTGAAACCAGAGGGATTCCTGCTCCGAGCAAGCAGAGAAGAGAGGGCACCAAGGGGCCTCTCCGCTTGCCGATGGGGCCATGGCCGCCATGGTGGCCCTGGGATGGAGCTAGCCCCAGGCTCCACGAGGAACAGGGTTGGCCTGGCTGGTGGTGAGCCCCAGGCCTGGGCTTGAGAACACCTGGGCAACTGGCCCAGGTCTGGCACAGGCTGGCAGTGTGCCTGGGCTTCTCCTGCTCCAGGGTTCTGTCCGGGATGTGTTGACAGAGCAGGGAGGCTGTGCCGAGAGTGGGCTTGTCCCCTTGAAGTGGGGCTGAACCCCAGTTGTTCTGTGACTCTGGACCTGTCACTTAGCTCAGATGATATCCTAACAATCGTATTTTCATCGTGTTATGTTTTCCCCATTTTTCAAAGGAGGGCCTGGAGGTGTGGAGAGGGATGGGGGCAGCCCAAAGGCACCCAGCTTCTCGGGGTAGGCCCTGACCTAGAGCCCAAAGTCCTCCCGTAACCACCCCCTTCCCCACCCACCCTGCTCTCGGGACTTGAGTTTTCCGTGGAGCCCAGCAGCCTCAGGGAAATACCTCCCTCCCTCTTTTTCAGATGTACCGTTGAGGATGCAGCCACCTACACGGTGAAGGTCAAGAACGCCTACGGCCAGGCCTCCTCCTTTGCCAAAGTCCTTGTCCGCAGTGAGTCCTCCCATGCCCAACAGGCCAGGCAGCCCACAGCAAGCCCTGGACGGGCAGATGAGGACGTGGGTCTGCACCAGACTGAGGGCGGGGCAGGGGAATTTGTCCTGGGATTGAGTAACCAGAGCAGCTACCGGGACTCCTGCTTCCCCGAGGCCTTCAGAGCAAGTGAGATTCTCCACCCTCAGGCTATACAACCTGTATCCCAGTTCAGTGCCTGTTCAAGAGCAGGCTTGTCCCACCGGGTTGGGCTTGGGGCCAGATCCAGCTCAGGACCTCTGGGAAGGCGGCCTGGTCCCTAGCGGTCCTCAGGGGGCAAAGGCCGAGTCCTACCACCTCCCCTGCTGACCCTCACTGCCCTTTTTAGTTTCTGGTGCATATTTCCAAGTTAGCTCAGGCTCCTCCTGGACATTGATCAGAGCCCAAAGCTGGAGAGACCCTCGAGTCCACCAGACCCCAGACCACAAGCTTCCTCTTTTGCTGATGGGCCGTGTGAGGCTCGGCGCTACCTCGCTTCCCTGACCTCCCCACCTGCAAACGGGGAGACCACCTGCCGCCTCAGATGCTCCCGTGGGTTAAATGAGATGGCTTAGGTAGAGCTTGGCTGCAGCAAGCTCTTGGAGAAAGATAATCCTCCTCCCTACCCCATCAGCCCACGGCCCAGGCAGAGTCTAGCCAAGGAGGCCACACCTTTGAGCCCAAGTTCAGTTCAGTTCAGCCGCTCAGTCGTGTCCGACTCTCTGTGACCCCATGGAATGCAGCACGCCAGGCCTCCCTGTCCATCACCAACTCCCGGAGTTTATTCAAACCCATGTCCATTGAGTCGGTGATACCATCCAACCATCTCATCCTCTGTCGTCCCCTTCTCCTCCCGCCTTCAGTCTTTCCCAGAATCAGGGTCTTTTCAAATGAGTCAGCTCTTCACATCAGGTGGCCAAAGTATTGGAGTTTCAGCTTCAACATCAGTCCTTCCAATGAATATTCAGGACTGATTTACTTTAGGATGGACTGGTTAGCCCAAGGCCTTGGCCTAAAGACCCAGAGAGAGAAACTCCACGTATGCAAATTCAAACACACACTCACACAC
>SJYX01000959.1:0-21777 GCA_006410675.1 Oreotragus oreotragus
TTTTTTTTTTGGCCATTATAAAAGATATAATATGAACTTGTAATAGGAAAATTAATCTTTATCATACTTATTAGGCAGTGGGAGGTGGCAGCCATTCTGTAGGTAGGGAAACAGGCATAGAGGCAGCAGGAACACATCTCAGAAGTTTCAATGGGCTAGTAGCACTGATGGAAACCAGGCAACTCCACATTTCCTGGCACTCACCAGGAAATGAGATAGGCACTCACCACATGCTGGATTTCCTCTCTTGTCCTTAATCCATATGATAGAAAGATGGTACGATAATATGGTAATAAAGAGAAACACTCAAAAAATAGATAGAAAAGATATTTTGTTACCCAGCAAAAGATGACAAGGCAATCCAATGTGTTATAAAACCCAGCACTGCCTTTCAAGGCATAATCTAAACTTAATGTTATGACGTCTGTCGTTTTTTAATAATAAAAAAAAAAACACACATATTCTCTTTTGGAGCTCAAAATTAATAAAGCCTCAAGAATAACACACCACTAAAACTGAGGCTTTACTTCTTTTAGAAAACACAAGCATGAGATCAATTTTCACACATTAGAGGTAATTCTGTCTACAAAGCACTTTTAATGGAAAAAGCAACCAAAAGACTAAGCTCTCGCTGATAATTAGACCTTAGCAAATTAGACAAATCAGTCAAAAGATTCTCCTCTGCTTACATTTTAAAGAAACATCTCAAATCAATAGCAATATGAAATCTGGTCAATTTTGCAAGGGCTTAGCCTGCACAGGCTAATGTTTATTCAGCCCTACCTCTGTACCTGATACTGCACGAAGCATTCTATGTGGGTTATCTCATACATCCTCACAACAACCAAATGACCCATTTTATGGGTAAGAAAAATGAGGCCTTCCAGACTTTCGTAAATGTCCAGAGTGAACTCCATGGGTCCCCTTATCCCAACAGAACAGAAGGAGGAACCTCAAGGGCAATTCACAGTTAGGACCTCTTAAGAATCCCTTTTCACTTCCTGACATCTAGGAAGGACTTGTACTTCAAGCTAAATTCTGACTCCTTAGACCTTCCTCTCACTGGGGCTTTACAGGACAAGCTTAGTTCTCCTCACATAACATCTTTCTCTTCCACAGACCACATCCCTATCCTGCCCCGTCATATTCAATGTCAAAATGAGGACCTCAGTGGTGGTCCAGAGGTTAAGAATCCACCTGCCTGTTCAGGGGACATGGGTTCGACCCCTGGTCCGGGAAGATCCCACATGCCGTAGGGCAACTGAGTCCATGAGGCACAACTACTGAAGCCTGTGCACGCTAGAGCCTGTGCTCTGCAGCACGAGCAGCACCGCAGTGAGAAGCCTCCGCACTGCAGCTAGACAGTGGCCCCCAGCAGCTGCAACTAGAGAAAGCCCACACGCAGCAACAAAGATCCAGGACTGCCAAATACATAGTTTTTTTTTTTTTTTTTAATGTAGAAATGAACCTTGGGACCCTCAAACCAGGCTTTTCAAATTTGTTTCTGACCATTCCTTCTCTCCTCAGACCCCCAAAGCTAATCCTGCTGGTTCATTCTCATAAATGCCATGAGAACCTGTCCTTTTTCTTCTCCAAGACCTCCTTCTAGTACCTGTAATTTCTCCCCTGGACTCAGCTGTGGTCTCCTAGCTGAATGACTTTTTTACCAGTCTGCCTTGCCCTGCTCACCACTCTCTACTCTGCAGCCAGCTATCTTTCTATGACACAGATTCAACTCATTGCTTCTGTCTATAACCTTCTATAGCTCCCCACTGCATGCGAGGTGATTGCATTAAGGCATGAATGGGCCACTCTATCTGGCCCCAGTCTTTCCTTCCACAACTGTACCTCACCCCCAAAATGTTCTTTCCTCCCTGAACTTATCATCTGCTTTCATGCCTGATCACCTATCATACTTGCCTACTGAACCCCTACTAAATCTATTCTCCCTGGCTCACTATGACTCTTTTCTACATTCAGCTCAAATGCCACTGGATCTATGAAATTCCCCTGCTTTCCCTAAGGCAAAATGAATAGCACCTTCCTCTGGCTATATAACCACTCATTTTCATATACTACATGGCCCTTACAGCACTGGTACTAGTTTATGTCCTTCTCTTTGTCAATTTCTTACTGGATAATAAGCTCCCTGATAGAACGCCCTTTCCTTTGCTCAATGCCTAAAATGGTAATATTCCTATGATTTGAAACTACTAACCTAGAGAATTGGGTCGTAACTGGAAATTAGTACTCTTTCCTTGACAACTGAATAGATTCCACAGAGGAATTTACTACCACATTCATATCACCTTTTTTTTTTTTAAGCTTTATCTGAGTATGGGGGTACCTTGATGGTTAAGCAGTAAAGAATCCATCTGTAATGCAGGGGACACAGATGACACAGTTTGATCCCTGGGTGGGGAAGATCCCCTGGAGGAGGAAATGGCAACCCACTCTAGTATTCTTGCCTGGGAAATCCCATGGACAGAGGAGTCTGGGAGGCTACAAGGGGTCATAAAGAGTTGGACATGACTGACCACAAGCACACTGGAGTATAGCTGACTTACAATGCTATGTTAGTTTCAGGCATACAGCAAAGTGATTCAGTTATACATATATATATATATATATTCATCCTTTTTCAGATTCTTTTCTCATACAGGGTATCATAGATAATTACTGAGTCAAGTTCCTCACACCACAGTTATTTTTGACATCCCACTTCGAACTCAGTGTTCAGGCAGAACAGCTCTAAAAGCACCCCAACATTCAGCCTCAGTGTTATGAGGAGGCCCGACTCCTTCCTATTCTCAAGATCCATCTCCTCCATCTCCCAGCTTCAAGAACCTTGTCTCACTGCAACTCTCCTATGAAGCTGAGCTATTAAGTCACATTTTTCTAACCATCTGATAATTATTCTTGTTTTTTTTTATGATATATGTTTTCACTTTATTGTAATCGTTGAAGCATTGCTAAGTATTTCGATCTACCCTGCCCTCTCCTCTGGATTTCCTGTCAGTGCTTATTTGGCACCTACTATCTGTCAGGTTTTCTACCAGATGCTGATATAACCAAATAAATAGGACACTTCCCTGCCCTCAAAAGGTTTACAGTCTAGTGCTGGAATGACAAATAGGCATGTCAGCAATTAACAAGTGCATTTTCTCCTCCTAACAAGCCAATCTGCACACATTCTGAAGAGAGTTTTTCCTTAAAACACTAATTTCCTCATTTCCTTAATATGTTCAATGACTTTCAATGGCTCCATATTACCCATATATCATTCTGGCCAAGATGGCTCCCTGAGCCAACTCTACAGGACTACAGTTCTGTTTTCTAAATTTAAGATTCCCCAGTATTGCCTGGGGTCCACTAGTACTAAAAATATTACCTATTACTGCCTTGAAATTTAAATTTAACTGGGGATGCTGGACTGTATCTGGCAACTCTACACTTAGGTAGGTAGACCAGTCCATTTGTCTCACTGTTAAATTTGCAATGGACTCCAGCACTTGGGTGGGCAGCTACCCCATTTGAAATGTATTCTCTTCTCATCTTTCGTGCCAATCTCATCTCCTCCCATAAGTCTTTCCAAGCAACGAAGGCTGTGCTTTGATCTCTGATGGTTTAATTCAACTTGGAAAATAGTAAGTAACTACCTAAAGTGACAGCACTGCAATTGTCTCACATGGAATGGAATAATCTGGGGGATTCTGAGAGATTATTTTCCCTTCTAAAGCTTGAATAAAACTACTCGAGCTTGAGAAATACTAGTTCTTACCTAGTGTACTTGGACAATATAAATTCAAGATGACTTCCTACCTCTTCAATGGGAGGAGCTGAGTAGAAAGGGAACGGATGGGGGGAAGGGTGGAAATTGTGCTATCTTTAGTATAGACCCATGAGATGGTTAGATAGCATCACTAACTCAATGGATTTGAGCAAACTCTGGGAGATAGTGAAGGAGAGGGAAGTCTGGTGTACTGCAGCTCATGGGGTCACAAAGAGTTTGGACATGATTTAGCAACTGAACAACAACATCTCAACCTGGTGCAGGCTCAGTTCTCACTCTAAAAATTCCACACGTCACACCTGTTAGAAAGGCTATTACCCAAAAGACAAGAAGCAACAAGAGTGGTCGAGAATGTGGAGAAAAGGAAACCCTCATGCACTCTTGGTGGGAAAGTAAATTGGTATAGCCATTATAGAAATCAGCATGAAGCTTCCTCAAAACTTCGGAAATAGAAACCTCCGATGGTCCAGCAATTCCACTTCTGGATATCTAGCCAAAGGAAACAAAAACACTAACTTGGGAAGACATATGCATTCTCATGTTTATTGCAGCATTATTTATAATAGCCAAGATGTAGAAACCACCTGAGTGTTCATCAGTGAAAAAATGGATAAAGAAAATGTCATATATATATATATATACATGCATATATAATGAAATATTGCCCAGCCATAAAAAAGGAAATCTTGCCATTTGCAACATGGATGGTCCAGCATGGATGGACCTCAGAGGCATTATTCTAAATGAAATACATCAAACAAGAAAAAAAACAAATATTGTATGAATTAGGGTATATGTGAAATGTAAAAACAAATAGCAACCAAAACCCCACACACACACAAATTCACAGAGATAAGACTGATGATGACTAGAGATGGGCATTGTGGGGGTGAGCAAAATGGGTGAAGGGGGTCAAAAGGTACAAACTTCCAGTTGAGTATAAAACAAATTAGTCCTGGGGATGTAATGTACAGAACAGTGACTACAGTTAATAATACTGTATCACATATTTCTTACTGGGACAGAAGATCTTAAAAGTTCTCACCAAAAGAAAAAAATAGTAACTATGTGTACTGTGTATGTGTGTATATACACTCAATCGTGTCCAGTTAGCTGCAGCTCCGTGGACTTAAGCCTGCTTGGCTCCTCTGTCCATGGAATTTTCCAGGCAGGAATACTGGAGTGGGTTTCTATTTCCTACTCCAGGGGATCTTCTCGACCCAGGGATCGAACCCACGTCTCTTGTGTATCCAGCATTGGCAGGCAGATCCTTTATCACTAGCGCCGCTGGGAATGTGCATAACTATGTGTGGCAATGGATGTTAACTAGATTTACTGTGGTGATTATTTCACAATATATGCAAATATTTAATAATTATTTTGTACACCTGAAACTACTATAATGCTTATGTCAATTACATCTTAAGAAACAAAAATTTTTAAGCATTAAGTTACCTTAATTCACCAAAGGAATATATTCAATAAGAACTCACTCATAGTTCCATACTTTAATAAAGTCTCACTTGAAATAAAAAGCAAAAAAAGTTCTTCATTCCAACGAAATATATTGCATTGTTAAGATCTAGTATATTACACTTATACATGTTCTTGACAGAATATATCATTGCAAATGGGTGACCTTTTCCAACCCAAACACTCTCCAGAGCCTAGTTTAAAAAAGGGGGAAAAAAAGCATTGATCACAAAGGTCATAAACTTCCAAAGGGATTTTTTTTAAAAAGAGAACAAATTTCTTCTCTTCTTGCATTACATATATATGTGTGTGTACATATATATCTGTGTGTGTGTATCTATACATACACATTGTTAATACATTTAGAGAAACCATTATGAAATGGTTTGGCTGTTATCCAACAGGCTTAAGAAACCAAAAACAAAGAATAATCTGAATTTCTCTATTTGTTCAGAAAATTATTACCAGAAAAGTAATGAACAGGCTTCAGAGGGAGCTATTTGATGAGCCTCAGAACAGAATTAAAATCTAATGTGTCTGCTGCCACAGAAACACATTTTCTGGTACGTATTTCATACTCGGGCTTCCCAGGTGGCACTAGTGGTAAAGAGCCTGCCTGCCAATGCAGGAGACGCAAGAGATGCAAGCTCGAGCCCCGGGTCAGGGAGACCCCTTGAAGGAGGGCACTGCAACCCAATTCAGTATTCTTGCCTGGAGAACCCCATGGACAGAGGAACCTGGCAGGTTATACTCTGTCCATAAGGCCTCACAGAATCGGACGTGACTGAAGTGACTTAGCAGGCACACACTTCATACTCTTCCAGATGTGCATTCACTTAACTAGTAAGTTAGCCACGGTGTAGCAGTGGCTTAGCGAGGTAACACACACGTATGAGGGGTTAATTCTCTAGCATTACGGTGCACTAACTCTACAGTTCCATTGCTTAGTCACTAAGCTGTGTCTGACTCTTTGCAACCCCATGCACTGTAGCCCGCCAGGCTCCTCTGTCCATGGGATTTCCCAGGCAAGAACACTAGACTGGGTTGCCATTTCCTTCTCCAGGGGATCTTCCTGACCCAGGGATTGAACTCGAGTCTCCTGCCTTGAAAGGCGAATTCTGTACCACTGAGCCATCAGGGAAGCATGACTATAGTTACCGCCAACGGAAGTATACCCTCGCATCTTGGGAACTCTGGCTAAGTAACCTAATCACACTTTGCCTCAGTATNCAGGGGATCTTCCTGACCCAGGGATTGAACTCGAGTCTCCTGCCTTGAAAGGCGAATTCTGTACCACTGAGCCATCAGGGAAGCATGACTATAGTTACCGCCAACGGAAGTATACCCTCGCATCTTGGGAACTCTGGCTAAGTAACCTAATCACACTTTGCCTCAGTATCTTTGTCTCAAGAAATGGGCACAATAATAATAGTCTTTAGGCTACATGAGATTATATCTGTAAAACACAGCACAGTTTTCATCTGTGGAAAATACCTCCTAAATAGCAGTAAAATAGAAGATATAAAAGACAAAGAGTTTTGTCTGTTTTTCTTTCACCGCAACCACCTCAGTATCTGGAATAGAGTAGACTGTCAAGAAATTTTCACCACCATCTGAGTCTAACTTCTGTTGACTTTATTACACAGTGTTAAAACTAACTCTCATAATTCCATGCTATTATAACAGCTCTGCCCTTGGTCCAGTTGAAATTTTTCTATATTTACCCAGTATTTGTAAACAGAAAAATATAGAATGATCTTATTATTAGAGTTTTACTGTGAAAATATTTCTTTATGTAAATGCTAGCCTAATGCCTAAGCATTTTTAAAGTTTTATTACCACTCAGTGAATTTCTTTTCTTCTCCATTGCTAAGATGTCACTTTTTAGCATAGAATAAAATGGCAAATTCTATTTACCTTGTATTTTATCTGGCTACTCTGCCAAATTTTCTTATTAATTCTTGAGTTTTCCCAATTACCTCCAAAGAAAATAATTATTTTTAAAATTTATACTGATTACTTCATATTCTTATCTTGCTACATTAACTGAAACTTTTAAAACAACACTGAATGGAAGTGACAAGAGTAGATATCTCTGGCTTCTCCCTGATTCTAGTGGAAGCAACTTTAATATTTAACTGTTTTATAATTTTCTGTTAGGTTTCAGTAAGTTTCCTTAATCATGTTTAATTGACTTCCTCTTATTTCTCTTTAGCTGGAAGTTTTGTAATGGCTGCAGAATGTTATCAATTGCCTTTGTGGCACATACTGCTCTAGCCATGGTGTTTTCTTCTTTGTGTGTGTGTGTGTGTGTGTGTGTGTGCGCATGTGCATGCACACATGCACTCACTCAGTCGTGTCTGACTCTTTGCTACCCCATGGACTATACAGCCTGCCAGCTCCTCTGTCCATGGAATTCTTCAGGCAAGAATACTGGAGTGGGTTGCTGTTTCCTCCTCCAGGGGGATCTTCCCAACTCAGGGATAGAACTCATGTCTCTTGCATCTCCTGCATTGCCAGTTTAACACTTTAACACTGCGCCACCTGGGAAGCCCCATTTTCTTCTTTAGTTCCTGCTGTTCGTCCTTCGCATTCCAGAAATAATCTTGCTTGTTTCTCGTGTATTATTCATTTTCTACACTGATAGACTAGTTGCTGGAACTTTTCAAGTATTATTCAGAAACACAATTAGTTTCTATAAATTTTAATATTATCTTTATCAGGTTATGGTACTACATGTTACTATATTAGAGTTATGTTAATTCTGTATAAGTTGAGTTGTGGATATTGTTTCCTGTTAACTTTTACTGCAGATGCCAAGGAAGTTGCTAAATATATATAGCTTAAGCCTAGAGGAGAATAATGCACTGCAGGTAGAGATTTAAGAGTATCACAATACAAGAGGAATGAAAATCATGAAGACAGATAATATCTTCCAGGAGAAAAAGTACGCTTCAATAAGATCAGTGTTCCTAAGGTATTTTCCTTCACTCTGTTAAGTGTCTGATGGGGATGAGACACCCAGAAAAGAGTCTGGACTGTGTAGGGTCATGGCATCTAAGATTGTAGAAAGCTTTTATAAAGGAGTGATCAACATTATTAAAAGAAAAAGAACCTCACAGAGGATCCCTGAGAAAATGTCCATTTGTTTCAGCAATTAGATACCAAGAAAAGCAATTTCAGTAGATTATTTAGAAGTAGAAGCCAGGTCACAGGTGGATGAAATGGAAGAGAGGGAGATTATTCTTCTAAAAATACTGAACAATAAAGGAACCGGACAACACCAACATATATCTGAGGCACTACCAGGTGGCTCAGTGGTAGAGAGTCCACCTGCCAGTGCAGGAGATGTGAGTTTGATCCCTGCATCAGGAAGATGCCCTGGAAGAGAAAATTGCAACCCACTCCAGTACTCTTGTCTGGAGAATCCCGTGGAACAGAGAAGCCTGACGGGCTCTCATCATGAGGTTGCAAACAGCAGGACACAACTAAGCACCCAGGCATGCATGAAACATGTATCTGTAGGATAAAGATGTGCTCTTTCAGAACCGGAACATTTTGAGTATATCCATATGTTGAGGGTCAAAAGTTTATAAACAAGAAAATACTAAAGATACTAAAGAAAAAGGAGATACTACATCAAAAGAAAACCCACAGGATACTGGAGGGAATGGAGCCAAGGACAAGCAACAAGAACACCTCATTCAGAGAGACGAGATTAAAAAAAAACAGTTAAAAGTAAATAGAAAAGTAGATTAAATGTAAATGGTGGTAGAGAGCTGATTTATATCAAGCCTGATGGCTTCAGTTTTGAAGGCAGCAGCAAAGACATTGGACAACTCTCCAAAAAAGGGCCTCAAGGGGAACTATGAATGTTCAGTAGAGCTGTTGAAGGTCATGCGCAAGGATGGTGGCCAAGTACAAATAACTGGTTCATCCCTTGAGGCCGAGTGAGAGGAAAACCAATTATTTGTGGGAGCATCAATTTATATTTTATTTGCTTGTTTCCAGCAATGCTCAGCCATGCCATTGGAGTAGAAAAGCAGGGACTGGAATACCAATGGCAATTTGTCACACACAAGTCTTTCTGGGCACTAAGATAAAAGGGTAGGCATGGTAGAAGATGGAAGGGGGCTTATATGACCAACAGTTCGGTTTGTGCTGGACAGGGAAGAAGCCTGGTAGATTTAACCAAATTAGGGAGAAAAGACATAATGGGAGAGCTGAACGTTTGAAATCAAAGAACAGCTGTATTGCAAGTGAGTCAAAATGACATTCTGGAGTTTCAGATTCTTGAGATGGGGACTCTGCTGGCAGTTCAGTGGTTGAGACTCTGTACTTCGACAGTAGAGGGCATTCAGTTCCTGGTCAGGGAACTGAGATCCCACATGACACAGTGGTGTAGTCACAGTCCGTCTGCCTCTGTGACCCCATGGACTGAAGCCCGCCAGGCTCCTCTCTCCATGGGATTCTCCAGGCAAGAATACTGGAGTGAGTTGCCATTCCCTTCTCCATGGCCCAGCAAAAAAAAAAAAACAAAAAAACAAAAAACTCCTAAGACGAAATATTTATTTTTAAGGACAAGAAGCTGTGTGTGATCCTAGGAATGGAGGGCTGATGTTTCATACTGAAGGGAGTTAAACAAGTTAGGACTGGTTTCAGATAGGTCCTCTATAAGCCTTTTCAAATAGCCTATAATTACGACCATAGCGGAATGACAGGAGTGAGAAAGGGTAAAAATTAGTGTAACCGGACTGTATGAGTTTTTTTCAGAGGATGATGCATTTTTATTATTGGGTAGAGATGGTATCCAAGAGAATACCAGCTTCTTTTGGTTTCATGGAACATGAGATTTATTCTGGGATTTACAAAGTTAAGTAGTACTGTGCCCTCGTGGACAGCTGAAAGGAACACCATCTTTTTAAAGGAGAGGCAAAACTCTGTTAAAACAAAGATGAAACTCAGTTAAAGGCAATTATCTGGTGAAAAAAAGCCAAAAGATAATAGACATAGAATGCTTATTGACAATCCCACAAGGTTTCCAGAAGACCCAGTAGAAATGTGTTGTGCTGAGGCACCAGTAGAAATAAAGCACCAGCAGAAATACAGCTAATGGGGAAAGGGATCCAGGTGAGAGGATTAGATCAAATTGATGGGCAAAGGGGTGGTGGCAGTGGATTTGTCCTTCATCCAGTGATGAATAATTACAAGGCTGAAGAGCTTGTTTAGAAGTATATGGGAGGGGTCTTCCCTGGTGGTCCGGTAGTTAGGACTTCACCTTCCAATGGAGGGGGTGCAAATTCGATCCCTGGTTGGGGAGCTAAGACCTCACATGTCTCACAGCCAAAAAAACCAAAACATAAAACAGAAGCAATATTATATAAAATCCAATTAAGACTTTAAAATAGTCCACATTAAAAAAAATCTTAAAAAAAAGAAGTATATGGGAAAAGAACCTTGAAAAAGAGTGGATACAGGTATATGTATAAATGAATCACTTTGTGGTACTCCTGTGGAGAAGGAATGGCAACCCACTCCAGTATTCTTGCTTGGAGAATCCCACGGACAGAGGAGCCTGAGGGGCAGAGGGTGGGCTACAGTCCACAGGGTCCCAAAGAGTTGGACATGACTGAGCATGGCATGCCACGTGGTACACCTGAAACTAACACAACATTGTAATCAACTAAAATATAAGGCAAAATTTTGAAAAAAAAATTAAAAAGAAAAAAAGCCCTATTTTATAATTAAAAAAATAAGTAGATGACCTCAAATATCTTAACTTGGACACAGTTAAGGGCTCCTGAAGATATATTGCTTAATCCCAGGGAAATGGCAATCACCATGAGGTTCTAGAAAAGACAAAAGAGCTCTTTCCTTAGAAAGGACTTCCTCCCACCTCCCAGGGCAGTGAGTTCCCTGCCCCGTTGCAGTTCTCTCCAGTGTAGTTTACCCACTTTGATTATTTAAACAATTTCATTTCCATGATTTCAAAATCTCCCAGGAGATATCTGAAACAGGAACATAACGAGTATACATGGGATGCAGGATGGTGATCCTGTCTTCAAGAATTCAGGATGCTAAGAAACATTTTCAAACATTTCAATCAACTGTATGGATTAAAAAGCCTGGTCAGGAACTTTTCTTATTCTAAGATGAGGGGGAAAGTTCAATAGTGAACCCATAGGACATTGTGTGATACAGCAAACAAAGCCCATAACTGCATCTCTAACACACTGAAATGTCTGCGGTTATTTATAAACATTTTCTTCAATGCCAGCTAATGGTGATCCCTCATGCACAAGACTGTGGAAAGTTTTCAGGGGTCAAGGTCAAGTGTAGAGCTCTCTGAAGTGATC
This sequence comes from Oreotragus oreotragus, assembly GCA_006410675.1. Lineage (NCBI taxonomy): Eukaryota > Metazoa > Chordata > Mammalia > Artiodactyla > Bovidae > Oreotragus > Oreotragus oreotragus. The sequence continues at coordinate 11,623 of SJYX01000959.1, forward strand.
CAAAAAATATATTAAAGCTATCAGAAGAAATAGGTTAGTATCTAGCTTTTTTCAGGTAATCAATCCACCATAGACACCATTTCCTCCAGAAAGCTTCCTAAAAAATAAGCACTGAGAAGCAGCATTTGAAGTTGTAATCTCTGGCAAGAATACTGACTGCAGAGGTTCTATGATGTGATACATTTCACATAGGGAATTTCGGAAACATCGCTAAAAGGTGTGCAGAAATGGAGAAGTGAGGATTCCAGCCTTCTTCTGCATGAAATTCTGTGCCTGCTACAACATACAGCTGAAGAAAGAGGCCCTGAACAATGTATCTGGACAACAGGCATTACCCTTTAGAAGGGTCTGTGATATAACATCATTAGACTGGAGCCAGCTGCCTTTTGGAGGACATCTGCAAGGACACAGCATTGCATCTTGGGACATCCTTTCATGGTACAATCAGCTGCCTCCCTGGCCCCATCCTGGTGGTGGCAATAAAACTGCACCATCAGGGCTGCACTGTCTTATAGGGCTTCCCTGGCGGCTCGGATGGTAAAGAAACCACCTGCAATGCAGGAGACCCAGGTTCGATGCTTGGGTCAGGAAGATCCCCGGAGAAGGGCATGGCAAAGCACTCCAGTATTTTGCCTGGAGAATCCCATGGGCAGAGGAGCCTGTCAGGCTAGAGTCCATGGGGTCCGAAAGAGTTGTACATGATTGAGCATCTAACACTTTCACTTTCAACAGGGTAGCGGACATAAGATATGTATTATTTGATTCTCCATACCAGTGAATGATATATTTTCCATTTCTCTGCTACCCAAGTTAAACTTTGAAACTCACACTATATATTGCATTACTTTTGTAACCTTTCTCCCAAAGGAACATGTAATCCGTACAAAGTTGGCATCAAATATCACTGGATGGCAGATGAGTTTTTAAAATGGCAAAATTCGATACTACATCTGATCTAAATTTATGGAGTTTTCTTCTCCAATACGAGAGCTATGTGATAGCTTAAAAATACATGTTTTGTCATCCTTACGTAGCAGTTTATTCATTAGTTTATTTTGTATTCTTCTGTAATCCAATGTATCTCATCATATCTCGTATTTGGTTATTTTCCTTCTCAAAAGGCCCTGTTACAAATCCAATGCATTTAACCACCAAACTATGCCCATAAGGAGACTTGGACAATAGCTTACATTTTAAATTGTAGTAATTGTGGGTGCTGCTAACCTGTCAATGTCAAATATATTTATAATCTACACACACAAAAATGAAATGAACAAAGCGTTTTCAGACCAACCAGCTCTGACTACATGTTTTAAGAAAATCACGGGGTGTACCTAGGATCCAATGAAAACGATTTGCTATGCACTGCAGTGTTACAGCTTTCTAAATGGTAAGTAACTGTTTAAAAATTCCAAAGCCTTCTTAAAATGTTGCACTTAAACATTTCTGCAATAAAATCTTATTGAACTGTTGCTTTCATTAATTTTCTACAGACTAGAGAGCAAGGAATTCAAGTTCGATTTTTTTTTTNGCACTGCAGTGTTACAGCTTTCTAAATGGTAAGTAACTGTTTAAAAATTCCAAAGCCTTCTTAAAATGTTGCACTTAAACATTTCTGCAATAAAATCTTATTGAACTGTTGCTTTCATTAATTTTCTACAGACTAGAGAGCAAGGAATTCAAGTTCGATTTTTTTTTTCCTTTTAACTTTGCCTACTACCAGCAAATAAACTGTGCCTCTTTTTTAAATAAACCCTTGGCCTTGAGTTTTGGCCCCTTAATAGTAGTCTACATGGTTGACTACCCTTGGTGTTAAATTTTCTTAAATTGTATTTCTGTCAGTGTATCATTTTTTTAAGCAATGGACCCTATAATAGCAAGCACTGGTCTGTCAGGAGTGCATTTTACCAGCACGACACAAGTATTTTTCACTACAGGAGACAAACAATGATATGTATTACACGCAGTAAACACTGCCTTTGGTACATAGGGTTCTTTTAGCATTTATCTGTCCAAACTCTCACTGTGTCCAGAATTGGGGGTTGCCGGGAAGGGAGAGGAACCCTGCCTTATATTAATGTTGCCAGTGGCTATAGTACAGTTTTAGAAACAGTCCACATACACTGGATATTTCTCATAAAAGCAAACCTTGATTTAATATTAAATGAACAGTGTCAGGCATAGCAGCCCTTTCTTAGTCCCTTTCAAACAACTACTACATCTCCCTTTTACAACTCTTTCCCCAAGTACTGGTACTTCCTTCCTTTTAGTCACACATATCACTACCAAACAACTTGCAATCAAGCTTAAAAAGCTATTAAAAATAAGAGTGCTCTCCAAATTGGAGGTACGTAAATTGCAGGGATCCTTAAACAAGGAATAGCTTTTCTCTTTATTTGATATCTTAGCCTTTACGCATTGTCTTCCTAGTTTTAGAAATGTACAATGGAATATTTATCAATATGTATTTAAATTGAAGGTGCCCACTTAAACTTCCTCAGGATAAAGGTATATAAACAAAATGTTTTTAAGAACACTGTGAAAAAGAATACCAGTTAAAATATTGGCATTCAACTGTCCTTGCCACCTGGGGAAAAAAGATATAAAAGTCAAGACTACAAACGAAACTTAAAGCAAGCGAACATATTATATATAATTCTACCCTATGGGATATTAAACATAATGCTTTACAAGGTCATAGAGCTTTCACAAGCTTGAGAGTGGAGAGCATGGGCATATAAGACATTTTAGAAAACTGCCACCTCAGTTACAAAGAAAATCACATGTTCAATAATTTCCATCAAAGATTCAAATTCAACTTACTTTATGAAAAAAACACTATAATCTTAATTTAACAACCTATTCCAGATTTCCATAATCTCCACTCTTAAATTATTATTTTTTTTCCTATATGGCTTCAGGTGCATGTGGTATTTAATCATTTCTTCATCTATCTTCTTTGGAGATGAAAAGTAAAAGATCTTATTATGTTACTAGCCTTTCCTATTCTTGATTATTAAGCATCCTTAAATCTCATCTTAATCTGTTTCGTTAGTCTTTTTTCTTAGTCTCTTTTCTTCTTTCTTCTGTCTTAGCTTCGTGTGTGTGTGTGTGTGTGTGTGTGTGTGTGTGTGTGTGTGTGTGTGTTCAGTCATGTCAAACTCCCCGTGGCCGCATGGACTGTAGCCCCCCTGACTCTTCTGTCCATGTAATTTCCAGGCAAGAATACTGGCGTAGGCTGCCATTTCCTACTCCAGGGGATCTTCGCAACCCAGGGATCAAACCTGCATTTCTTGAGTCTCCTGAAATGGTAGGCAGATTCTTTACCACTGGCTCTACCTGGTAGCGCCATAACCACCCATAACTCAGCACAATTCTTCCTCTGTAACAACAGAAGCTTACATTAGAGTGTTGGCCTATGTGTTGATTCTTTCCTTATGGTGTTTCATTGACACTGCCTGAATGGGTTTGCTACTCCTATTTACAGATAGGTAAACTGAAGCTTGGAGAGGTTCAGTAACTTGCCTAGGAAGATACAACAAGGAAGTCACAGAAAAAGGGCGGACATCACATCTGTACTCCTCACCTTGATGCCTCTGAAACCTAGGGATTAGGTCTAACTAGCATCTGGTTTGGGAGAAGCTTAGAGAATCAGTAAGGACTAATATACATTTTTCATTGTATAAAGTAATATCACAGAAGGTAAAAACAGCAGATGAATGAATGCATCCTAACAGTCGCATATGACTAACATGCCATTAATAATAGCTGGAGTGGGGTAACACAATGTGGTAGATTAATGAGAAATACCCAGTGAAATGATTTAAAATACACTATGTGTTAAAATGAAAGACAGAATAAGCTTGTGACTTTATTATTTTTCCCCCAATCTGTGACTTTAGAAGCACAGTGAAAAACTGAGTTTTAGTGAAAATGAAAGGCTCTGCTTACTCCTAAATCAAAAATTTTTTAAAAAATTTTAATCTCCTCAAAATACATAACTTTTTCCTCAGGTCACTGCAGCAATCCACAGTTAATTGAGAAGATAAAGCATTTAATACCTTTAGTGGAATAAGCACGTGATCTCTGTGCTAAAGATGATAGTTAATTTAATAACTATCAGTGACAAGATTATTTCAACACTTAGCAGACTATCAGTCAAGACCAAGTGACTTTTCCTTAAAATCAAGCTCAAACTGGGGGTCTTCCCTGGTGGTCCAGTGGTTAAAGCTTTGCACTTCCACTGCAGGGGATGATAATTAGAGCAAATGTGTTATTTTAAATGTTTTGTACCAGAAATTAATTTCATTAAGCAAGACTCGGCTTGACTTTAAAAATAATGGGAAAAGATCACTTTTCAGAGATAGAATAACTGACGTTTCTCCTTCAAGAGTAGAAATTGGCAGTCAATGAAAAATCCATATCTTTTTACATCAGTTCAGTTCAGTCGCTCAGTCGTGTCCGACTCTTTGCGACCCCATGAATCGCAGCACGCCAGGCCTCCCTGTCCATCACCATCTCCCGGAGTTCACTCAGACTCACGTCCATCGAGTCCGTGATGCCATCCAGCCATCTCATCCTCGGTCATCCCCTTCTCTTCAAAAATATCAATCCTTGGTTGGGGAACTAAGATCCTGCATGCTGCATGGTATGGCCAAAAATCTTTTTTTAAAAAAATCAAGCTCAAATTGATTCATTTTGGAAGGTGAGAATCATCACAAAGTGATTAGGACTACAGGTCTTCGGCCTAAAGGAGGACAAGATGGCTGTAACACATGCCCCACCTACCAAATAGAATAGAAGGACTACTAGAGAGCGTAACAGGGGGAAACAAACAAACAAACACACACTTAGGATGTGCAGGATGACAGTAGGGATTAAGGCTTGCAAAGTCATCTGGCCACCACTTCATAGCTTTCTGGAAAGTATGTTCGAGATTTCTTTGTGCATAAAGTGCAGACAATCACCGTTTTGAAAGCTCACTTGTTCCTGCTGTGACTTTCTGTAAGATCAATGGGCAGCTTCTTAGCCAACACCCATAAAGTATCCTAGCCCATTTTATAAATTTAAATACAGGCTCAAGAACTTTGATTGTATTTACTGCTTGAATTTAACTTTTAATTTTAAAAGTACAAACAGCTGGCACATCCAGATCCCACTCTCACAAATAAGAATGCATATTAATCTTTTAGTTTGGAAGATGACTGCCTGGCTCTTCTGAATGTGAAATTAAAATTAGTGAGCTAGGGTTAGGTGAGGGGCCGGAAGCATGAGTATAAACAGAACACTTCTGTGACAATTTATCTCATGTCATCAAGAAGGTGATTCAATTGTTTTAAGTAACAGTACATCTTTGATGTAGTTCTTCTAAATGCTGGATTTGGAAACATTGACCATAATCAGAGCAAATATGTTATTTTAAATGTTTTGTACCAGAAATTAATTTCATTAAAGAAAACTCAGCTTGACTTTAAAAATAATGGAAAAAGATAACTTTTCAGAGACAGAATAACTGACATTTCCCCTTCAAGGGTAGAAACTGGCAGCCTATGAAAAATCCATATCTTTCCGATTTTTATTATGTATTCAAAAAAATCTATTATATTGTGATCAGGGCAGAATTTCATGACATCTTTGGCCAAGATGTTACCTTCACCTGTATTGTGTTGGCAGCTTTAGCTCATCAATATGAACATCCCTATTGTATTATATAATAAACACTCCAATAACCATATAGTAGACATGTGTAGATGTATCAGTTTCAGCTTAGACATACAACTATACCATCTCCGTGAATTAGCAACAGTCAAATGACCTAATCCTGGGGTCTATTTTGAGACACATACTTCACAACTATTATATAATCACACGGGGTCATCACTGAAGCCAAATAAAAAGACAAAAAAATACTAGTAAATTATACATTAAAATAATCTCATTCGATTTAGCAGGTGAGTTCTGTAATCCCAAATGGGAATTCAGTCTACAACAGCCTGAGTTAGCAGCACAGTGGTTCTCCGATGGTACCACTTCATCACCTGTCATTTAGAAAAGTGTAGGGAGCATTCATGGTTGGAACAGTGATACCAGGGTACCACAAAACCACAGTGGCTGCCTCTAATCCTTGCTTCTTCCTCTCTCACTCACTCCAACCACACGAGCATCCTTGATTTTCTTCAAACACATCAGAAAATCTTCCACTGCAAGTTCTGCATGCTGACTGGCCCCTATGCCCAGAATGTCCTACCTATACATCCCCATGGCTAGCTCCTTCACTTTCTTTAGGTCTTGATTCAAGTCACCCTCTCAACAAACTGTGCCTGTCTGCCCTGTTTAATTTTTCAAATCCTTATCTCCTCCCTACCACATTCACACAGGCATCATCACTCATAAATACAAATTCTGCAAACCTCTTCAGTTCAGTTCAGTCGCCCAGTCACGTCTGACTCTTTGCAACCCCATGGACTACAGCGCACCAGGCTTCCCTATCCGTCACCAACTCCTGCAGCTTGCTCAAACTCTTACACTACCCCCATTTTTCCTGTGCGTTTATTATCTTCCTAATATACTCAATACTTATTTTGTTGATTATCTGCTTTCCCATCTAGAATATAATCTCTACACAGGAAGTTTTTTCTGTGGTTTACTCCGCCTTGTGTCTGACAGTTTTGTACAGTTCCTAGAGTATGTGCACAGTCGTGTCTGACTCTATGTGACCCCATGGACTGTAGCCTGCCAGGCTCCTCAGTCCATGGAATTTTCTCAGCAAGAATACTGGAATGGGTTGCTATTTCCTCCTCCAGGGGATCTTCCTGACCCAGGACTGAACCTTCATCTCCTGCATTGGCAGGCAGATTCTTCACCACTAGTGCCACCTGGGAAGCCCCACCTAGAGTGTAGAGGATAATAGTTGTTCGGTGGCTCAGATGGTAAAGCGTCTGCCTGCGATGCGGGAGACCTGGGTTCGATGCCTGGGTCGGGAAGATCCCCTGGAGAAGGAAATGGCAATCCACTCCAGCACTCTTGCCTGGAAAATCCCATGGACGGAGGAGCCTGATAGGCTACAGTCCATGGGGTCGCAAAGAGTCGGACACGACTGAGCGACTTCAGACTCAGACTCAGATGATGCTAAGTGTTTTGCCATCTGTTGATAACTTACCAGCATCTGCACTGAGAGCCGAATGATACAAACAGCATGAAAGTTACAAGGCTAGCTCCATCTTTCTCTGCATCTAAAACTTAACTATGAAGCTTGAATCTCAGTTTTTATCAAAGGACTACTGGCTTACCAAAGGATTTTCACAGAGCACAATTTTTACTGATCATTTACAACGTCCCTCCTGAATTTTTTTCCTACTCATTCCTAATTATACCTCTTCTCATTCTCTGTTCTGGTTCCATGTGATAGAACCACACTAAAACTCCTCCTATTTTTTCCTTAGTTATTTAACAATGGTGAGAACATCAGCTGTAAAAAAAAAAATACTGAAAAATAATTTGCCATTAAGTGCTTCCCAAATTTCCCAGACTATCTTATTCTTTACATAGTAAAATATTAATAGTTTTGTATTTATGTATTATATAAAATCAATTAGAAATATAAAGTTATTATTTATAGAAATGAAATACTGGCACTCAAATATTTGTTAAGCAACTAAATGTCTTCATTTTCATACTGTTAGATCCAGCAAAACATGTAATCATAAATACAAACCCCAATCCTATTCACTCAGTAAGGACATGTTGTCAAAAGAAGGGGTTCTTATAGCTTAGAACCTTTTTCATTTTTTCCCCTAATAAATGGTCACAGAAAATACTAGTTGCTAAATTTTTAGGCAATTCAGTAACATTATTTCTTTTTATCTCCCAAAACACAGACATCCCTCAATGGATAGTCATATGTAATACTTACAGGCTTTAAAATTATGTTCATAGTATAATACAGTTGAACTTCTCACCCGTAAAACTAAATAAACCTGCCAATTGAAACTACTACTCATTTTTAGTGTTAGAAGTTATGATCATTTTTTTATTCACCCTGTACTCCCATCCCTTCCACTCAAGCAAAGGAGCACTCATCTGAGAAAGTGAAGTCAAAGTGTTAATTGCTCAGTCATGTCCGACTCTTTGTGCCCCCATGGACTGTAGCCTGCCACGCTTCTCTGTCCATGGAATTTTCTAGGTAGGAATACTGGAGTGGGTGGCCATTCCTTTGTCCAGGGGATCTTCCCGACCCAGAGATCGAACCTGGGTCTGCTGCACTGCAGGGAGTCTCTTTACAGTCTAAATCACCTGTGTCTAACATGCAGCTGTTGGTCAGAATGTATTTTTATGGGATGGTTGATAAAAACAAAGTAAGCATCATGCTCAGTGCCATAAGGTATTTTGTGAACAGTCTTGACTCAACTTTTTTGGTGAAATGTGAACAATCTATCAAAGGGTACTACTTAAGAGATTTCAAAATCTTTTAAAACAAAAAAGAGAATAAAATAATTTCAGTAATGATCTGTACCTCTGCTATTAATAGAATTGCTAGAATAAAAACATGGCATTGTTTTAAAAGTTTTCTGAAATCAGAATAAACTGCTGCTAAGTCGCTTCAGTTGTGTCTGACTCTGTGTGACCCCATACACGGCAGCCCACCAGGCTCCCCCGTCCCTGGGATTCTCCAGGCAAGAACATTGGAGTGGGTTGCCATTTCCTTCTCCAGTGCATGAAAGTGAAAAGTGAAAGTGAAGTTGCTCAGTCGTGTCCAACTCTTAGTGACCCCATGGACTGTAGCCTACCAGGCTCCTCCATCCATGGGATTTTCCAGGCAAGAGTACTGGAGTGGGGTGCCATTGCCTTCTCCGCAGAATAAACTAGTGATGTCTAAAACTTCTTTTTGCTCTTAAAGTTGCCTGTTGGGATCCCACAGCATGAGATGGGAATTTATTTTTTCTTGGCGGTATTTAGATAATTATTACATATTATCATTAGCACATTTTATGATCCCTGCTCCATTACTAATCCATGTCATATTGGATATTTATGTTTACTAAAACTGATTTTGTTTTTATTAATAGGATGGGTTTACTTTAGGCAATGCTTTACTGCATTAGTAATAACAATTTTACTTAAATATGGCTTTGGTGTACTCCTATGCAAATAATCTTTGAAATCCTAAGAGTCTTTTATTTTCCCAGTAGCCCAGTTGGAGAGTTTTTAATATTACATTGAATAATAACAAAACATGCTGGTTAGAGTCTAACTTAATACATGCAGCTTAATGTTAATTTTCCAACTTCAAATCAGAGATCTAACTATTCCGACATGACTATCTCAAGTGTGATTTTTGTTTTCAACTAATAAAGTCCACAGCTAGAGATTTTTGCATCATAAAAAACCAAAACTATGGAGTGAAAGAATTCAGCAAAAGAAATGGGATCTTTATATAATGAAAAAAATTCGTTGAGAAGAAAAATATCTATCAGGAAGTTTTGATGGTATAGAGCAGAAAGCAAAAATGGTGCAGGTGAATGCCCAAGTGACTGATGTGGGATTCATCATAACTATGTTTATAATACAGCAAATATGCTTGATGAATATAATAAAAGGGTATGCTTAGGTTTTAAGTTCTTGAGGGAAAAGTTATCCATTTACATGGATAATAAGGGGGAAAAAAACCTCAATAAGCAAAAGAAATTGCTTTAAAGTAAGAAACAAAACTAAATGTCACATTTCCTGCTTCACAATGGAACTTCTACTTCAAAATAAATTTCTTATAAATACCCTTGAGAAAGGGAACATACGGTTAATCATCAAAACAAGTATGTTACGATGGTAGAAACGGAAATGAAACAGACAGTATCGAACTCCACTGGAGCTGAGAAAAACAGAATTAGGTGATAAAAATCACAAGGGAATAAAGTTAGGCCTTCTGCAGTATTATAAAACTTGTCTTTCCTCTTAGAATGGTGAACACCCTGTAGGAATAAGTCAGTGCTATGGTTTACAATACTAAGGAATTAATTAACTGGCATCAAGTATCTGAATTTTACAAGTTTCAAAGGCTGCCAAAGTATGGTGATCTGGTAAAAGTCAATTATGACCAAAGTCAATGCACATTCTAAGGTTGTATAGATTCTAACATCTGTATGTGCAGTGTGCATACAC
>SJYX01000961.1:9920-52901 GCA_006410675.1 Oreotragus oreotragus
TCTATGGGGTCACACAGAGTCGGACATGACTGAAGCGACTTAGCAGTAGCAGCAGCAGCAAGTTAGTCTCTGCTGAAATGAAAAAATTCCCAGGCACTTTCTAGCTGCTGGGAAATGATGATAGGAATGAAGTCTTATGAGCTCCCATACTGTCAGGTCTAAGACTGCAGAGGAAGCAATAACTTCACGGAATAAGTATAGGGCAAATTAGCTCTAATTAGCCTCATGTCGCCATAACATAGTGATTCAGGCATTCTGAATCACCCTTTCCACATCTTTGAAAAAGGTAGAGCTAAAACTCTAGTCCTCCAAAACATTGTTATTTATGACCTGAGAATACATTCCAGGATGCTACAGAATAACATTTACCACATTACCAAAACATCCTAGACAGGGAATGAGCTCAGAAAATAACTTTCCAGTGTATTGAATCCATTTCCTGGATTCACATAAGAGAAGTCATCACTTTTTTCCTCCCCATGGGATTATTTGCTACTATAACTCTTTCTCCCAGGATGCTGTTGATTATCTGAGTTCAAGGTTCGAGTTTCATTTATCTTTGCCTCTCTTTCAAAAGCACCCCACTTCATAGTGTAAATCTGTGGATCTAGTATTTAATAAAGGTTCAAATTGAATAAAATAAGACTCACTGAGATAAAAATTTCCTCCTATGTCTCAAAATTGAAGAGCACAAATATTAAGGAAAAATAAATTTGCTGATTTTGCTAAAAAAAAAAAAAAAATAAATAAAATAATTTGTTTTAAGGTCTTTCTCAGAACATCCAGATCATCATTTTCTTTAACTTCAGCACAGTGTGGCAAAATAATTTGGTCATTCTTCTAGGGATGGATTTTGGGTGGCTCCCAGCTATTTTTTTTTTTTTTAGCTTTTTCTATTATAAATAATAAATGCCAGGAATGATTCTAAATATAACTTTTTGTGTACACATGCCACGATTTTCTGAGATAGACAGCTGGAGGGGGGTTGCCAGATGGAAAGATAGATCTACTGTATTTTAGATTTGGATTAATTGCCTTTCCCAAAAGCTGTTCTTATTTATACATTTGCCAACAACCGTGGATGAAAAAGATCAATTTACCTGTATTAAAAACAGTTACCCTCTATAGAGAAAAGAGAACCTTTCCAAATTGTTGGTGGGAATAAAATTTGGTGCAGCCACTATAGAGAACAATATGGAGGTTCCTTAAAAAACTAAAAATACAGTTGTTATATGATACTACAATCCCATTCCTGAGCATTTATATGGATAAAACTACAATTCAAAAAGATACATGCTCCCCGGTTTATAGCAGCACTATTTACAATAGCCAAGACATGGAAACAACCTCAATGTCCATCAACAGATAAATGGATAAAGAAGGTGTGGTACATATATACAGTGGAATACTATTCAGCCACAAAAAAGAATGAAACAGTGTCATTAGCACAACATGGTTGGACCATGTTGCGGAGATTAACATACTAAATGAAGTAAGTCAGATAAAGAAATATCATATGACATCAAATATGTGGAATCTAAAATATGACACTAATGAACTTATTTATAAAACAAAAATAAACTTAGAGACATAGAAAATAATCTTATGTTTTCCAAAGGGAAAGGGCAGAAAGGGATCTGGGATTAACATATATACACCACTATGTATAAAATAGATAAACAACAAGGTCCTACAGTATAGCATACAGAAATACGTTCAGTATCCTGTGATAAACCATAATGGAAAAGAATATGAAAAGGAATGTGTATATATGTATAACTGAACCACTTTGCTATACAGCAGAAATAGGACATTGTAAATCAACTATACTTCAATAAAACAAAGTTTTAAAAGTTTCCCTTAATGTGCAGTTCAGTTGAGTTGCTCAGTCGTGCCTGACTCTCTGTGATCCATGAATCACAGCACGCCAGGCCTTCCTGTCCATCACCAACTCCCTGAGGTCACTCAGATTCATGTACATTGAGTCAGTGATGCCATCCAGCCATCTCATCCTCGGTCGTCCCCTTCTCCTCCTGCCCCAAATCCCTCCCAGCATCAGAGTCTTTTCCAATGAGTCAACTCTTCGCATGAGGTGGCCAAAGTACTGGAGTTTCAGCTTTAGCACCACTCGTTCCAAAGAAATCCCAGGGCTAATCTCCTTCAGAATGGATTAGTTGGATCTCCTTGCAGTCCAAGGGACTCTCAAGACTCTTCTCCAACACCACAGTTCAAAAGCATCAATTCTTTGGCACTCAGCCTTCTTCACAGTCCAACTCTCACATCCATACATGACCACAGGAAAATCCATAGCCTTGACTAGACGGACCTTAGTTGGCAAGGTAATGTCTCTGCTTTTGAATATGCTATCTAGGTTGGTCATAACTTTTCTTCCAAGGAGTAAGCATCTTTTAATTTCATGGCTGCAGTCACCATCTACAGTGATTTTGGAGCCCCCAAAATAAAGTCTGACATTGTTTCCACTGTTTCCCCATCTATTTCCAATGAAGTGATGGGACCGGATGCCATGACCTTTGTTTTCAGAATGTTGGGCTTTAAGTCAACTTTTTCACTCTCCTCTTTCACTTTCATCAAGAGGCTTTTTAGTTCCTCTTCACTTTCTGCCATAAGAGTGGTGTCATCTGCATATCTGAGGTTATTGATATTTCTCCTGGCAATCTTGATTCCAGCTTGTGTTTCTTCCAGTCCAGCGTTTCTCATGATGTACTCTGCATATAAGTTAAATAAGCAGGGAGACAATATACAGCCTTGACGTACTCCTTTTCCTATTTGGAACCAGTCTGTTGTTCCATGTCCAGTTCTAACTGTTGCTTCCTGACCTGCATACAGATTTCTCAAGAGGCAGGTTAGGTGGTCTGGTATTCCCATCTCTTTCAGAATTTTCCACAGTTTATTGTGATCCACACAGTCAAAGGCTTTGGCATAGTCAATAAAGCAGAAATAGATGTTTTTCTGGAACTCTCTTGCTTTTTCCATGATCCAGCGGATGTTGGCAATTTGATCTCTGGTTCCTCTGCCTGTTCTAAAACCAGCTTGAACATCAGGGAGTTCACGGTTCACATATTGCTGAAGCCTGGCTTGGAGAATTTTGAGCATTACTTTACTAGCGTGTGAGATGAGTGCAATTGTGCGGTAGTTTGAGCATTCTTTGGCATTGCCTTTCTTTGGAATTGGAATGAAAACTGACCTTTTCCAGTCCTGTGGCCACTGCTGAGTTTTCCAAATTTGCTGGCATATTGAGTGCAGCACTTTCACAGCATCATCTTCCAGGATTTGAAACAGCTCAACGGGAATTCCATCACCTCCACTAGCTTTGTTCTTAGTGATGCTTTCTAAGGCCCACTTGACTTCACATTCCAAGATGTCTGGCTCTAGATTAGTGATCACATCCTCATGATTATCTGGGTCGTGAAGATCTTTTCTGTACAGTTCTTCTGTGTATTCTTGCCACCTCTTCTTAATATCTTCTGCTTCTGTTAGGTCCATACCATTTCTATCCTTTATCGAGCCCATCTTTGCATGAAATGTTCCCTTGGTATCTCCAATTCTCTTGAAGAGATCTCTAGTCTTTCCCATTCTGTTGTTTTCCTCTATCTCTTTGCATTGATTGCTGAAGAAGGCTTTCTTATCTCTTCTTGCTATTCTTTGGAACTCTGCATTCAGATGCTTATATCTTTTCTTTTCTCCTTTGCTTTTCGCCTCTCTTCTTTTCAGTGCTATTTGTAAGGCTTCTCCAGACAGCCATTTTGCTTTTTTGCATTTCTTTTCCATGGGGATGGTCTTGATCCCTGTCTCCTGTACAATGTCACGAACCTCATTCCATAGTTCATCAGGAACTCTGTCTATCAGATCTAGGCCCTTAAATCTATTTCTCACTTCCACTGTATAATCATAAGGGATTTGATTTAGGTCATACCTGAATGGTCTAGCGGTTTTCCCTACTTTCTTCAATTTAAGTCTGAATTTGGAAATAAGGAGTTCATGATCTGAGCCACAGTCAGCTCCTGGTCTTGTTTTTGTTGACTGTATAGAGCTTCTCCATCTTTGGCTGCAAAGAATATAATCAATCTGATTTCGGTGTTGACCATCTGGTGATGTCCATGTGTAGAGTCTTCTCTTGTGTTGCTGGAAGAGGGTGTTTGCTATGACCAGTGCATTTTCTTGGCAAAACTCTATTAGTCTTTGCCCTGCTTCATTCCGCATTCCAAGGCCAAATTTGCCTGTTACTCCAGGTGTTTCTTGACTTCCTACTTTAGCATTCCAGTTCCCTAGAATGAAAAGGACATCTTTTTTGTGTGTTAGTTCTAGAAGGTCTTGTAGGTCTTCATAAAACTGTTCAACTTCAGCTTCTTCAGCATTACTGGTTGGTGCATAGACTTGGATAACTCTGATATTGAATGGTTTGCCTTGGAGATGAACAGAGATCATTCTGTCATTTTTGAGGTTGTATCCAAGTACTGCATTTTGGACTCTTTTGTTGACCATGATGGCTACTCCATTTCTTCTGAGGGATTCCTGCCTGCAGTAGTAGATATAATGGTCATCTGAGTTAAATTCACCCATTCCAGTCCATTTTAGTTCGCTGATTCCTAGAATGTTGATGTTCACTCTTGCCATCTCTTGTTTGACCACTTCCAATCTGCCTTGATTCATGGACCTAACATTCCAGGTTTCTATGCAATATTGCTCTTTACAGCATCAGACCTTACTTCTATCACCAGTCACATCCACAGCTGGGTATTGTTTTTGCTTTGGCTCCATCCCTTCATTCTTTCTGGAGATATTTCTCCACTGATCTCCAGTAGCATATTGGGCACCTACTGACCTGGGGAGTTCCTCTTTCAGTATCCTGTCATTTTGCCTTTTCATACTGTTCATGGGGTTCTCAAGGCAAGAATACTGAAGTGGTTTGTCATTCCCTTCTCCAGTGGACCACATTCTGTCAGGCCTCTCCACCATGACCCGCCTGCCTTGGGTTGCCCTGCAGGCATGGCTTGGTTTCACTGAATTAGACAAGGCTGTGGTCCTAGTGTGGTTAGATTGACTAGTTTTCTGTGAGTACGGTTTCAGTGTGTCTGCCCTCTGATGAATGTTAGGATTTTGGAAATGCTTTCCAACCACACCAAGTCCAGTGTAGCCTCTTATTTGAAGATGGCCCTCCTCTCCAAATGCTCAGAGGAGAAGGAAATGCGAAAATCACTTGGGAAGTAAAGGTAATTCAGAAACACCAGTACCAGCGTGATAGAAGCCTCCTAGGATTCAGAGAGGGGAGCATGCCTATAGGTCCCTGTTGGCAGGGAGGTTTTAGAGGGGAGGCTGTACTTGGTCTGGGGTGGAGGAAATTGTAGGGCTCAAAGAAGAAAGGACAGTCATGTGGGTGAGATGTGAACTGGCTTCTGTCCTCTTTGCAGCCTGTGGCCACCCACACACCCTGTGAGACAGGAGGAAGGTAAACAGTCTTCATAAGTAGTTCCCACACCAAATGCTTCTTTCCATCGCTTGCAGACCAGTGGGAGGTGAGGGCAGGCAGATGGATGAGAGAGTGAAGCCCTTGCTGCAGGTGGGGATGTTTCACATAGACAGGAAGTGTGGCCACAGCTATATTTCTGTTCAGTGGAGGAAAATCCATTCTTGGTGAAGAGGCCACTAAGAATGCACTGTACCCAGCGAGCCAGCAGGCCCCCTCTTCTTACTGTGCTTGAGTGGGCGAGATGCATCACACAGGGGAGGGAGAAGGGAAATGGTCCCTGCCTGACAAGGTAGCTTAGACACTCAGGTTAGAGGCAGTGCAGGGGCCCTGGGCATTCATGGGAAGGGATGCTGCTCCTGGGGTGTTTGCACAGACATGTCACAGAGCACTCGAGGAGGGGATAAACTTCCTTTGGAATACTGTACCACACCAATAACAACAATAGCATTTACTGAATACCTATCACGCACTAGCAATGCTCCAAGTATTTTGCTGTTAATTCATCCAACCAGCCCTACAGCAGTCTTATTATTATTATTGTTCCTCTTTCTTAGATGAAAGAAATGAGAATTAGAGCAGTTAAATAATTCCATCAGTTCAGTTCAGTTGCTCAGTCGTATTCAACTCTTTGTGACCCCATGACCGCAGCACGCCAGGCTTTCCTGTCCATCACCAACTCCCGGAGCCTACTCAAACTCATGTCCATCGCATCAGTGATGCCATCCAACCATCTCATCCTCATCCCCTTCTCCTCCCTCTTTCAGTCTTTCCCAGCATCAGGGTCTTTTCCAATGAGTCAGTTCTTTGCATCATATGGCCAAGGTATTGGAGTTTCAGCATCAACATCAGTCCTTCAACAAACTCATGTCCATCGCATCAGTGATGCCATCCAACCATCTCATCCTCATCCCCTTCTCCTCCCTCTTTCAGTCTTTCCCAGCATCAGGGTCTTTTCCAATGAGTCAGTTCTTTGCATCATATGGCCAAGGTATTGGAGTTTCAGCATCAACATCAGTCCTTCAAATGAATATTCAGGACTGATTTTCTTTAGGATGGACTGGTTGGATCTCCTTGCCATCCAAGGGACTCTCAAGAGTCTTCTCCAACATGACAGTTCAAAAGCATCAATTCTTTGGCACCCAGTCTTCTTTAGAGTCCAAGTCTTACATCCATACATGACTACTGGAAAAACCATTAGTTTTGACTAGACAGACATTAGTTGGTAAAGTAATGTCTCTGTTTTTAATATGCTGTCTAGGTTGGTCATACCTTTTTTTCCAAGGAGCAAGTGTCTTCTAATTTCATGGCTGCAGTCATCATCTGCAGTGATTTTGGAGCCCCCCAAATAAAGTCTGTCACTGTTTCCCCATCTATTTGCCATGAAATTATGGGACTGGATGCCATTATTTTAGTTTTCTGAAGGTTGAGTTTCAAGCTAACTTTTTCACTCTTCTCTTTCACTTTCATCAAGAGGCTTTTCAGTTCCTCTTCACTTTCTGCCATAAGGGTGGTGTCATCTGCATATCTGAGGTTATTGATATTTCTCCCAGCAATCTTGATTCCAGCTTGGATGAAGCCCAGCATTTTGCATGATGTACTCTGCATGTAAG
The DNA here is from genome assembly GCA_006410675.1 of Oreotragus oreotragus. Classification (NCBI taxonomy): domain Eukaryota; kingdom Metazoa; phylum Chordata; class Mammalia; order Artiodactyla; family Bovidae; genus Oreotragus; species Oreotragus oreotragus. The sequence goes on from SJYX01000961.1 coordinate 17,019, forward strand.
TTAAATAAGCAGGGTTACAATATGTGGCCTTGATGTACTTCTTTCTCAATTTGGAACAAGTCTGTTGTTCCATGTCCAGTTTTAACTATTGCTTCTTGACCTGCATACAGATTTCCCAAGAGGCAGGTCAGGTGGTCTGGCATTTCCATCTCTTTAAGAATTTTCCACAGTTTGTTGTGATCCACACAGTCAAAGGCTTTGGCGTAGTCAATAAAGCACAAGTAAATGTTTTTCTGGAACTCTTGCATTTTGGGTGATTTAGCAGATGTTGGCAATTTGATCTCTGGTTCCTCTGCCTTTTCTAAATCCAGCTTGAACATCTGGGAGTTCACAGTACACGTACTGTTGAAGCCTGGCTTGGAGAATTTTGAGCATTACTTTGCTAGAGTGTGAGATGAAATAATTCCATAGAAAGAGTTAAAGTCAGGATTTGAACTCCAGTCACACTGATTGCCAAACCAGCACTCCAATGTCAACCTTTATATTGGCAATGACCAGCTATGTGTCCTTGGGCAAGTTTCTTAACCTCTCCTTACCCCCATTTGTTCATTACAAAACAAAATAGATGTGGCACTAGTCCCTCACAGGAATGTTTAATCTCAATGATTATTATTATAACTCCTACTCTATCTACTTAAGTCTGAGTATTAAAGATGAAGAAACTGGGAATTTTATTTTGACTTGTTCAATTATCTCATTTTAAATTTGGGCTTCCCTGATTGGGAGCAGGAGCAGAAAGGGATGACAGAGGATGAGATGGCTGGATGGCATCGTGGACTCGATGGACTGTGTGAACTCCGGGAGTTGGTGATGGACAGGGAAGCCTGGCGTGCTGCGATTCATGGGGTCACAGAGAGTTGGAAACGACTGAGTGACTGAACTGAACTGAACTAATGGCTCAGATGGTGAAGAATCTGACCACAGTGCAGGAGACCTGGATTCCATCCCTGGGTTAGGAAGATCCCCTGGAGAAGGGAATGGCGACCCACTACAGTATTCTTGCCTGCAGAATTCCATGGACAGAGGAGAGCCTGACGGCTACAGTCCATGGGGTGGCGAAGAGTCAGACATGACTGAGCAATTAACACACAACAGACAACACATGTTTAACATACATGCATCATTTTACCTAACGTGAGCTCCTCATACACAGCATACAATCATAAGCATATAGGACAATTGTCCTATGTTCTTTATATATCAAAAAAGTCTTTTAAAACATTTTTTAATTTTAAAATTTATTCTCATACGTCTGTGATTTTTTTAAGTACAGTTAATTTGCAATGTTGTGTTAGTTTCAAGTGTACAGTAAAGTGATTCAGTCATACACATACCTATATTCTTTATCAGATTCTTTTCCCTTACAGGTTATTATGGATTTTTAAAAAATTGAAGTAGAGGTGATTTATGGGGCTTCCCTCATGGCTCAGATGGTAAAGAATCTGCCTGCAATGCAGGAAACCAGGGTTCGATCCCTGGGTTGGGAAGATCCCTTGGAGGAGAGTGTGGCAATCCACTCCAATATTCTTTTCTGGAGAATCCCATGGACAGAGGAGCCAGGTAGGGTACAGTCCATAGGGTCACACAGAGTCAGACACAACTGAAGCGACTTAGCACAACACAGCAGAGAGTTGATTTGCAAAGTTTCAGGCATTCAGTGAAGTGATGAGATTGATGATTTTTTCTATGTGGTAACAGGGACTTGAACTGAGCAGACAGGCTTGGGAGATGATTAGGTGGGGAAAAGAGCTCCAGTAGAACTTGACAGTGATGGGAGACTTCCGTCTGACTGAGGACAGAGAGCAGACTCTTAGCAGACTGAACTAAAGAGCTTCACTCTTTTCTGAAAAGGAAGAACCAGAGGGCCATCCAGGGATCCCTGGAGATGGCCATTTACAGAATGCTCTATTATTATGGTCAAATTAATGCTCTAGGTACTCCTACTAGACCATGTGTGCCCAGCCATTTGCAGCAAGCCCATTTATTGTCCTCTTAAAGTTGTGGAACAACGCTTACCTCCAGATGGTTGCAGAGAACTGACTGGATGGGAGGGACCTGCTTCCTGGGTGTTGACAAACTACCCATGCTTGGTGTGAGTGAGAGGGAAATGGGAGCCCTGATTTAAATCAGAATCACCTGGGCACTTGTTACCTGGCTATCTGCTGCTGCTGCTGCTGCGTCACTTCAGTCGTGTCCGACTCTGTGTGACCCCATAGACGGCAGCCTACCAGGCTCCCCCATCCCTGGGATTCTCCAGGCAAGAATACTGGAGTGGGTTGCCATTTCCTTCTCCAATGCATGAAAGAGAAAAGTGAAAGTGAAGTCGCTCAGTCTGTCCGACTGTTAGCGACCCCATGGACTGCAGCCCACCAGGCTACTCCGTCCATTGGATTTTCCAGGCAAGAGTACTGGGGTGGGGTGCCATTACCTTCCCCGACCTTGCTATCTAGGCCCCACCTATAGACTCTGATTCTGTGGGTCTGGAGTCAGGGAGTGGTTGTACATGATCAATAAGCTCAAGAGGGACCTGGGCTTGTGGTCCTCAACCCCACCTTCGAGAAGATGGTAGTCAGGGAACCAACTCCATAAGGCAAGTTTTACTCTACGTGCAACAAGGCCCCAGAGCTGGAGTGTATATGGATACATGTATGCTTAGGTGCTTGTCAACTTCATTTCCTTACAGAAACAGATGTGTTCCCAGGCTGGACTCCCTGCTGGTTTCATTTCTAGTCTTGAAAAGAAGTTCTGTTGGAATGTTAAGACTTTATTTGCCTATATTGTTTTCATCAGCTGAATTGTCCTTGCAAATGTCTCTCTCTTAGAGCCTCTTAAAAGTCCTTTAAAAGAAGTTTGTGATTAACATATACACAATACTATATATCAGATAAATAACCAACAAAGACCCACACCATAGCACAGGGAACTATACTCAATATTTTGTAATAACCTATAAGGGAAAAAAATCCATAAAAGAATGAATATGTGTATATTTATAATTGAATCACTATACTGTACACCTGAAACTAACAGGACAGTGTAAATCAACTATATTTAATTAAAAAAGAAATAGGTTGAGCCCACTCATTCTGTAGAACTCTCTAGGGGTGAATCCGTGGGTTGGAGGAATGGGTTCAGTTATGACATGTCAGGGGCGAGTCATCTAAGGAATACGGGGGCATAGTTTTGACATTTTAAACACAGATAACATTTAGAATCAAAGAAGGAGAACGACTTTTATTAATTACCCATGTCTCCTCCTGCCCGTCTGTCCTCCGCCCCCTACCAGCTGTTAAACATTTGAGAAAATGGTAAATGAACATGATTATAAGCAATTATGAGGTTTTCTTTTTTAAGAGACAGATGGAATCAAGGTTTCCATTTGAAGAGGCTGTCAAATTTAGGTTGTGTCTACACAATGCCACATTATTACCGGGGAACCATATGTTTTCTTTCACTGCCATTGAAATTTCACTCTGGAATGGGCCTGAGCCAATGGTCAACAGTATGTACTGCTGCAAGTTCATGGATGCTTTTCTAATATAGACTACTTCACATCCATAATTCCCCTTTTCCTCACATTAATTTTTAAAATTTATCCATACATTTCCCTTTCAACAAGTGTTAATTCTGGACCAGTTTTGTGCTCTGCTGTGAGGATATGGAGGTGAAAACAGTATGATGATCTGCCTTCAAAGAGCACCTTGTTAACTTCATATGGTAATTTGAGTCAGTTCAGTTCAGTCACTTAGTCATATCTGACTCTTTACAACCCCATGGACTGTAGCATGCCAGACCTCCCTGTAAATCACCAGCTCATTTGCTCAAACTCATATCCATTGAGCCAGTGATGCCATCCAACCGTTTCATCCTCTGTCTTCCCCTTCTCCTCCTGCCTTCAATCTTTCCCAGCATCAGAGTCTTTTCCAATGAGTCAGTTCTTTGCCTCATGTAGCCAAAGTATTGGAGTTTCAGCCTTAGCATCAGTCCTTCCAATGAATATCCAAGACTGATTTCCTTTAGGACAAATTTCCTTTGGATAATTTGAGTGGATTCAGCTTAATATGATAACACTTTCAAGTTTCATATATCTGTCTGTACATATAAAACACTGTGAAGAATTGCTTATTAGCTCATGTGTTAAATTAAGTTTGTATTAAATCATAGGCTTACGAACCCACAGAGGAATATGACCTCTCTTCTAGGGGCATTTGTTTTGAGCCTTTGTGGTTGAATATTCAAGGTCCATTAGGGCATCCAGGTTAAATGTCTGATTCCTTAGATCAGTTCTCAAGCTTTATTGTGGATCCATGGGCCTGTTTTTACATAAATTGTTGGATTCCTGTCCCAGATGTGTTCAATAGGTTTGTGATCAGCCCTGAAGATTTGAATTTCTAGAAAGTTCTAGAGTAAGGGGAGTTTTTTGATGCTGAGTCAAGGACCATGCTTTAAGAAGCATTGCCTTGGAAATTTTAGAAGGTGTGTGGATTCTCCATTGACTTGAATACAAATGCTTTTCAGTAAATAAAAACATACCCCTACGGGACACCTGTCAGGTGCTATCTCAGTTCTGGGCAGTTTGTAGGTAAAAGGAGAGTCAGGGCAATGAAGGCAAAAAATAAGTCCCATTCATAAGGGAGACCTGCATGGCTCCGTGAAGAGGGCTGCACACACTGTACAGTCCCAGCAGTGCCCTTAATGCCTTCTGCCGTGTGGCTCTGGGGAAGTGACACTGCTTTCCATACAATGACTCTTCCCTCAGTATGTAAGTAAGCGAGATTTTGTCATTGCACTTGGCACAGACAGGTACTTGGTAATTGATATAATCTCTATTTCTAGTCAGAGAATGCTATGTAGGACAGTTTAAATTTATGCTTTTGAGGATGAACACAAACTCTGGTGAATGAATGTGTTGTCAAGCAAGGGGGATAAAGAGGTTAGATTTTCTATATCTCTTTAGTCTGCAGAATCCATGTGCTCTTTGTTCATCTTTTGAAACTCTCCCCCTCCAAACACACTTAAAAAAAATATTTATTTATTTGGCTGTACCGGGTCTTGGTTGTGGCATGTGGAATCTGTAGTTGTGGTATGTGGAATCTGTAGTTGTGGCATGTGGAATCTGTGGTTGTGGTATGTGGAATCTGTAGTTGGGGCATGTGGAATTTATTTCACTGACCAGGGATCAAACCTGGGCCCCCTGCATTGAGAGCGCTGGGTCTAAGCCACTGGACCATTAGGAAAGTCTCACCCATCTTTTTAACCTATAGATTCCATGTTTTCTACAGGTGTGTCTTCCACATCGGGAGATTCTTCTAGTTTTAGTCTGAAGGAAAAGGAAGTTATCACCAAGCTCACCTGATTTTGATATGAAAGGCCTGCCTGAAAATCAAACACCTAACTCTCTACAACCTTTCAGACGGTGACCCCTCTCAGCCTCCATCACCCATCACTACTAGTAAGCTTCACCCCTTCCTTCATTGTGTTGCATTTTATGTACAAATTTTCAAGTTGCTGTTTATGACTTGAACTTATTTTCCAGGTTCAGTGAATATGTTTGTCCATCTACAAAAACTGCAAACATTTCCCATTAAAATCAATGAAAAGATTTTTCTTGTGACTTTTCTCTTTGCATTACGGGTTTCAGGAATGAATGAGGTGGTGACAGAGAGGAGGGATGTGTTTGTCACTGAGAAGATAAGAGAGGCATAGGAGAAGAACATGGCCAAATTCACCATCTGCCATGAATTGTTCCAGCTAAATATGTTACTCTTCAAAGTAAAAGATAAAACAGGAGGATGGAAGAAATAGGAAAAGTTACTTTACCTTCTTTAACCTTCTTCCTTAGGAGGCCAGCTGAAATGCTGTTCAAGGTCACCAGAGAAGAATGACGAAGCTCCTTCATGGTGATGGCAGGGAGGGCTTGAGGGATGAATATTAGCTCTTGCAGTTCATGGCAGTCATGGCTTAGGAAGCTGGCGCCTTCATCTGTAAATGGCCTTGGAAATTCTGTTCCCATCAATCTTCATTCAATTAGGGCTCATTGCAGATAGGTCCTCAGGGGTATCTGGCTCATGGTGGGACAATACAGATGACATACTCATTTAACTTTGAGTCGGAACAGCAGCCAACAACTGATGGCTCCTGGGACAGCAGTCACTTGAAGTGAGTTGGACCTACCTCTATGGCTGGCACCTGACTCTTGTCATTTTTTTCCATAGGCAGCTGTGTCTTCCAACCTGGCAGATGTCTAATGTCTTCAAATAAACCTTCATGAACTCCCCAGCAGGTGCCACAGATGATTCTGACCCCAGTGAAGAGGACTGATGGTTATATGGTAAGGATTTAAAGACCATAAACACCAAACAAATATTTCTGGACTTTTCTTTGCAGGCTAGCTTGGCTGTGGCCCAGGGTTCTTTTTGGTTGTGACATGGGGTAGCTGGGGCAGGAGTTGTGCATACATATCTGCTCCACTGATGGCTGCTTTTGGCCCCAATCCCATCTGCTCTGTGCCTGGAAAAGTGACTTTACTGCACAGAGCTTTTGCACATGTGGCTGTAACACTGTGGTTGTGTTTCGTATGCAGGTAGAAATCTGCCTAAGTGTAGTATTATTTTTTTAAGGTAATTGGCTTTAAAAAAACTCCTTTTTGAAACAAAGGTAACCTGGCTTTTGAAGCTAATGAGCTTGTTCCCTTTATCTTGTCCTGCTCCAAGTTTGACTGGATCTGTGTATAAAGTGCAGACTCTTAATTGCTATTCTTAAAAGATCATCTTGCTAGGATGAGTCTGGATAAGGAATGGCTTTGTTCTTAATTAATAGTAAGCAAGGAGGCTGCTTCACCTCCCCCAGTGAGGCTGGGAGAAGGCTGACCTCTTTAGGACCCCATGCCAACTTTCAAGGCTTCAAGAGCAGAAGGAAAGCACAGGTTTTGTAACTAACGTGGCAAGGAATCCTGTCTCCACCACTTAAGGGGTGGTGATGTTATCAAAAGTGGGGTTCAGCTGCTTGCCACTGGAAAGTCTATACTAGAGAGGCAAGGTTGGTAGAAAGGAAAGTTTGCTTTATTTTGGAGGCCAGTAACTAGTGGAGAGGGTGGACTCATGTCCAAAGGCTGACACCCCGCTGACAATCAGTGGGCAAGAGCTTTTATAGGCTGAGGGAGGGGGCTACATGCAGAAATAGCACAGTCAGTTCTGACAGTCATCTTGATTTTTTTTCATTAAAAAATACTTTATTGCTAAAAATGTTAACTATCATCTGCCGGGGGCCAGCATGAGGAACTCCGTCCATGGCAAAGGTCATGAGGAAGGAGGCTTCGGCATACGCAAAGGCATGATCAAGCCTCAGGAGACCCCCTGTTCCCGAGCATCTACCCCAAAACCAGAGTCTGTTTTTTGCTCTCACCTACACCTTTGACTTTCTGGGGGGGCTCTCCCCCATAACCGTTTCTCTCGGAGAAGGAGTAAACGTGCAGCTCCAAGTCAATAAAAATTCCTGGGTGTGACAAGAGTGTTTCAACTTACGAACTCTGAAGGTTATCTAGCCTGCCTGTTTAGGTTCGTCCGGCCGCATGTGATGGTTTACAGCCTCCTGACCGTGAGAGGAACGAGATGTTTTAGATTTACTAAAGGCAAATTCTTGTGGGAAGTTAGAAATTATTAGTATAGTGGGTTGGTTGGGAATTATATTGGTGAAGGGTTTTTTCATTTGTTGTGTCAATAATTGCTGCTAATTCCCTGCCCTGGGTGGGACAAGGGTGTCTCAGGTCAAACCTCTCTGCTGACAGATTAGCTTGTGTGACAACCTCTCAACCATAAACAGCACAGAGAGTTTGGAGTATTAGCATAGGGCTTTTCTCATTGTTGAGTCAATGATTGCCGCCAGGCCTCCATATCCTTAGGCACCTGGGAACATATTAATCAATGTATTTGGAATATAAAAAAGGAAATACAGTAGTTTTTAAGGTTAGCAATACTAGACTTTTTGAGTTAACGAATTTTCTCTTTTGTTATAGATCACTGTACTTTGTTATAAATCACTGTGTCCTTGCTATGTAAAAATGTAACTTTATCGCTATCTTAAGACTAAGTAGATCTTAAGGGGAGCATTGGTGAAAGGATTTTCATTTGTTGGGCTGATGTTTGCTGCTAAATCTCCATATTCCCTGCCCTTATAATGAATATAACTAGCATATAGGAGAAATAAGTATTAACCTTTAAGCATATAGGAGAAATAAGAATTAACCTTTAAGATTAATCATGTTAACCTTGGGTTAAATAAATTCCTTTCTTGATTGTAACTCACTACACCCTCACCCTATAGGAATGCAACTTTATTTGGAGGGTGGTGCCTGGTTTAAGAAAAAACACCCTTGGAAAAAATAAGTTTTTTGGTTATCAGAAAGAAAGGATTTGTTATAAATCACTGTGTCCTTGCTATGTAAAAATGTAACTTTATCACTATCTTAAGATTAAGTATATCTTAAAGGGAACATTGGTGAAAGGATTTTCATTTGTTGGGCTGATGTTTGCTGCTAAATCTTCATATTTCCTGCCCCTATAGTGAATATAACTAGCATATAGGAAAAATAAGTATTAACCTTTAAGCATATAGGAGAAATAAGAATTAACCTTTAAGATTAATCATGTTAACCTTGGGTTAAATAGATTCCTTTCTTGATTGTAACTCACTACACCCTCACCCTATAGGAATGCAACTTTATTTGGAGGGTGGTGCCTGGTTTAAGAAAAAACACCTTGGAAAAAAATAAGTGTTTTGGTTATCAGGAAGAAAGGGTCATAAATGTCAGCGAGCCTCATGGCCAGAAGATGATGTAAAAACCCCTAAGACCTTTTTTTTTATGTAAAGCACCTGATTTTGATAAAAGTCAGGACTGCTGACCCCCATGTGACTCTGTATTCATCCCTATATGTAACAAAAGGTATATAAGAAAACCTGAAAAATAAAGAAATGGGTTCAGTTCCTGGAAAGACTGACTCCCCCATGTCCTTCTTTCTTGCTCTCCGTTTTTCTGGCTGAATTCCCATCTGGAGCATGGATGCTATTCCATGTAAACCACGTTATTCAGCCTCTTTTTCTCCACTAATATTTCCTATTACACTATCCATTTCTAATCTCTCTATCTGTAATTAATTATGTATTTTCCAAGGTCGCCGACGCCGTCCCCACCTTCAAATTCCCTGGATCCACCGGGGCTGGACCCTGGCATTCCTCTTCTCCAGTGATTCCACTGGCTTCTTCAACTTCCTCTCAGGAACAAACAGGCTCTCACTCAGGGACATGTCTGCCATGTACTCAGAATCAGCAACACCTTCTGGCTTGTTCTGCAGTCTGGGCTACTTCAAATTGTCTAACTATAATCCCAGCAAAGCCAGTGTCCTAGAGACATTCATCAGTTCAGTTCAGTTCAGTCCTGGAGAAGGGAATGGCAAATCACTTCAGTATTGTTGCCTTGAGAACCCCATGAGCAGTATGAAGAGACATTCATACTCTAGTTGATAAGTTTCTCCATAGGGTCTGACTTTCAATTATACGGCCATGAGAATGTATTGGAGGAGGAAATTGATTTATGACATCAATATGCATGGTCCATTCATTTGTGATAGAACTCACTACCTGATATATGGAAAACATTTAGAATGATCAGCTTTGTTTTGGTGGTGGAACGGCTTTTTCTTACCCTTGGTACTACTTCTATTCCAAAATATGACTAAAACACATGTGCATGCTAAGTCGCTTCAGTCATGTCTGACTCTTTGGGACCCCATGGACTGTAGCCTGCCAGGCACTTCTGTCCGTGGGATTCTCCAGGCAAGAATACTGGAGTAGGTTGCCATTTCCTTCTCCAGGGGATCTTCCCAAGCCAGGAATTGAATCCAGGTCTCTTACTTCTCCTGCATTGGCAGGCAGGTTCTTTACCACCAGTGCCACCTGGGAAATATATGTAGAAATAGTTAACTCTACTCTTGATACCACTCTTTCCTTCTATATTAATGTCATGTTCAGTATATAAAATTTGACACAATAATTTAGCTAGGGAATGTCATCATATATTAGGAGTAGCATTTTTTAAGGCTGTCCTGACACTGGAAGGACTGATGCTAAAGCTCCAATACTTTGGCCACCTGATGTGAAGAGCCAACTCATTGGAAAAGACCCTGATGCTGGGAAAGATTGAGGGCATGAGAAAGGGACGATAGAGGATGAGATGGTTGGATGGCATCGTCGACTCAATGGAGATGAGTTTGAGCAAACTCAGGGATATAGTGAAGGACAGGGAAGCCTGGCATGCTGTACTCCATGGGGTCTTGAAGAGTCAGACATGACTTAGTGACTGAACTTCTCCTTAAAATACAGTCTCTTATTTCCTGGTCCTAACTTAAGTTAGAAGGAAGAGAGAAAATCGGAAGATTGTCAAGACCTTGATGTAAAAGATCATATACATCTTTTAGCTTTTCACTTAGATGTCAGCTCCTCCGTGGTCTTCTGTGACCCTCCCAGGCCAGGTGCGGTATCTCTTGCAGGTTTCATACTGTCCCCTGTTAGTAAATATATAGCACACATCACTGTATTAATTCATCTGTCTCCCCTCACACAAGATACTCTGAGTTTGCAAGTTACCCTCACAGCCCACAGCAGCAGATGAGGTCCTTCTGTAAAGAGTCCACAAATAGCTAAGTGTCATCTATGAAAAATAGAATTCAATTTCCCTCATGCTCATCAGCATTTTCATATAGAATTCATTTAAAGTAACAAACCAAATAAAGTTCATTTTAAATTGTTTGTTTATGAGCTACACAACAACTCATAAAAGTGAAAACAGGGGGGAAAAACCTAAACAGTTTTCCCAGTCACTTGACTGCATAAAGATCAGGTTAGCCTCTTTCCAGTTTTTGCATTTCTCAATCTGCAGGCTCCCCCAAGGCTTTGGATCTGTTCCTTCTAGCTTCTTTGGAGGCCAGAGGAGGAGTAGTACACATGCCACTCCATGCCCGCGCTATGTACTGTGTGCCCAGCTTCACTGATTCTCTTTAGGGTCCACTTTCTCTTTGTCAAAGGAAACTCTGTGACTCAGCAGTTTCGTCTGCCTTCTTAAACAAGTAGTCCTTTTTGCTCAAAGCAAACACGATTAACCACTACCTACTACACAACAATCAACTTAGAAAAACACTGAACAGATCTCTGTATAATCAGAAAATAGCTGCTTATAATTCACACATAGCTAGAATTAAAATTTTTTTACAGAGTGAGACGGCAATTCAGCCACACTTGGCCATGTTGTCATAGTGAATGCTAAACTACAACAAAGGATTCCTCATAAAAGAAGTGTGCTACTCTGATTTCTTTCTCACAGAATAAAGATGCTATTTTACCAAAAATAATTTATACCTTGGCATCTGGTACAATGCAAATTGATGAAAATATGACTCCACTAAAAATAAGGACATGAAAGCATCTGGTTCTCACAATATACAGACTGAGAGCTCCGGTGGATTTTAGAAATGTGGGCTTCAGGCTGTGTTCTGAATGCATGGTGACAGGTTTTATAGTTGGTCTGTTCCTAATAGGTGTGAAAAACACACCCTTTGTAAACCTCCTTGTTGTTTATCGCAATCATGGTAGAGAGTTTATACTAAAGTTGTACCTCTTTGCACTTCCTCACAGTAGGAACACAGAAATCTGAAAGATTGGTAGCACTGATGATTCTCAAATACAGACTCAGAAGATCTGCATATTTTAGGTCCCTGTTACATAGTTTCTGTGATTCATTAAACAATTCTTCCTCATAGAAAGTAAAGAAAATGCAGACCCTGTCCTCAGGTGGCTCTCAGTCTGGTGGGGGTGGGCATGAGGGGAAGGAAAAAGGATAAAGAAGAAACAAACACAAGCTGAGTGTCTGCTGTGGGTCAAGCACTGTGTCTGATGTTATACATAATTTCACTTCATCGTCACGGTAACTCCATGTGGTTTCCACGACTAGCTCTGTCTGTCAGAGTAAGAAAGAGAGGCTCAGAGAGACCTGTGCCTTAAGATTACCATCCTGGTGGTGGCTGGCTGCAGAGCAAGGTGATAAGAGCTATAGGAGTCAGAGAAGGAGGCGGGCCCAGGTATCTGAGTGGTGATGATATCAAGTGGGATAAGAAAACAGAAGGTGGGAAGAAGGTTTGCAAGGCTGGATATAATGAATCTATAAGATCCCGATTTTGATGCTACTGTAGACGAGATCCTTGAGACGTTGAAAATACAGGTCTGAAGCTGATGGGAATGCCAGGCTGAAGGCATGAATGAGATCCCTAGGAGTTCTGTACAAATCGAGAAGAGAGGAGGCTAACGACTGAACTTTGGGGTTAAAAGGCAAATAAAAGGTGATGAATCCACCACGAAGATAAAGCCGGAGCTGTGAGAAACACAAGGAACATGGTGTTGTGGAATAAAAACTGTAGAGTAGAAGCAGGTGTCCAAAGAGAGCTGCCTCAACTTTGACTTTCAGGATGAAAGAGCTTGGCTGTGTTATAGGGACAGCAAGAGTCTGATGGAGTGGAGAGGCAGAAGGTGGACTGGAAAGGGGACAGTCTTCTCACACTGAATGGCAATATCCATCTAACATGGTTTATCTTTTCATCCCTTCACCTCCAGACTCAGCAACAGGGTGTGTAAAGTGTCTCAGAAATGTTTGTTGAATGGATGAATGAATGATTTAAATAATTAATACTTAAAAGATCCCAGAGAAGATGGGAGGAAATGAAATGCAGAGTGCAGATGGTAGGGATCAATCCTGGTCAAGAGGGAGGGTCACCTCTTTCTTTCAAACTGGAATCACTAGCACTGGGCAAGTTGCTGGAATAAAGAGACACTCAAATGTCTGTGGATGAAATGAAAGGAATTATATTAAGTGTGCTATCAAAACATAGCTTATCAGAGTTCCTTAATTTCACAGTTAGAAAATTCCATTAAAAATAAGTGTACTAAACTAAATTGAACTTTGATCTTCAATAATGATTTTGTAGTGGATGTGTCATTACTGGGGCTTCCCTGATAGCTCAGCTGGTAAATAATTCGCCTGCTTGGCAGGAGACTCTGGTTTGATTCCTGGTCCAGGAAGATCCACTGGATAGGCTACCCACTCCAGTATTCTTGAGCTTCCCTTGTGGCTCAGCTGGTAAAGAATCTGCCTGCAATGTGGGAGACCTGGGTTTGATCCCTGGGTTGGGAAGATCCCCTGGAGAAGGGATAGGCTACCCATTCCAGTATTCTGGCCTGGAGAATTCCATGGACTGTCCACAGGGTCACAAAGAGTTGTACATGGCTGAGCGACTTTCACTTTCATATTCATGCCATTAATAAAAGTACCTTCTCTTGATTTTTCACCAAGAATGGAAGAAGGCTTCCTTGGTTGATGGTTTAACGTTATGCCTAAAAGAAGAAACTGATGATTGAACATTGTAGAAATTATTTTCAAATATAAAGAAGGTTCTCATGCTGCTCTAACATAGTCTGCATTCATGGATACATTAAAGATGAGATGCTTAAAAATAAGAATGAAATGTGCAAATCTGCTCTTCTAACTTGGTGTTAATCCAAAGGATGAGGATAGAGGCCACAGGAAGAAAAGAGAGAATGTTAAGGCATTCTTTTAAAAATATAATCGTACAGGCCTAGAATCCCATTACTGTGTCAAAAGGAATATAAACATGTAGCGAACTCAGAAATTTCTTTGGAGGTCTTACCTTTTCCATTTGTGTCCTCCAAGTGCTATCCAAGGCGACCAGGTAATCCTGCCCCTCCCCCAGACAAGAGCATATGCTGCATCACACAGCTCTCTGTCACAGAAACACCAGCCCTCACAGTTCCCTCTGTATCTGAGTTCTCTTCTGCTGGAAAAGGGATAGGCTACCCACACCAGTGTTCTTGGGCTTCCCTTGTGGCTCAGCTGGTAAAGAATTTGTCTGCAATGTGGGGGACCTGGGTTTGATCCCTGGGTTGGGAAGATCCACTGGAGAAGGGAAAGGCTACTCATTCCGGTATTCTGGCCTGGAGAATTCCATGGACTGTATAGTCCACGGGGCTGCAGAGAGTCAGACACGACTGAGCGACTTTCACTACTACTACTCTCTGACTTGGGAAGTCTGCATTTCCACACACACTGGCTTCAATATTCCACATGAAATAGCATTTCTGTTCCTTGGCCAGGATTCCACTGACAGGAATGCAAAGCCAGACATTTTCAAATGATGTGGCTGTTCCCACAGGTTACAGAACACCAGAGAATTGTCACATGGTCCCAAATCATTCAATGAATAAACTTGTTTTGCTCTGTTTCCAGTTTCCCAGTCAAGCAGCCATTTTCTCCCACTCCACTCCCGTCCCAACCAACATTTGGAAAATGTGTGTATGTGCTTGGTAGCTTCAGTTGTGTCCAACTCTTTGCGAGCTTATGGACTGTAGCCCACCATGCTCCTCTGTGGGATTCTCCAGGTAAGAATACTGGAGTGGGTTGCCATGCCCTCCTCCAGGGGATCTTCCTGACCTGGGGAGTGAACCAGCATCTCCTGTGTCTTCTGCATTGCAGGAGAATTCTTTACCACTGAGCTACTGGGGAAGCCCAACTTGCATAATAAGAGATGAAAAAAGAATTTTCTGTCCTTCCATTCCCCTTGTCCCTATGTGATCAACCAGAATTTGATAATTGCAATAACTTAGAAAACTACTGTTTTCTTCCATGTCTGATCCAGTCCATGTTACACTGCCAGATAAATCTCCCAAATATATATTTTATCACTTTGAAGCCCTGCTCAAGAATCTACAGGGGCCCCTGCTGCCTTCTGTATCAAGTCTTAATTCCTTTGTGCACCTTTGAGACCCTAAGAGTTTGGCTCCATTCCAGTTCCAGTTCAGTCGCTCAGTTGTGTCTGACTCTTTGCGACCCCATGAACCGCAGCACTCCGGGCCTCCCTGTCCATCACCAACTGCCGGAGTCTACCCAAACCCACATCCATTGAGTTGGTAATGCCATCTAACCATCTCATCCTCTGTCGTCCCCCTTCTCCTCCTGCCCTCAATCTTTCCCAGCATCAGGGTATTTTCAAATGAGTCAGCTCTTTGCATCAGGTGGCCAAAGTATTGGAATTTTAGCTTCAACATCAGTCCTTCCAATGAACACCCAGGACTGATCTCCTTTAGGATGGACTGGTTGGATCTCCTTGCAGTCCAAGGGACTCTCCAGAGTCTTCTCCAACACCAAAGTTCAAAAACATCAATTCTTCGGTGCTCAGCTTTCTTTATAGTCCAACTCTCACATCCATACATGACCACTGGAAAAACCATAGCCTTGACTAGATGGACCTTTGTTAGCAAAGTAATGTCTCTGCTTTTTAACATGCTGTCTAGGTTGGTCATAACTTTCCTTCCAAGGAGCAAGCGTCTTAATTTCATGGCTGCAATCACCATCTGCAGTGATTTTGGAGCCCAGAAAAATAAAGTCAGCCACTGTTTCCACTGTTTCCCCATCTATTTGCCATGAAATGATGGGACCAGATACCATGATCTTAGTTTTCTGAATGTTGAGCTTTAAGCCAACTTTTTCACTCTCCTCTTTCACTTTCATTAAGAGGCTCTTTAGTTCTTCTTCACTTTCTGCCATAAGGGTGGAGTCATCTGCATATCTGAGGTTCTTAATATTTCTCCTGACAATCTTGATTCCAGCTTATGCTTCCTCCAGCCCAGCATTTCTCATGATGTATTCTGCATGTAAGTTAAATAAGCAGGGTGACAATATACNCCATGATCTTAGTTTTCTGAATGTTGAGCTTTAAGCCAACTTTTTCACTCTCCTCTTTCACTTTCATTAAGAGGCTCTTTAGTTCTTCTTCACTTTCTGCCATAAGGGTGGTGTCATCTGCATATCTGAGGTTATTGATATTTCTCCCAGCAACCTTGATTCCAGCTTGTGTTTGCTACTTGTTTATACTTCTATCCTCCCAGGGCCCCATCCTCAAGGACAGAACCATTTTCCTCTCCGCTGTTGGAAGCCCGCTGCTGCTGCTAAGTTGCTTCAGTCGTATCCGACTCTGTGCGACCACATAGACGGCATCCCACCAGGCTCCACCGTCCCTGGGATTCTCCAGGCAAGAACATTGGAGTGGGGTGCCATTTCCTTCTCCAATGCATGAAAGTGAAAATTGAAGTCGATCAGTCATGTCCGACTCCTAGCGACCCCATGGACTGCAGCCTACCAGGCTCCTCTGCTCATGGGATTTGCCAGGCAAGAGTACTGGAGTGGGTTGCCATTGCCTTCTCCATGTTGGAAGCCTAGCCTGTCCTATCTCCACTCCCTTACCAGTTGATACGACAGAAGGGACGACAGAGGATCTGTCCGTCTCCAGCCCCCCAACTCTTTCTGCATCCCCCCTCAGGACCAAGTTAAGCTCTGTGTCTTGCAGGGTTGTCCAACTCTGTCAGTCTTCCAGGAAGACTGATGGGCAGTCTTCCTGCCAGGAGCAGACAAAGTCAAGCTAGGTAATCCTGGGAAGGAGGTATGTACTTAACTGTGCTTTGTTAGGAAATATGTCTTAAGTCCCTTTCTGTGTTTCCTACATAACTGAGCGAAGAGCAAGGCAAGTAGTCAATGTACCCACTTACTCAGCTCTTGAGTGCACAGGTGGACCTGTCCTTCAGTTCCCATGGTGCTTTGAATGTCAGCAGCTGGAGAACCAGTTGCTACATTTTTATTACAAACCCAGCTGTCCCATTACATCTTTAGCAAATGCAGCTCTATGACAGGTTGAGTCAGATAAACTTCTATATTCAGTGCTAACTGCAATTTAATGTTTGCCTCTGACAGGTTTCGCTGTTTTCTCAGATTGGTGCATTTGGGGTGGGATCTGTGTTCTATTTTATTTATTTTTCTTTTTTAATTTAATTTTAAAATTTTATATTAGAGTATAGTTGATTTATAATGTGTTTCAAGTGTACAGAAAGGTGATTCAGTTATACACATACATATATCCATTCTTTTTAAGGTTCTTTTTCCATATGGATTATTACAGAATATGGAGCAGAGTTTCCTAAATGTGATAAAAAGCTAATGAGAAGTAATGACGGGGGAGCTAAGGCTGTGGAAACATTAAGCTTTAGTCATCCCCAGCTCCTTCTGTCATCTGCGACCTGGGCTAAATTCACATCCTCATGTTGCCTCAAAGTCTTTCCATGACTTCATTTAGTGCCTGTTTAACTCTTCGGACTCATTTAGGAGAGACACAACTGACGTGGAAAGAACTGGGACACCAGACTCTTCGTTTAACTTTCAAGTTACATATCTTCCTTCCTCAGATGCTTACAGAAGTTCCAGGCCTTTCATAGATTCTCCTCAGTCTGTTTCTTCAATCATTTCAAATATTAGAATTAGCTTCCCCCTGGATTTTTATTCTAAATGTTAATGATACATTAACAGAAGAACCAGAGATAAATAACATTTATATTTTTGGTTTTCTGTGATTATTTATGTCTCCGCCTTCAGAATGAAATCATTTCCTTCCTGCCTCATTAGAAGGCTGAATTTAGGTAACGGAGTATGGCTGTGGACCTAAGGGAGATTTCAAAACAGGAAAAGGCTCTCACAGCTGACCATGCTTGTCTCCATGGTCATTACCAGTCTGTCTTCATTCAATGCTAGCCCTGTGCACCCAGGAAACTGTATATGCCTCCTTCAAGACCCAGTTCAAATGTCTTTCTGTGAAGTCTCCTCTAGCTTCCGCAGACAGAGCTGGGCCTCTCTTCTTCACTTTCCAAATATTTGTTGAGTGCCTACTTTCCATTACTCAGCCCTTTACGCTCTTGCCATAATGCACACCCTGGAGTCTGTCAGTCAGTCTCCTCTCAGTTGTCCTGCACGAGGGTGAGCAGTATTTTGTACTTACTTTCATACACACCTGCACGATGCCTTGCACAGCTCTGTGGCACGCTTTACACCATAAACTACAGAGGCAATGGTCCCAGAGCAGCTGCTTAAGTTACATCAAAGATGGATGGACGGATTGATTTGTCTGGGCTGAGGTTTTGAAGTGGAAGGTTCTGTTTGGGCTTCTGCCCACTAGCAACAAAGCGATGGAAGGGAAATGGGGCTGAGGGCCTGAGAGTTTGCACCATCAACAGAGACTATCTAAATAGCTCCTGAATTTGCCTTCTATCACCTTCCAATTACCAAGCCTCCGACTTCTTCAGGCTTTCTCCTGTCTTGCCTGAATTTACTACTAATGAGCTTTAAATTGGTCTCCCTAACTCTATTATAGGATTCTTTTCCTTCCTAGTCTCCTCTAATCCATCTATAACATGACTATGAGCCTAATCTTTCTAAAAACTAATCCAATATTTTTTTTTTGCTTAAAATCCTTTTAGTACTTAAAATCTTTCAGTGATATTACACACACACACACGGACACACATATGCGCATGCACACATATATGGCCTTCAGTCTGAAATCCAGATTACTTGCTGTGATGTTCAAGTTCATCCACGATCCAGCCCTTCTTTTCTTGTCACCATTACCCCTCCACACACACCCTGCTCTCAGTAGCTCTAAGCTAATGGAAGTTCTCTGGAATTCCCAAACTATCATAACTTTATACCTTGTCATATGATGTCCCTTCTTCGTGGAACAAAACCCACTGAATAAATCTTATTCAACTTACTTTAATTCAACTTTCAGGTTACAGCTAAGGTGGCACCTTATTGGAGATGCTTTTGTTAACCATCCCCTGCTGTCTGGCTGAGTTAGGTACCCAATGCACGAGCTGCCACACCACCCGTGCATTCCTCCAACTCGGAATGTCGCACATGATATTGCACTTGTTTGACTTCTCCACGACACCGAATTCCTTGAAGACAGGCATTCTTTCTTATCTGCATCTATACTGCTTCTGTGCATCCTTCTCAGGTTATCTCACTTATTAATAAAAGAACAGTCATTTATCTGTGAACATGCATGCACTATTTTCCCTATTCCGATTCTGTGCTTTTTGTTTCTCTCCATAACGTCCATCACTTTCTAATATGCTATATAATTTACCAGTTTTTAGCGTCGATTTCACTTGAGGTAAACTGCAGGATAGCAAGGATTTGAAAGCTTGTATTTTTCTGAATTATCTTCAATTTCCCTGGTCTCATGATTTTTCCATTCTACCTGGTCTAATGTTAAGTTCCTAAGACATAACCACTCGCACCTTTCTGGGGAAAACTGCTGGGGTCTTTTTGCTCTTGTAGGTGACTATGCATATCATCAATATTCTGTTTTGGTAAAATTTGAACACCAGGATGCTTGAAACTTTGTTCTAGTTTCTGTTGTCAGAATTTCCAGTACCTATTCTCACAAGACTGATTCCTTCTCACAAGGCTATAGAATCCTGTCTCTGCTTCATCATTTTGAAGCAGCTACTTTAGAGGTTGTCTTACCTGCTGATCAACAAGCTAATAAAGAGTAACATTTTATTCCTCTATTTGTTTTTTCTTTGTTTGGATTTTCTGCTTGTTTCAACATTTCTTGTCTGTTTCCTCCACTGTTGGATTCTGAGAATATAGGATAGTGCCTGATGGAAAGCATGTGTCTATGAAATATTTGCTGATTAACTGAATTTGTATCTTCAGCATTTACTATGACACCTGGCACATAATAAACCCTCCATACATGTTAACTGAATAAAGTAACAAAGTATTGGAAGAAACAGGCATGCAGAATTACACCAAGAATTTCATCAAGGAAGTAGAAGAAAATGCCTTTCTAAATTCCTTCTTTCTCATATTCGACGTCTAATCAGTCACCAAGTGGTCAGTTCACTTCTTAAAAACCTTCCTAGTATTTCTTTCCTTCTCTGCCACTTCCACTACTTAATTTATGTCCCACCATCTCCACCTCCTGAACGATTAGTCCCATGCCTTCAGTCTTGGTCTTCTCCAATCCAGCCTCCTGTTAATGACACTGCTAAAATGTGTCTAGGTAAGAGTACCACTCCCCTGACTTGCAAATCCCATTGTCTGAGGGATGGAGTTTAGGTTCCTTTGCCAGAACAAGGCTCTTCCTGACCTGCTCTCCTTCTGCTCTGCTTCCACCCACCCCACAGATGCTCTGCACTCCTGTCATTTTCAAACTACTACAGTTCTTCATGAAATCCTCTTTTATGTTTGTATCTGTGTCTCTGTTCTCTTTGCTTGAAACAGCCCTCATTTACTTTGAGGGCTGAGGAACTGTTCCTCATTTACCCGAGGAACTGTTGTTTCTCTTCTAAAATTTAGCTTAAATGTCACTTTTTCTTTGACCCAAGTAAAATCTGTCGCTCCTTTCTATGCCTGTCAAAGCCCTCAACATCCTGTACAGTGTCATCATCTGCTCGTATGTCTGTCTTCCTCCCTCCCAGTATGATGTCCTTTGCATCTTTGTATATCTGGAGCTCAAGTCTATGGTTGACATACAGTAAGGGGCTAAGAATATTTTTTATCACAAAGACTTACACACTAAGCCAAATGAATCAAAGCCCTGCTTTGTTAATCAGTTAATTTAGAAATCAGTTAATTTTGAGTCTTTCTGAAACACATCTGGTGTATTTCAAATTCTAATGACAATGATGGATTCTTAGTTGAACCTGCCTTTGTGGGTTTCATGGCAAAGGTCAATGCTTTTAAAGGATTTTCTTGGGTTAAATTTTATGTTTTTATACTGAAAGTGAAAGCCGCTCGGTCATGTCCGACTTTGCAACCCCATAGACTATATAGTCCACGGAATTCTCCAGGCCAGAATACTGGAGTTGGTAGCCTTTCCCTTCCCCAGGGGATTTTCCCAACCCAGGGATCAAACCCAGGTCTCCCACATTGCAGGTGGATTCTTTACTAGCTGAGCCACAAGAGAAGCCCAATACTGAAGTAGGTAGCCTATTACTTCTCCAGCGGATCTTCATGACCCAGGAATCAAACTGAGGTCTCCTGCATTGCAGGTGGATTCTTTACCAACTGAGCTATCAGGGAAGCCCATGTTTTTATTCTAAAAGGCCCTTTTCAAGGCAAAGTTTCCCACCTACATTTTATAACTTATAGAAAGCCAGGTTTGTTTTTTGCTGCTTCCTTTTCTTTTTCCCTCTGGCAATTCTCCTGAGTTGTCATTGGGACTGGGCAACTGCTATCCTGAAGGTAAAGGTGAGAATTGGAGTGTGGGCTTTTCTATATTATAAGAAGGTAGGCTTAGGGATTTTTATAAGCCTCTCAGAGGTGAATGAACCTAGAATCTATTACACAAAGTGAAGTGAGTCAGAAAGAGAAAGATAAATATTATATTCTAACGCATATATATGGAATCTAGAAAAATGGTTCTGAAGAATTTACTTACAGGGCAGCAATGGAGAAAAAGACATAGAGAACAGACTTATGGATATGGGGAAAGGGGAGGAGAGGGTGAAATGTATGGAAAGAGTAACATGGAAACTTATATTACCATATGTAAAATAGATGGCCAATGGAAATTTGCTGTATGGCTCAGGAAACTCAAACAGGGGCTCTGTATCAACCT
This sequence comes from Oreotragus oreotragus, assembly GCA_006410675.1. NCBI lineage: Eukaryota > Metazoa > Chordata > Mammalia > Artiodactyla > Bovidae > Oreotragus > Oreotragus oreotragus. The sequence goes on from SJYX01000961.1 coordinate 38,588, forward strand.
ATTTTTTTTTTTTTTTTTAAGTCTCTCTCCCTCTCTCCTACCTCTTTTGCTTGTAGGAGTTGGAGTTTAGGTAACTGACACAAGATTCTGCTCTTGCTACATCTTTTGCCATGACAAGTAATTTGTCTTTGTCTCCGCATCTGAGGTCTTGTGTCTTCCATTAATATACACTGATAAACTGGGGGAAGCTTTCAAGGAAGGTGAAATCTCAGGCTCTTCACAGTTTATGATCTGTCTCTTATACACATCTAGATGTGTATAAGAGACAGACTCAGGACTGGATTTCCTTTAGAATGGACTGGTTGGATCTCCGTGCAGTCCAAGGGACTCTCAAGAGTCTTCTCCAACACCACAGTTCAAAAGCATCAATTCTTCGGCACTCAGCTTTCTTCACAGTCCAACTCTCATATCTATAAACGACCACTGGAAAAACCATAGCCTTGACTAGACAGACCTTTGTTGGCAAGACAATGTCTCTGCTTTTGAATATGCTATCTAGGTTGGTCATAACTTTCCTTCCAAGGAGTAAGCGTCTTTTAATTTCATGGCTGAAGGCACCATCTGCAGTGATTTTGGAGCCCCCCAAAATAAAGTCTGACACTGTTTCCATTGTTTCCCCATCTATTTGCCATGAAGTGATGGGACCAGGTGCCATGATCTTAGCATTCAGTGAGTCATAATATTTTTCTTGGTGGAGGGTCTTGCCTCCATGTTGATGGCTGCTAACTGATCAGGGTGGGTATTCTTGAAGGTCGTGGTGGCTGTGACAATTTCTTAAAATAAGAAAACAGTGAAGTTTGTACATCAGTTGATCCTTTCATGAACAATTTCTCTGCAGCAAGCAATGCTGTTTGATAGCATTTTACCCACAGTAGAACTTCTTTCAAAATTGAAGTCAGTCCTCTCAGACCTGTCAGTATTTTATCAACTCAGTTTATGTAATATTTTAAATCTTTTGTTATCATTTCAACCATCTACATGGTATCTTCATCAGGAGTAGATCCTGTCTCAAGAAACCACTTTCTTTCTTCATCCAGAAGAATCACTTCCCTATTCAAGTTTTATCATGAGATTGCTGCAATTGAGTGACATCTTTAGGCTCCAATTCTTTTTTATTTTATTTTATTTATTTATCTGTTTGCACTGGGTCTTAGTTGCAGTAGGTGGGATCTATTTTCCTGACCAAGGATTGAAGCCAGCCCCCCTGCATTGGGAGCATGGAGTCTTAGCCACTAGACTACTATGGAAGTGCTTAGACTCCAATTCTAATTCTAGTTCTTTTGCTATTTCTACCACATCCACACTTTGACAGTCATCTTGAAACTGGTCATGCAGTGATTGAATCAGTGTCACCTTTATTGCTTTATGTACAGTTAGTCTTCAGTTTCAGGGTTGGTTTGTCCCCATTTCCATGAGGCCAGTTCTTGGGAATGTGGCAGCTAATGTCAGGGCTACAAGTCTGGTCATCATGTAGTTAACTTCTTCTACCTTGTGGGTGTTTCAACATCTATAAGATAGCTCACAAGAGACGGCTCAGAATATTATCTATAACCCTTGAGGAGGAAGTGAAAGTTATTGACTTTGCTTAATGACTAAACTATATTTTGTCCTATTTGCCTGCTTTCCTTTGCTTCTGCATTTTCTTACTTCTCTGATTAAACTTACTCTTTGGCTAAAGTTTTTCTACAGACAAAAGGCTGGTGGAGGACCATAGGGTTCTGCTACATTTCGATAATGAGCAAGACACTCAGCTTAAGTCGTTACTTCCTCATCTTTAAAATGGGAATGATAACTGACGTCTCTCCTACTGAGCTGCTGCGTGGAAGGGGCATGATGTTTGTTAAGCACCTGCATGGTGTGGAGCACCTACAAGGGTTTGGTAGATGGTGGCCATTACTAACTGGTTCAGCTCCCACAAGAGCCAGTTCCTGGGGAGGATGATACAGGTTCTAGGACATGCAACTGTGCACAAGGAATAAGAATGGACACATTTGGGACTAGGTTGGGAATAGCATATGATGACTTAGTAGTAGGATGCAGTTCTCCATGATGTTCCTCCATTTCTTGGACTATCTGTTCAAGCTTGCCTGCATAGTAGCTGGCCTTGGAAGCTCAAGCTGATGAAATGAAACTGCTTCCTTCTTTGGAAACATTCCAGGATGGTAAATTCTCTGGAAGAGAGTTGCTTACATTCCAAGTTTTTTTTTTTTTTTTTTAAGTCTCTCTCCCTCTCTCCTACCTCTTTTGCTTGTAGGAGTTGGAGTTTAGGTAACTGACACAAGATTCTGCTCTTGCTACATCTTTTGCCATGACAAGTAATTTGTCTTTGTCTCCGCATCTGAGGTCTTGTGTCTTCCATTAATATACACTGATAAACTGGGGGAAGCTTTCAAGGAAGGTGAAATCTCAGGCTCTTCACAGTTTATGATTTAACACTTTCACATTTGGTGCTGGGTCTTTGAAAAACAGGAAATTCTCCAGACCCAGAAGGGTTACATATGTATATGGTGGTGGTGATGGTTTAGTTGCTAAGTCATGTCCCACTCTTGTGACCCCATGGACTGTAGCCTGCCAGGCTCCTCTATCCATGGGAATTTTCCAGGCAAGAATACTGGAGTGGGTTGCCATTTCCTTCTCCAACATATGTATGCATATGTTTATATATATATATATGTATGTATAGATATAGTATCCAGCTATCTATCCATCATCTATCTAACTACCTGTCTATCTACCTATCTATCTGTCTGTCTAGATGGATGAGTGAATGGACAGAGAGATAAACAGATGGATCTCCATCTAAGCATGTCTGGTACATACCTGGCTCTCAAAAAATGATGACTGATTGATAGCCTGTTATTAGTGCATCCGCTAAGACTACTGGGTGGCACTTGTACATGCAAATAGGGATGAGACGATGCTAAAAGAGGGGAAAGATGATGGAGCAGCAAAGTGGGATGCAAGCCATGCCTAACAGTCCCCCCACTCCACCTGTGATTCAGGTTTGGTGGAGAGGAGCATCCTGGCATGGGAGGTCTCTCTGATGAAGCCAAAATTGTGCCTACCACAAGGATATAAGGCAGGACCAGGAAAGAAGAGCTCCTGGGTAGGGGGAAGGCTATGAGTAAAAAATGAGGTTGTTACATCTGGTAATCTGGACTATTCATTTTCAAAGAGAGTTTTCCCTTGACAACCTGAATTGAACCTTATCTGAATATGTTGGCATGGTCTTCAACCACTCACTGCTTATATGAGTTACTCTATTCCTCCATTGATTATGAACATCTCTTCACAAGTGTGATTCTTTGGCTAGATCATAAACTCCTTGAGAATGGGGACAACTTCTTTTTATCTCTTCATAGTCCAGTAAAAGTTTACTAGCTATAAGAATGGATGCTGGGTGAGCTGGGGCTGCCCAGTTCCCTCAGAGCACCTCATGCTCTGCCTTTCCACAAGACCACATTTTAAGACATTTCACCTGTGTCTTGATTTCAGTCAAGTGGAACATTCTGTTGACAGAATGGGATTGCCCGCGGCAATTTCCTCAGTGCAGCATGCAAGATCACTTCAAGTTTTCCATTTTATCAGGTTCCCCTACCGCACGCCTTCCGCCCTCTAAAATTGCTTCCCCATGGCTTTTGTTAATGGTCCTGAGCCTTGATGTCAGAGAGAGAACCTTAATGGAAGGAAACAGAAGTGCAGAAGTTGTCTGTAAGTAAACTCCAAGAATGGGTATGTGTTCAGTTCAGCTCAGCGGCTCAGTCGTGTCCAACTTTGTGACCCCATGAATCACAGCACGCCAGGCCTCCCTGTTCATCACCATCTCTTGGAGTTCACTCAGACTCACGTCCATCGAGTCCGTGATGCCATCCAGCCATCTCATCCTCGGTCGTCCCCTTCTCCTCCTGCCCCTAATCCCTCCCAGCATCAGAGTCTTTTCCAATGAGTCAACTCTTTACATGAGGTGGCCAAAGTATTGGAGTTTCAGCTTTAGCATCATTCCTTCCAAAGAAATCCCAGGGCTGATCTCTTTCAGAATGGACTGGTTGGATCTTCTTGCAGTCCAAGGGACTCTCAAGAGTCTTCTCCAACACCACAGTTCAAAAGCATTGATTCTTCGGCGCTCAGCTTTCTTCACAGTCCAACTTTCACATCCATACATGACCACAGGAAAAACCACAGCCTTGACTAGATGGACCTTAGTCGGCAAAGTAATGTCTCTGCTTTTGAATATGCTATCTAGGTTGGTCATAACTTTTCTTCCAAGGAGTAAGCATCTTCTAATTTCATGGATGTAGTCACCATCTGCAGTGATTTTGGAACCCCCCAAAATAAAGTCTGACACTGTTTCCACTGTTTTCCCATCTATCTCCCATGAAGTGATCGGACGGGATGCCATGATCTTCGTTTTCTGAATGTTGAGCCTTAAGCCAACTTTTTCACTTNCAAAATTCTGTAAAGCAATTATTCTTCAATAAAAAAATAAATTAAAAAAAAGCTGACATTAACATGAAGAGTTATTGCCCTCATCCCTCATGCTAGTTTATAGCATAAACTATACTTTTAGAAGTCTCTGCAACTGTTATTGCCTCTTCTTCCTGCTTAAAAAGCAAAATAGAAAATAAAACAATGAAAAATGCAATTAGCTTAAAGATAATTTACCAACAGAAAGTTGATAATATTAAGGAAACAAGGTCGAATTAGACTGAGTTTTGTCCCAAGAGTTCTCTGTGAATGCACAGTCAAGTAAAAAGATAAAGTTATATTTAGGAGGGAAATGAGACTGAAATGCAAACAAGACTGAAATGCAGAAGGGAGAGGATTGGGTGCTGGAGTGAAAGGGCAAGGCAGGGACACTGATGGGCAGCGAGGATGGTGGCTTGAAGCTCAAGAAAATAAAGCAGAGCAGAGTCAGCGAGACTTGGTTACTCAGGAAAATAAGCCACTACTAAGATAAGACACACTGCAGGTTCAGAGACACGTCACACATCATGCCTTCTTCTCAACTAATGGCACAACCTAAGTGATTCCAGAGCAAATCCAAAACATCTGACAATGAAATATAGTTGATACAGCCCCTGAATTATATTTCTGAAATGGAATCACATTATCAATAACAGATTTCAGCAAGACTGAAAAACTTTGAAAGCACAACTATTCTGAGTCCTAAAAACTTGACTATGCAGAGACAACATGAAAATGATCTTCAACTCAAGAAGTTTAGAAAGGTAATGCTTTGTGGGTTAAGGACTACTTGAGCAGAAATAGGAATACTTGGCTGAAGGAGTTTCAACATTGTCTGAATAGAAACTGTGAGTTTTGACTGAGCACTTTCATTAGTGAAGTACTCAATCCTGTCCGCTGTAAAAATTCTCTGGAGTGGGTGGGCTTTCTCACCCCAGGCACACGCTTCCTAGGTTTGGGCACTACAGGCCACCATCGCCATCTGCGAGAAAGCTGAATTGGAAGATGGTGACTCTAATTTATTCATGTGGCAGTTTGCCTGGAGGTTTCTGCTCTAAATGGTCTACCAGTTTCTCTTCCAGGAAACAAAAGCAGCTAATCCACCACTCCTGGACTTGACTGGAATATCAGAATCTATGGGCACGGTGGGAGTTTACTTTCAAGGAATTAGAGTGTGGTTTCAGAAATGTGAATATTTTAGGAGCACCATAACAGATATCTAAGGATGTTTTCTTTGCCTGGTGAAACATGCAACTTTCTATGAAAAATATCTCAGGCCCAAGCCTTCCACTTTCTCACACAAAGACATCTGGCTTTTTGAGAAGTTGTGTCACTCTTCGACAGAATCTATGGCATAAAGAGCCCACTACTCTCTGAGGAGTTTTTCATTCTGAGAACACACGCAGAACTGTACAGTTCTCTCCCCTCACAAATACTTAAAACTGTGCCATCCAGTGGAGTGGCCACAAGCCCCTGAAATGGGCTGGTCTGAAATGAGATATGCTGGAAATGTACAATACATCCCAGATTTCTATGGCTTAGTACCAAAAAATGTAAAATGTCTCATTAATAATTTCTTACATCAATTACTTGTTAATGGTAATATATTAGAGCAAATGAAAAATTGCTAAAATTGGTTTTACCCACTTCTTTTTTTTAACCTGCCTACTAGAAAATTGGCTTCCCAGTTGGTGCCAGTGGTAAAAAATCTGCCTGCCAATGCAAGAGATGCAAGAAATTCAAGTTTGATCTCTAGACTGGGAAGATCCCCTGGAACAGGAAGTGGCAACTCACTCCAGTATTTTTGCCTGGAAAATTCCGTGGGCAGAGGAGCCTGGTGGGTTACAGTCCATAGGGTAGTAAAGAGTCAGACAAGACTGATCGATTGAGCCCACATAATAGAAAATTAAAACTCTGTATGTGTTATGCATTATATTCCTACTAGTGGTAAAGAAACTGCCTGCTGATGCAGGACCCTTAAGTGATGCAGGTTTGATCCCTGGGTTGGGAAGACCCCCTGAAGCAGGGCACGGCAACCTACTCCAAGATTCTTGTCTGGAGAATCCCATGGACAGAGGAGCCTGGTGGGCTGCAGTCCATAGCGTCACAGAGTCGGACATGACTGAATCGACAGCACGCAGGTTTCCACAGGTGTTTCAGGAGGGAAGGTCTGGTTCTACAACTGTGGCCCTCAGACCAGCAGCATCAGCATCCCCTTGGAACCTGTGAGACATGCTCATCTCAGGTCCCATCTTTGACCTACTGAATGAGACACTTTGAGGGTGGGACCCAGTAATCTCTGTTTTAACAAGCCCTCCAGCATGATTCTGATGCACTCTTGATTTTGTGCTGCATGCTCAGTTGCGTCTGACTGTTTGCAACGCCATGGACTGTAGCCTGCCAGGCTCCTCTGCCCATGGAATTTTCCAGGCAAGAAATTCAGAGTGAGTTGCCATTTTCTACTCCAGGGGATCTTTCCATTCCAGGGATTGAACTCACATCTCCTGTGTCTCCTGCATTGGCAAGCAGATTCTTTACCACTGTGCCAACTGGCAATGTTGTAGCCACGCGTTCTGGGAAACAAACTCACTCAGAAGGACAATGCAGATAGTGGAGTGCAGTTTATTACACCAACGGGCCCAAGGCAGAGTCTCCTCTTAGCCAAGGACTCCGACCAGCATTTGCGAAAATCTTTTATACCCCATGTGTACGTGTCTGAACCCACCACTCCAAATTCCTTGACTTACATAAACCAAGGAAAATACAATCCCAATAACCCCATCATTCACGTGCTATGTGCTCACGTGCTCAAACAGTCAAACAATTAACCAATAATCAATAAACCCGAGGTTACACTCCGATAGATACAGAAAAATTTATGGCCTATCTGGAGGAAGGGGTGATTAGTGTATGTTTTCTCTTAGGCGATGAGTAACCTAGATATGATCTTAAGGGTTCCCCTGTCTGAAGGGGGTCTTATCCTTCTGTTGTTGTTTTCATAGGCACTAAACACAGAGTTCAGAGTCCATTGGAAAGGTGGCTGAGCATGATCAGCATGGACAGGCCTAAGATGGAGTCTATGCCCTGTGAATTCCTTCTTCAGGAAACCCACATTCTCGATGTTAGAATTAATATCTCATTTAACATTTGCCTGTTCTGTGCCTTGCAGTTAGTTATCCCTCCCATTTAGCAAGTGGAGAAACTACGTAATAAAGAAATTAAGAAACTCACTCAAATCACATAACCTTCAAGAGGTAAAACAATCAGGCTTTCAATTCCTGAGCTGATACTAGGGTTGATATTCTTAATCAGATGTCAAAATCCATAAGAAAAATGAAATCTAAAAGAAAAATGAAAATGAAAAGAAGAGAAACAGGAGATCTAGATTGTTAAGTTTTTTGGAGTCAGCAACTTGAACATCTAAGAAACTCTTGTCTTCCACAAAAATGCATTTTTATGCAACACTGATATAATTTCATGAGGCCATTCAACCTCTTGAGGGTCCTGCCTGCATCAAGTTTATAACTCCTTATCTAGAGCTCCAAACTGGATGCTGAGTCATTCCTGGTAATGAACTAGTCCCCCTTTATAGGAATAGTGTTCTGCCTGTATAATGCTTCCTACTAATGTACATGGAAGGAAAAATTTGGTCTTAAATGTTTGATAGATAAAAACTGTTTCTTCTATTGGCTTAACTAGGAACAAAATGCTCATTGGTGGCTTATAACCCCAACTGCCTTTTAGCAGAGGGAGTAGCAGATACCAATCTGATCTCGAAATCTTAAAGGGGCTGGGTCTTAGGGACAGAGGGCTACAGGCCTTAGTCACATTGGCTGTAATGTCAAAGTTTTGCTAGAAAACAAATAAAGGACCTTACTTGTAGTGCCTGTCTTTCTCATTTGAAGATAATGTTAATGGCAGGAATTTCTAACTGTGATAGCCTTGGGAGCAAATCAGGCTGAAAAAATTAACGTATAATGAATGTGCCTTTGTGTTAGCACCACAGAGGCTATTCGCCAAGCCTGAAGCTGTTTGATAAGCATAGCACAGCTCATTTTTAACCTGACCTGAAACGTTTATAATTTTTTCCCAGACAATTGTGATCAAATGCTTGGGAATGGTGGTGAAGGAGAGGAGGCTGATCTCTATTTATCAACCTACAAAAATAGAGGTGAACATTTATTCTTTCATAAAAGGGAAAATAGGTTGTCTTTAACTGTATTGGCAAATCCTTATTGTTTCTTTAATAAGTGTGGTTCTACATTTCAGAAGATAGGAAAGTATTATGGGTAAATACATACCTCTATTCATTTGGCATTTATTTAATGTCTTGAAGTGACAGGCAGTCACTGATATAAATGGGTTGAGCTCTGAAAGTTTGTACTTGGGAAATTTGTTCATAAAAGTTATAAATAACACACACACACACACACACACACACACTCTTGTGTGTTCAGTCGTATTTGACTCTTTGCAGCCCCATGGACTGTAGCATGCCAGGCTCCTTTGTCCATGAAATTTTCCAGGCAAGAACACTGGAGTGGGTTGCCATTTCCTACTCCAGGGTATCTTCCCTGCCAAGGGATCTAACCAGCAACTCTCGCATTGTCAGGTGGATTTTTTATCACTAGCCCTACTTCCAGCAATATGTATACATAGGCTTTGTTTTTCCCTAACTACATGAAAGATTAGCTAAAATATACGCCTTTGGAATCATCTTGCAAAACCTAACCACTATTCATGGCACTATTTCCATGGGACTATACAATTAATCTTAGAAACCTATCTAAATATAGCAAAAAAAGAGACTCTAACTATGTTCTGTGACTCTGTAAAACAGATTAGAGACTCTTCTTTTGATGGGCTCTGGTGAAAGCACTTTTTCCTTCCCTCTGTCAGCTCGTTTAATAAGTGGGAGGGAATTCGCCCCCTGGTGGTGATCACATAGAAGCATGAAATATTCGTAAATCAGGTGTTAGTATATTATAGATTGCTTATGCATTCTTCCCCTCCCCCACCATGAGATTAAAAAAAAAATCTTTATATCTCCCCAAACATCTAGGGCATTAGCCTGCATCTAGGAGAAAATTCCCCAAGTTTGTTGAATAATTATTAAAGATACTGATTCTTTAGTGACAACTGGACAAGAGTGAATGACAGTCTTGCAAGTTCCTGTCATAGAATCATAAGCAACAGGGTTTATCTTCCAATATGAGTGCACCAATATAGGATTTACTTCAAAGTGGCTTCCAATAGTACCAATAAATTTCTAACAAAATTCTGTGCCTAGTTTCTGCAAACACCACACCCTACAGACACACACCACACACAAACACCCCACTTATCACACTTAATGTTCCAGTTAAACCAGTCTTCTTGTCATTCCCAAGACACAATTTTCACTGCCCCTCCCTCTTTGCCTTTATTTACAATTTTCTTTTGGCCCTACTGCCTAGAAGGGATTCGCTTTTTCTTTCTATATTGCCTTAAATCCAACACTCCCACCTTATAGCAATATGAGAAATAACTACTCTGCCTTTCTTTCCTGAGATATACTGAGAATCTGAGGACTGTGATCTTTCTTGTCTTAAAAAACAAAAACAGAAAATAAATTAAAAACATTTTTGTCTGAACTCCCTTGCCTAAATAATTAGCACCTCCTTTTGCCTTATCTCTAATCTTCCATTCCTCACAGTTCAAAACCTTATTATATAACATCTTGTTCAAATACTTCTAAATTATAAGTTCCTGGGCTGAAATCTCTTCCTAAACTTCTTATACTTCTCCATGTATTAGTCCACTCCTGGGATTGTTTACCACATTAATCTTTCATTTACCTAATTCACTCATTCAGTGAGCACCTATGAAACATGAAAGAGACATTTTGATGATATTTGGAGGTCATTGTGCCTAGGACAGGACTATTTCACATTATCTATAAGATGGAAAGCTTGTCGCTATAAAATCAAACAAACAATAACTGTTAAATGGTGTTTGCCAATATCCTGACATAATTATCTTGGTTCTGCCTCAGCTTAACATAATCCCCTTATGTCTACTGGAGGCCTAGTGGGGAAAAACATGGACACTTTGGAGAAGGAAATGGCAACCCACTCTAGTACTCTTGCCTGGAGAATCCCATGGAGGGAGGAGCCTGGTAGGCTACAGTCCATGGGGTCGCAAAGAGTCGGACACGACTCACTGACTTCACTTTCACTTGAGGAACAAAAGTGTAGATTTCATGCCTGAAAGCTTCAACTATTCACTGTGAAATATGGTTCAGTGTTAACCTGCTGAGAAAGAAGATGGCAGCAGGGAGCTTGGGACTTAAGGAAAACTGAATAATCCCTAGGAAGAAAGTAAGAGACTGTTTCCTAGAAAAGCATGAAAAGATTGCTTTGAGGGTCTCACTGAGATACGGGGACCAAAAAACACGTAGTAACAACAACCTGTGGTTTCCTCCACTGGCATTCAGTGCCTAGGGGCAGGGACAGAAAAGACCAAGCGCACATTTAGCCAAGGTCAGGACTAGGAAGGCGGATGCCGCTGGAGGAGATCGCTGGAAAGAAACTTGTAGTCAGAGGAGGGAAGGAAGCAATGAGGGGGAGAGGAGCTGGAGGAACTGGAGAACTTGGTGGGACAAGGTGGGTGAAAGCTGGACCACTAAAGAGGTGTAGGTAGAGATTAATTTTATATTGGAGAGTCCAGCTCCAGAAATAAAGCCGTTCTTGGTGAGAATCAGGGAAGGCAATGGCACCCCACCCCAGTACTCTTGCCTGGAAAATCCAATGGACGGAGTAGCCTGGTGGGCTGCAGTCTATGGGGTCGCTAACAGTCAGACAGACTGAGCGACTTCACTTTCACTTTTCTCTTTCATGCATTGGAGAAGGAAATGGCAACCCACTCCAGTATTCCTGCCTGGAGAATCCCAGGGATGGGGGAGCCTGGTGGGCTGCCGTCTATGGGGTCACACAGAGTCGGACACGACTGAAGTGACTTAGCAGCAGCAGCAGCTTGGTGAGAATATGGTTGAGAATGGGTTGCTTATGGAGAACGGAAGTTCAAATTTTGTAAATTAAGGAGATGAAGTTGAAGCTAGATGGATTTCTCACCAGATGTGAATGCTGTCTGTAACTATAGCAGGAGCCCTGGAAGTCATGATTCCTGTGAGTCAGATGCTAAAATCCTCAGTAAATGAAGGCTTATGGGATGGAGAGAGTGGTAGAGCCACCTGGCCATGAAACCCAAAGAAGAGCTATTAGAAAAATGCAAAAGGGAATTTTGCCTTCTAGTGAAGTTTGATTGGTTTATATAATCGTTCGTCTTATTCTATGAAACTGCTTATTTGTCCCATTTAATAAGTTAGAAAACATACATGTGGCAGATAAGCATACCAACTGAAGAAAAAGCCATCCAACTCTACAAGGTCTGAGTCACTAGCCACTGAAGCTGCTGACCTTTAATACACCCTGAAAGGAGCTCAGGGTGGAGATTAGCAGTGAGATACTCTGTGCTCTGGGAAAACTGGCAGAACAGGCCTTCAGATAGCTTGATATTTTTCAGGAGAGTGTTTTATGAACCCAAACTCCTGTATCTTCCCATACTTAGAAAAACTAAGAGGTCTGTTTCCTCACGACCTCATGACTAGCAACACACTTCTACCAGGATGTGTGCTTGGCTGTCCATATTCTCTTAACCAAACTCTCATACGTATTGCCCTCCCCTGTTTACCTCCTGGAACAGCTCTCCAGAATTCTCTGAGGGGCTGTCTCCCCAGCTATAGTCCTCAGAAAGACACTAAATAAACTCGACTCATAGCTTTTACACTTTTTAATTTTTGGCTGTGCTGGGTCTTCATTGCTGGGCAAACATTTCTCTTGCTGTGGCGAGTGGGGGCTGCTCTCTGGTTGCAGTGTGTGGGCTTCTCGTGGCAGTGGTGCGGAGAAGTGCGCGCTTCTCTTGCTATGGAACATGGGCTCTAAGGCGTGTGGGATTCAGTAGTTGTGGCATGCAGACTTAGTTGCCACATGACATGTGGAATCCTACCAGACCAGGAATGGAACCCATAGCTCCTACTGGCAGGTGACCTCCCCACTATTTCCCCCAACAGAGAAGTCCCTGTGAGTTGGTTTTTTTTATTTTTAAGTTGATAAGTATTATTGTTGTCCAATCACTCAGTTGTGTCTGACTCTTTGTGACCCCAGGGACTGTAGCCCACCAAGCTCCTCAGTCCGTGGGATTTCCCAGGCAAGAATACTAGAGGGGGTTGCCATTTCCTTCTCCAGGAGTGGCACCAGTGGTAAAGAATCCGCCTGCCAATGAAGGAGACACAAGAGACTCGGGTTTGATCCCCAGGTCAGGAAAATTCTCTGGAGAAGGAAATGGCAACCCACTCCAGTATTCTTGCCTGGAAAATTCCATGGACAGAGGAGCTTAGAGGGCTACAGTCCATGAGGCTGCAAAGAGTTGAACACAACTGACTGACTGAATGCATTGCCTGACAAGTATGTCAAAAGTATACAAATTCAGAAATAAATACTGAGAAAAATTTTAGTTTTATTGTTTTTTTATGAGAGGCAATTCATCAGCCATCATGAATTTCCTGTCTCATTTGAAAATATCACAAACTGACATTCTGCTAATGCATTATGCCTGATCAAATTCATATTTTGCTTTATCTAAGCTTCAGGTAGCATTTAACTGTTGTACTGGGCAACTTGTTTACAAGGATTAATCCCAAGTTTAAATATTTTAATGACAAGATGTGAGGATGTTCTCTTTCTGCATCACTTCTCACCCAATTTAGGATAAAAAGTATAAATCTTTTTGCAGCAAACAAATCTCAAGAATCAGAGCCCGATTTAAAAACTGAGAAAAAGTCACAGTAATTCTTTTAAACTTAAAACAGAAGATAGTATGGGATCTCAAAGTGATAATGTTAAATGCTAGATATAAATTTTTATTTATTCATCAACTATATGAGGAATTGGGCTTCTCTTGTAGCTCAGTTGGTAAAGCACCTGCCTGCAATGCAGGAGACCTGGTTTTGATTCCTGGGTAGGAAAGATTCCTTGGAGAAGGAAATAGCAACCCACTCCAGTGTTCTTGCCTGGAGAATCCCATGGACAGAAGAGCCTGGCAGGCTACAGTCCATGGGGTTGAAAGAGTTGGACACGACTTAGTGACTGAACCACCACATGAGGTATTATAATCTACTGGTTAGAATTTCATTGTAAGTGATCTCTATATTGTGAGAGAGTCCATAGAGAGGGCTGTCACCTCCACCATCTATGCTCCTTTAAATTCTCAAGAATATCACTGAAAGTGAAAGTTGCTCAGTTGTGTCTGATTCTTTGTGACCATGTTAGGCCCCGAACGGCCTAATCACGGGAGACGTCGCTTCCCAGATCACCAAGACTCGAATTCGATGCAATCAGCAAGAGGATTTATTAAACCGGCGCGCCGGGGTTCGATCTTCCTCGAAAAGAACGAACCCCGATGCTAGGTACAGAGCAATTTTTATACACCTAAAGCTACAAGCAGGTATAGGTGGGGTGAAGACAATCTCAGCAAACTGATTGGTGGGCATAACTTGACCTTTACAGGGATAGGTCAGGAGCCATCAGGCTGAAACGGCTAACCGACCACCTCATACCTTGCGGCGGTTAGCCAATTTTCTAGAAAAGATTAACAGAAAAACAATTACCCGGAGGGTCCCTTCTAAGGCCAGGAAACTAGACTATAGGCTATTAGATAGAGGGCAGGTTCCTTTTCCATGAGTCATGACTAGCCCTTGAGAGACAGAACAAAGGGTAGTTTCAAAATCTAACTTTTTAACTTTTTCTCTTCA